>CAKNXH010000948.1:37155-112950 GCA_932178445.1 Andricus quercusramuli
AGTGTTTATAATATTACCGAATTTGAAAATTCCCGAATAAGAAAATTCCCGATTAATAAAATTCCTGAACAGTTAAAATCATTACCGAATTGGAAAATTCCCGATAGTTTATAGTATTACCACTTTGGAAAATTCCCGAATAATAAAATTCCTTACTAATAAAATTCCTGAATAGTTTAAAATATTACCGAAATGGAAAATTGCCGAAAGTTTATAATATCACCGAATTTGAAAATTCCCGAACAGTTCAAAATATCACCGAATAGGAAAATTTCCGAAAAAAAATCTCAAGAGTTTATAGTATTACAGAATTTGAAAATTCCCGAATGAGAAAATTTCCGAACAGTTTAAAATATTACCGAATTGGAAAATTCCCGAGTGTTTATAATATTACCGAATTTGAAAATTTCCGAATAAGAAAATTCCCGATTAAGAAAATTCCTGAACAGTTAAAATTATCACCGAATTAGAAAATTCCCGATAGTTTATAGCATTACCACTTTGGAAAATTCCCGAATAATAAAATTCCCTACTAATAAAATTTCCAAATAATAAAATTCCTGAACAGTTTAAAATATTACCGAATTAGAAAATTGCCGCAAAATAAAATTTCTGGAAGTTTATAATATTACCGAATTCAAAAAATCCTGAATAATAATATTCCCGAATAATAAAATTCCCGAACAGGATAAAATATTACCGAATGGGAAAATTCTTGAGAGTTTATAATATTAATGCATTGGAAAATTCCCGAAAAATAATATTCCCGAAAGTTTATAATGTTACCGAATTCGCAAATTCCCGAATAATAAAATTTCCAAACAGTTTAAAATATTACCGATTTCGAAAATTCCCGAGAAAAAAATCCAGAGAGTTTATAATATTACCGAATTTGAAAATTGCCAAATAATAAAATTCCCGACAGAAAATTGCCAATTATAAAATTTTCAAAGTAAAAAATTCTCGAATATAAACAATTAAAAATATATATATATATCGTTTATTGACTAAAAATACAATAATCAAATCTGTTATAAAAAAAGTTATTTTTAATGTTTGAAATTTCTTAAATTTTAAATATCAATATTTGAAATAATTATAATAATGCAGCAATTTTCTGTCGAGAATTTTATTATTCGGAAATTTTCAAATTCGGGTTTCAAGCTAAAAAGTCGAATTTCAACAAGAAAGTTAATTTACAATCAAGAAAGATGCATTTTCAACGAAATAGTTCAATTTTCCACTAAAGAAGACAAATTTTCAAACAAACATTTTTGAGCCAAAAAAAAACAATTTTCTACAAAACAGCTGAATTTTCAACAAAAAAGTTATTTGATGACTACATTTTTCAATTTTTAATTAAAATCTTGTTTTTTTTTTTCATCGACATAAAAATATTTTTATTATAAATCAAAAGATGTTAGTTTCAACCAAAAAGGACGAATTTTCAAGAGAATACATGTATTTTCAACCAGAAAGGATCAGTTTTAAATTAAAAATATAAAATTTCAAACGAAAATGGTATAGATACATTTTCAGTGATAAAAATTAGTTCTAAACCAAAAGAAGACGAATTTTGAGCAAAATAGTTAATTTTTCAACTAAAATGGTGAATTTGCAAAAAAATTATTTTGTAGAAAATAGTTGAACATTCAACTAAATTGTTGAATTTTCAACCAAAAAATTGATTTTTTGAGCAAGAAGATTAATCTTCTACAAAAAAGATTAATTGTCAACAAAATACATGAATTTTCAACCAGAAAATGTCATTTTTCAGTATAAAATATATAAATTTTCTAACACAAGTGAAATAGATATATTTTCAGAGATGAAAATTAATTCTCAACAACAAAATGCATTTTTAGCAAAATATTTACATTTTCAACTAAAATGGTGAATCTTAAAAAAAATTGTTTTCAGTAAAAGAGTTGAACATTCAACTAAATTGTTGAATTTTCAACTAAGTACCTAAATTTTCAACTAAAAATAAAATGAATTTTAAAGAAAATAGTTCAATTTTTAACTAAGTAGTTGAATTTTTAACCAAAAAGTTGATTTTTAAAAAACACGAAGATTAAGTTTCTACAAAAAAAGAGTAATTATCAACAAAATACATGAATTCGTAACTATTTACTTGAATTTTCAACTAAAAAAGATGAATTTTCAACCAAAAGTGAAATGAATTTTCAACAAAATATTTCAATTTTCAACCAAGTAGATGAATCTTCAACCAAAAAAATGAAAAATTTTCTAAGAAAGTAGTTCAACTTTCAACTAAGTAGTTGGATTTTAAACCAAAAAGGTGATTTTTTAAACAAGAAGATTAATTTTCTACAAAAATCAACAAAGTATATTAATTTGTAACTAAGTACTTGAATTTTCAACTAAAAAAGATGAATTTTCAACCAAAAATGAAATGAATTTTCCAAAAAGTAGTTCAATTTTCAACCAAGTAGATGAATCTTCAACTAAAAAAAATAAAAAAATAAAATAACAAAGTAGTTCAACTTTCAACTGAGTACATGAATTCTTAACCAAAAAGTTGATTTTTCAAACAAGAAGATTAATTTTCTACAAAAATCAAGAAAATACATGAATTTATAACTAAGAAATTGAATTTTCAACTAAAAAAGATGAATCTTCAACCAAAAATGAAATGAATTTTCAAAAAAATAGTTCAATTTTTAACCAAGTAGATGAATCTTAGCCACAAAAATATTTTAAAAAATTAACGAAGTAGTTCAACTTTTAACTAAGTAGTTGAATGTTTTACCAAAAAGATAACTTTTTAACAAAATTGTTGGAATTTCAAAATAATAATTAAATTTTCAACCAAATGATAGAATTTTTAACCAAAAGAGATGAATCCGAACCAAAAATATAATGGTAAACGTTTCAACAACAACAAAATAAACTTTTATCCAAGAATAGTTAGATTTTCCTATTGAGTTGTATTAAACTAGTAAATCAGAAAAGACGAATTTTCAACAGTAAAGTTAATTTTCGTCGAAATAGTCAAACTTTCAACTAAAAAAGATAAATTTTTAACCAAAAATAGAAGCTTTAAGTTTTCAGTTTCAAAAACAAATGCAACCATAATAAACTCTATTACTTTTTCACAATCTTTATCGCACATCTTTCCAACGCTGAATGTCAATATTCTCATTTAAAAAAAAAATCAATTGTGATTTTCAGGCAAGACAGATGAAGAGCTAGTGCGAGACCTGATTGGGATCCACAACGCAGAAAATTGGTTGGGAATGGACGGGGACTCTGACATGAGTCTCTTCAAGCCAAAACTAGATTTAGAACAAGCCCTGACACCCGGAGACAAAGAAGGTTCACCCTCTTCAACCCCCGGTCTCTCAGAAGAGGAGCAACAGCAACAACCGGAGCAACAACCACCACCACCACCACCACCTCAATCCCTGAAAGTGACAGTCGGCACCCAGACAGGCTCAGAACCTCCAGACTCTACTTTCGCAAACGAAAAGATTACCACCGACCCTCATTGTTACGAGTGCAAAGTCAAATACAGAGACCCGAAACCATCGGATTTGGTCATGTATCTCCACGCCTGGCGCTACTGTGGGCCCGGCTGGGAATATGAAACCCCTCTTCCGGCGTGGGCAGCCAGCGACTGGGTGGCCGACGAGCGATAGTTCGATCACTAATTCCCGAAACCCATCGAGAATTACTACCCTCACCCTTTTGATATCCTACCCCGTGCCTTCCATCAATTCGCGAGTCACCTTAAACCTTGATTGCTTGTTCGAATTTCTTTCGGCAAAACCGCATTCAACTATTTCCCACTGTCAAAGAAGCTTTTGGCTTCCGGTTTGTGGACCAGAATAAATGACGCAGGGCTCGGACACTATTTGACACCTTTTTTAATGATGCCAGTACACTCAACTCCCGATATAAGAACCCCCAGTTTACGGTGTTCAAGCGCAACAAGCAGCATGAGGGCCGGACTCTCAGGGCGTTAGTTGCATCAGGTTACGGCATGCGTCCACATCCAATAGGAGCGATTCTTGGGGCCCTGCCTGTTTAGGAATAGATTCTCCCGATTTAGGACCCGAAACCGAAACCGTTCCTATATCATGAGTTGAGTGTATTTTGACGAGAGTTCCACTAATGCGACTTTTTTCTTGTAATTGCCCCCTTATGCCTCGGTGGGGCTGAACCAAATTTAAATCAAAGTTCCAAGTAAAGGGGATTTTTTCATGTTTAGGCCTCCATATATTAGGTGGCACTAGTTTCAATATTTTTTAAATCATTTTTTGATTGTCACTTTTGTGACCATTTGTCACATTTCGGTGAATTTTCTGACTATTTTTAAATAAGAAATTTGGTACTAGTATGAGAATACATTTATCTAAATTCTTTAGATATTTTTTTTTCATTTCAAAAGATTGGTATGATTAAAATATCAACCTGGACGGTAAATTAACTCAAAAGATTATGGGTCTTCCATAAACTCCTTTCCCCCTTTTTTAAAATAATTCTTATTTTTTCTCCTGATTTCAAGAAACTTATCCTTTTACTCGTTTTTTTTCGCTTACATTTAAACTGAATTATTACAAGCCAATAAAGAAATCCAACTTTTCTTGGTTACAAGGTTTTTTTGTGTTGAAATCTTTACCATTATATTTTTGGCACGGAATTCATTTCTTTTGTTAAAAAATTCTAGTATTTGGTTCCAAATTTAATTGTTTTGTTTAAATTCCAACTGTTTTCTTGAAAAGTCGGCTTTTTGGTCAAAAGTTGAACTATTCAGTAGAAAGTTAAACTACTTTGTTGAAACGAATTTTTTGTTGAAGATTCATCTTTTTGGTTGAAATTTTAACTATTTTGTTGAAAATTCGTCTCATTTTTGGTTGAAAATTATTATTTTTTCATCGAAAATTTAATTGGTCCATTGTTGGTTAAAAATTTATCCTTTTTATTTTAGAAATCAACTATTAGGTTGAAAATTCACCTTTTTTAGTTGAAAATCCATTTTTTTCAAGATTCATCATTTTTGTTGAAAATTCATTTCTTTGCTTGAAAATTGAACTATTTTGCCAAAAATTCATGTTTTTTGTTGGGAATTAATTTTCGGCTCTGAAAATTTTACTATTCCATTTGTGCGTGAAAGTTGATATTTTTAATTGAAAATTTATCTTTTCTGATTCAAAATTCGCATATATTAATTAATCTTTTTTGTAGAAAATTAATCTTCTTGGTTGAAAGTACATGCTTTGTGGATAAAAATGAAACTGCTCCGTTAAAAATTAATCTTTTTTGGTTGATAATTCAACGATTTTGTTAAAAATTCGTATTTTTCTTATTGAATTCGACTTTTATGATTTAAAATAAAAATATATTTTTCTTGCAATATTAAATATTATATGTTTCTTTGAAAATTGTTTGTGTTTGAAAAATCAACTATTTGTTCAAAGTTAAACTGCTTTGTATTTTTTTTTTTAGTGTTCATTATTTGAATTGAAAGTTCAAAAATAAGGCCGTATTTTAAGTTTTTTCTTCAAATTCAGCTGTTTGATAGAAAACTTTTTTTTTGGCTTGAAAATTCAACAGTTTGGTAGAAAATTCAACTTTTTTTTGTTGAAAATTCATATTTTTGGTTAGAAATTTTCCCTTTATAAGTTAAAAATTCAACTATTAGGTGGAAAATTTATGTATTTTGTTGAAGATTCTTCATTTCGATTGAGGATTCAACCATTTTATTAAAAATTCGCCTTTTTCAGTTAAATTCAACTGGTTGAAAATACGTGTTTTTTGTTGAAAATTAGTTTTTAAAACTGAAAATCAAGTAGTTAATAATTTGTTTTCTTCTTGTTGGAAATCAGTTGGTTAAAAAAAAGTTCTAAATTCGGCTATTTGAAAAAAATCAAATATTTTCTTGAAAGTTCAATTATTTTCTTGAAAATTCAACTGTTTTCTTAAAGTCATCTTTTTTGGTGGAAAATTGTTGTCCTTTTGAATTGAAATTCCTCTGTTATGGTAGAAAATTTATCTTTTTTAGTTTAAAATTCATCTCTCTTGACTGAAGAAAAAATTTTTTTTGAAAATTGAACTTTTTGGGTTTTAAAATTCGACTGTCTTCTATAAAATGTCCAATTATTTTCCGATTATTTTCATTTTTATCTTGAAATGTTCATCGGATGCTATATTACCATAAGCAATTAAAAGTCCTGTTTACTTGCAACTTTCATACAAAATTGGTTCAGCCCCAAAAAAATCGAAATTTCAAAATATTTCAAGATTTTGAAGATTGCTAAATATTTCAAGGAATTTTTAACATTGTCACGATATTTCTAAGATTTGAAGGAGTTTTAAAGCATTTCAAACTCATTTCAGGGATTTGAAAGGATTTTATAGGGTTTCTTAGTATTTTTCAATATTTTAGAAAATTATAATTTCAAAAATGTCAAAGGATTTTAAGAAATTATAATCAGTTTTATCCGATTTCATAGGATTCCAAAAAGTATAAAAATTTCCAAATTTTCGATGGATTTCAAATGATTTGAAAGATTTTAGGATTTTTTACAAGGTTCCAATAAGTGTAAAAATTTAAAAATTTGCAAGGGATTTCAAAATAGTATTAGAGATTTCATGGGATTTTATTGGGTCTCAGAGAATTTCAAAGATTAAGAATTTTTAAAAGATATTAAAGATTTCAAGATGTATGGAATTTCATAATAGTTAAGGATCTTTAAAAATTAGGGTTTGACAAGATTTAAGGGATTTTATCAATTTCAAGAAATTTCAAAAGCTTTTAAGGAGTTTAGGGCATATTAAAAAAATACTAGGAATTTAAAAAGGTTTCTAAATATTGAAGAATTTTAAAAGAATTTCTTACAATCGATAACGTTTGAAATCGCACAATTTCAAAAGGAATCGTAAGGGCATATTTTTCAAAATCCTAATGAATTTAACAGGATTTCAAAATTGGTAAGGAATTTCTGTATTTCAGAGCTTTTAGGGTAATTAAAAATATTCGAAAGAATGTACTTTATTTTATGAGAGATGTAATTAAAAGTTGTAATAATATTATAATAATATATAATTATTTTGCAACTATTTTTCACAATTTATGCTACACTATTTTTACACTATTTCAAATTTATCAAATGAGTCCGAGACCTGATAATGTGATGTTACGACATGATAATAAGGTGGCTGAAATAAAAAAAAGTTTCTTTGATTTGTGGGACACCCCCCAAAAACCACAAAAAGCTTCCATTCGGTGGGAAAACAACTATAAATTTTTCCTTAAAAAATTGTATTTCCTCAAGTAATGTATTAAAAATTTGTTTGACCATTTATAATCGTAAACGGACCTTAAAAAAGTAATAATATGCAAAACTGTAATCAAGTTTGACAAACTAGTCTTAAAAATGAAAAACTCTTCTTTTGTGACAAAAAAATTAATTTTTGTTATAAATTTAACGTACGAAGTGGTATTTATATTCTAGAAGGGTTGTTTTTTATTATTTCTAAGGGGTTTTTTCAACTTTTCTACAGTCTTTCATTAAATTAAGTTTTTTAGGATCCGTTCATGGTTTTTTAAGTAAAAAAGAAACATTTTTAATATAATATTTCAGGAAATATGACTTTTTTTGGTGGATTTCCTGACGATTCGAAGACAATTTCTATTCCGAACATCAAGTTCGAAGCTTTAATAAAACAATTCACAGTTCTTATAAAATAGTTGGAAGACAGGAAGGAAGCCTTAATAAAAAAAAAAGTCGTAAAGAATTTCTTACAAGCATTCAAGAATTAATTGCACCCTGGTGCTTCGAGAACACAATACTTTTGCCTTGGGAGCAGTTCGAGTGGGCCTTTTGCAAGAAAGAAAATACCGCATTGACATGAAAAAAGTCTCCTCAACCTTTCATTCCCATTGAGTTTAAAATGAAGGGATAAAAATTGTTTTTTGATACAGCTGAGGAAAATGCTGAACTTGGATAAAAACAATAGGGGGAACCTTTCTACAGTGGATAATACCACGCACAGTGGATAATAATTATTTAAAAATACTAAGGGCAATAAAATAATCAATTTCATATCATTACAGTTTAAGAAATGAATTATTTTTCTTTTATTTGTGATCTTGATGAGTGATTATCCACTCTAGGTTGCGTTATCCACTGTAGGCATGTTTCCCCTATATCCTTTTTAAATATGTCTTTTTAATATAACGGCTTTCAGTCCCCGAAAAAAGGACCAATAATGTATCATCGATATTTTATCGATTTTAAGCTTTCTATGGACCTATTTGTAATTTCCGTTCAGGCCTGACTCGAGTACCCAGGTTAAAAACGAGAAAAGTCTCGAATAAACGCAGGGTTGACTTTGAAAATGCGATAGAACCGCATCTATTTTTATGGCAGATGTACAGGAACTAATGGCGCAACAATCAGCATGATCTTGCGGTAGCTAACGATCATGCCTAATCATATCGTAGGCGTACCTTTAGAATCAGACAAAAAAATTTTCAAGTGGTCCGAATGTCTCGGTGATTCGTATTTTATTCCCAAAATCGTAAATTTACCCGCCCGCCTAGAGTTCTAACGAGAGAAAATTTCATAAACGAGAATATTTGCTATCAATTCTTTTCTTGATAATTTATAAGGATTTTAATTTTTTATGAAAAAAATTGAAAGCATCGAAATCAGACTTAATTTAAAATAACAAAAAATAAAGGATTTTAGCTGTGTGATACCATAGAGCAACTAAATTGCTAGAATTGAATTTGATTTTATTCGAAATTTTTTAAAAATATATATTCGAATTTACTAGGAATAATTTTCAATTTATTAGAATTGAGTACGAATTCAGGTAGTTGTGCCAAAAGTCAAATCTCTGAAAAAAGTAGTTTATTCATGATTTTAAGAGTCAAAGTAATATCACTGATAATGTCATTTCAAATCACAAACCTTATTTATGATGAAAAATTTTTTAACTGTCTTCTTACCAATTTTTGAAAAATGATTGAATTTCAATAAACATTTTGGAAAGTAAATTTTTCTATGACTGACATTGTTAAGATCATTTTTTTCAAGAGACAATTTTGAAACAAATAACGATATTTGATAATTATTTGATTATTTTCAGAATTTCAAACAGAATTATAGGAAATTTTTTCCCCGAAAAAAGCTGCGATTTATTACAATTCAACAATTTCTTAAAAATTGGTAAGAAGTGACCGTAAAGAACAATTTAATTACAAAAATAATGGTTAAAATACTTATTTTTCGTTAGTTTCAAACTATTTTCAGAAAAAAAAAGTTTTTTTCTTCCATAAGACAAGACTGATATCATTTCAATTTTATAAGAAAAAGAAACTTTTTTCCAGAGGCCTGATTTTTGGTACGATGACTACCTTAAAACTAGAATTTAATTTGAAATAATTTAAATTTTAGTGTGATTGATTTCACCTTGGATTAATTTGAATCCAGTTGAATTTAAGGTTTATTTGTCGTGCCAAAAATTAAGTCTGAAAAAAAGTTTTCTATGATTTTAAGGATTTAAATATTATTAGTTATTCCTATGTAAGAAAAAACATTATTTTGTATGAAAAAAGTAAAAAAAATTTGTAAAATAATTATTTCAACAATAGTTTTTATAATTGAATCTTTGCGTACTAATTAAAAAATATCCTTGTTTCCTATTTTTTTTTAAATTGAAATGTTTTCCCTCGAAAAACTGTTGCCAAAATAAATGTTTTTTGTGGGTTTTGAAACTTTGTGTTTAAAAATATTTTGTTTTTTATTTTAAATTGCATCATCAGTGTTCATCAGTTATGTATTATCAGTTTCTTATGAATTTTAAAACTTTGTGTTTAAAAATAATGTTTTTTTTTATTTGACATTACATCATCAGTATTATTATCTTGATTCTTAAAATCATAGAAAGAAAAACTTTTTTTTCAGAAATCTGATTTTTGGCACGATACAATCTAAAATTCAATTTTTATTTCAATTGAGCTTTGCCTTTTTATTTGCTAGAACTGAATTTGAAGTTATTCGAATTATATTTGAATATATATTCAAATTTAATTTTAATTCAGTTTGAGTTGATCAAAATTCTATTTGAATTAAATTAAATTTTAGTGTAATTTACTTCACCTTAGATTTATATGAATCTAGTTGAATTTAAGTTGAATTGTCAGAATATCATTCGAAAATAATGGCATTCAACTTGATTTTCTCTAAATTTAATTTCAATAGAGTCGGATTAATTTTGTAATTAAACCTAAATTAATTAAATTGAATTCACCAGTGATCCGAGTTGTTTCGAATTGATAGAAATTCCTTGAAAGTATTTGAATTCGGTGAAGTTGATTCTACACAATTTCTTTCAAATTCACCTTAAGATTATCGTATAATTTATTTAGATTTAGAATCTAATTTAAATTTATGAACATCCAATTCGAATTTAATCTAGTGCGATTGGATTTTAGTTCAATTAATTTGTATTTACTAAAATTGAATTCGAATTTACTCGAATTAAACTGGATTTGATTCAAGTTCAGTTTAAGTCTAGTCTAATTAATTTGTAAGTTAGCTGATTTTACTTAAATAATCAGAATATATTGAAATTTAATTCGAATTTAAGTTTCAATTTACTAGAATGCAATTTAAATTTATGTAAGTTAACTTTAGGTTACTCTAATTCTACTGGATTTTATTTGAATTCAGTTTGAATTTAGCAGAATTCACTTATAATTAGGCAAATTAATTAAAATTTTCTAAAATTCATATTGAATTTATTAGAATACAGTTTAAAATTAGTTTAATTTAATTTATGTATTTGAATTCAGTTCGAATTTTCTTGAATTTAATTGAATTGATTTCAATTCGGTTTTTTAATTTATTCAAATCTATTCGAATTATCGAAAAATCCTCATGTTTGTTTGGATAAATTATTAATTAATTAAAAACATACAAATTCTCAATTTATTCTCTGTTTTTAGAATATTCTCGAGAATATTAGAACTCTCCGCCAAAATTCGTTCCACGAAGATCATGATCAAATAGTGTGTAATATTTAATAGTCTAATACGCGTTCAAGATCTTAATCCTTAAAAGCAATTTGAAGAATTTCAATTTACCTCAATTCATTATAACAATATATTATTCATATTGGATTTTTTCTTGCAGATTTTTCAACAATTAATTGATATTCAATGCCTATTAAGGATTAAGAAGTAAAGGGATTTGACTATTTTTGAAGTGCCATTGCACTCGCAAGATTTGCTATGTTAATTCTTATAAATTATGATTGCCAGTCGTCAAGATCTATGAAAGCTAAATGAAAAGCTACTATGAAAGTATTTGAGGGCTTCAGAAGAAAAATTCCTGTACAGATTGTACTTTCAAAATTGCCTATCATCGATTTTTCCTAATTCGGCCAATTTTCCGCTTTGAATGCGTTTTAATTAACCGTAAGGATGTACATATGATCAATTAGATTTTGACTAGCCAGTGAAAGGTTTTACTTCTGCGTCCCTCAGTTTTCTGTTTGAAAATGAATTTTACTGCCTTCGCCGCAAGAGAGAGGCTTTCGTACGAGCTGTATAATCGAGCGATGGTCAATTCTGCGCCCCGCTACCTGTATACTGTTCCCCCACTACGCGACTTCCCCTCAAGCGCCCAAACTGCCGCCGCCGACTAGAATGCGGAATATAACAAATTTTCAAGTGATGACGTTTTATTGACGATTATAATATAATCAAAAAATAAATATTCAATTTTATGTGACATAATGCATAAGGGACCGTACTTAAATTACGTAACAGTTCAAACGGGGGGAGGGGTTCGAGACATTTTGTAATTTCCTTAAAAAGACATCGTTTTTTTTGCAAATTAAACTGACTTGTTAAAAATTCGTGTTTTGGGTTTTGTTTAAAATTCATATTTTGTTGCTGATAAGTCAACTGAAATCTTTTTTGGATGAAAAATATTTTTTCTGCAAAATTTGTCTTTTTAATTTAAAAGTTTTTTTAGTCGAAATGTTGCATCTTTCTTGGACAATAATCTAACTCTTTTATTGAAAATTCAACTATTTCTTAAAAAATGTACTTTTTGTGAAAAATGTGCATTTTTCTGTAGAAAAGTCTATTGAAATCCTTTTGGATGAAAATTCAACTCTTTTTTTGAAAATTTGTATTATTGATTTCAAAATTCACCTCTTTTAGTAGAATTTTAATTTTTCTTGGACAAAAATGCAACTGTTTGGTTGAAAATTTAACAATCTTGTTAAAAAGTCATACTTTTTGGTTTAAAATTCAACTATTATTTATTTAAAATTAACTAATAAGTTACAATTCTTATTTTGGTGTTGGAAAGTGAACTGGAATCTTCTTTGGATGAAAATTTAATTATTAAATTTTTTTTTTCTCAATTCATCTGTTTTAAAAGAAATATTCCATCTTTCTGGAATAAAAATGCAACTATTCGTTTGAAAATTCAACACTGTTTTGAAAATTTATCTTTCTGATTTCAAAATTCACCTGTTTTAGCCGAAATTACATCTTTCTTGGATGAAAATGCAACTGTTTGGTTTAAAATTCAACAAATTTGTTGAAAAGTCATAGTTTTCGGTTGAAAATTCTGCTGTTTTGTTGAAAATTTAACTATTTTGTAGAAAATTTACTTTTTGGTTAAATTTAATATTTTTGTGTTAAAAAGAGAACTGATATCTCTTTTGGATGAAATTTGAACTATTCTTTTGAATTTTTTTTTAAATTATAAATTCATCTGTTTTAAGAGAAATTTCATCATTCTTGGACAAAACTGCAACTGTTTGGTTGAAAATAAAACTATTTTGTTAAAAAGTCATACTTTTGGTTGAAAATTCTACTGTTCGGTTGAAAATTTAACTATTTCGTACAAAATTTACTTTTTGTTTAGAATTCATATTTTCGTGTAAAGAAATAAACTGAAAGCTTTTCTGGATGAAAGTTCAACTTTAAAAAAAATGGTCCTATTTTTATTAAAAATTCATGTGTTTTAGTACGAATTTCATCGTTTTCGGATAAAAATTCAACTATTTGGTAGAGAATTCAACTATTTCATTAAAAATTCATCGCTTTTGGTTGAGGAAATTCATCTTCTTGGATGACAAATTCAATTTTGTTCGTAGAAACTTATTTTTTGTTGAAAAATTCATATTTTGATCTTGAAAAGTCAACTGGAATCTTTTCCGGATGAAAATTTAACTATATAGAAAAAATGGTTTTCTTTTTAAATAAAAATTCATTTGTTTCAAGAGAAATTTCATCTTTTTTGGATAAAAATGCATCTATTGGGTAGAGAATTCAACAATTTCGTAATAAGTTTTTTTTTTCGGGCAAATTTCGTCTTTTTGGATTGAAAATTCATTTTTTTCGTAGAAACTTATTTCTTGGTTAAAAATAAATATTTTGATCGTGAAAAGTCGACTAAAATCTTTTTCAACAGAAAATTCAACTGTTTTTTATTTATCTTTTTGATTTATAAATTCATCAGCTTTGGTAGGAGTTTCTTTTTTTTTTAATGAAAATGCAACTTTTTGGTTGAAAATTATTCTTCTTTGCTGAAAATTAATCTTTTCAAATTGAAAATTCAACTACTTGGGTGAAAATTAAACTACATTGTTAAAAAATTATTTGTTTGATTGAAGGCTCATGCCTTTTGTTAAAAATTTAACTGTTTAGCGGAAATAATTCTTTTTTTGGTTTAAAATTAATTTTTTAACTAAAAATGTAACTTTTCCATTTTTTTTTAAGATTGATCTTTTTCAGTTGAAAATTCTCCTTTTTTGGTGAAAAAAAAAATTTCTTGGTTTAAAATTTCGTTTTTGTTGGGTAAAAATGCATCAGTTTCGTGGAAAAATAATTTTTTGCTGAAGTCATATTTTTTGTTCGTAAATTCAATTTTTGCAGAGAAAATTCCCCTTGTGGCTTGAAGGTTCAACAATTTAGGTAAAATTTTCTTTCTTCAGTGAAACATCTTTATTTATTGAAAATTCGTTATTTTGGTTTTACAAAACTTTTTTTTTTTATAAAATTCATGTTTTTTGATTGAAATATAAAATATGACACTTTTTGTTGGGAATTTATATTTTTAGATTGAAAATTTAACTATTATGTTAAAATTTTAATTATTTTGTTGACAATTCAAGTATTTTCTTAAAGAGCCATCTTTTATAGTAGAAAAGACATTTTTTTGTTTAAAATAAATCAATAAATTTGAAAATTTTAAATTTGTATTCAAAATACTGTTTTATTCCGTTTTTTAAAAAATTCGATGTTATAAGTATTTCAAGATTAAAATGTTGGTATTTGAATATTAATGATCAAGAAAAATGAAAAATAGATAAGGAAAAATAAGTGAATTCTGAAACAGAAGTTCTCGGACACCCTGCCTAATTGTTACAGGAGGGAGGGTGGGTCTCAGAGAGGGCCCATGATCCGTTACGTAATTTAAGTACGGCACCTAGATCGAAAATGATACATACAAAGTCATGTGCAATAAATTAAAATAAATTAATTTAAAATTAATGCATTAAATTGAAATTGAATTTAATTAAAATTGATTTAATTGCAATATATATTATATTTGTAAATCACGAAGTGCCAATTTGAAAATATGCTACCTTCGGCGGTCGGTGGCAGCAGTTGAGCTGCGTGAGGGGAAGCGGCGTAGTGGGGGAAGAGTACACAGGTAGCTGGTGCGGATTTCTCCTCTGCCCGTACAATTAGCGATAGATTGCTCTTTTCCGTTGAGATTATCTCTGCGAAAAAGTTTTTTACTAGACACAGAAATGAAAATGTCTGGGAAATTATTCGAGAGAGAGGAAGGTACCCTAGAACTTACAGATTACCTAGGAATATCTTATTTTATTACGAATCGCGTTCGTCTCCTAAAAGTAGACTTAGAAGAAGAAAAAAAGAAAAAATCTACGATCAGTAGAAAAATTGTGAGAAAAGGTAAATAATACGAGAAAAAGCTCGTAATAACGGACCTATTATAAAAGACAGTGTGTGTGCTTACTAACACTGATACTTTGTAACGGCTACATTAAATCTAAGTATTTCACACGGTGGTATAAACTTTGCAAATCTCAAAATCTAGTTGTCGTTGCATATTATTTATCAAAGAACTATTTGTTTATTGTGATAAAGCAAAGAAACACCTTCTAATGTGATATTAAGCATACAATCCCGAAACAGAAATGACTCGAAATTGATTTTCGAGTATTGAGATTTGCATGATTCATTCTACTGGACGGTATTTAAATGCAAAAAAGACAGTCTGGATTAGTGGCACAAAGAAGACATCGGTCTGTAAATTCAGCGAGCGCTTTTGTATATATTGTATACGCACATTGTACTGTATTATCGAGCTGTAGTCGACGGATCGATAGAAATAGTGAATTTTCTTGTATGATGAACGAAATGCAAATTATCGTTCGCTAATATCCACATGGTGTTGTTATTTTCCTTCTATATTTAGCAGGCGCGAAAAATTGTATACATTAATTAAATTAAAGAAAAAAAATTACATAAATAACAAATTTAAATAATTAAAGACTAATTGAACTAAATTCAATAAATGATGGCATTTTTATCGGGGAAAATATTCTCCGCAACTTTACTGTTTCCATTGTGGAAAGTAAATTTTTTTATATTATATTTTTGGAATATATAATTATATATATATATTTTTTTGTATTTATATATGCAGGGTGTCTAGCGACCTTGAAACCCTTAAAATCCTTGAATTTTCCTTGAATTTTTGTTGAACCTTGATAACCTGGAAATCTCCTTGAATTTTCCACGAGAACCTTGAATTAATTTTTTTAAACAGGTTTTTTTTATTGAAATGCGAGAAGTAATTTAAATCTTTTAGTCTATTATAAAAGAAACATCTCGTTTGGAAGAAAATTTGCTACTGACAAGTTTTTTTATTTATCAAGATATAATTTATCTTTCACTCATTTCTAGACATTTTTTGTAGACTCTACCAATTATTTTATAGATTGCAATGAACAGACTTTAATATTTAGGGTGGCGACTTGACTGGGAAAGACCGGGAATTTAATTAAAAACCCGGGACTTTACTTCTGATTGTAGCACAAATCAAGTTTTCATTATTTTAATAATTTTGGTCAATTTAGAAAAGTTGAAGATTCATCATTTCAATTCAAAATTCTTCTATGGTTGAATATGTAACTACTTCGTTAAAAATAAATTTATCTTTTTTTTTGTGAAAATTCAACTATTTGGTTTGAAATTGATAATTTGCATTCAAAAATTAAAATATTTGTATGAAAATTTATTTACTTTGTGGGAAATTCGTCTTTTTGTAGAAAGTTTATCTTTATGATTGAAAATTCATCTTTTTGGCATAACATTCGACCTTCCAGTTGAAGATTCATCATTTCATTTAAAAATTCATCAGTATGTTTGAAAATTAATTTCTTCAACTGAAAATTCAACTATTCCATTTTTAGTTGAAAATTGATCTTTTCTAGTTCAAAATTCGACAATTTAGATGAAAATTTGTCTTTTCTAATTAAAAATTCAACTATTTTGTTCAAAATTCATGTATTTTGTTCAAAAATCGATATTTTTTTGTACAAAATTATCTTTCTATTTGAAAGTTAATCTTCTTGTTTAAAGATTCTTCCTTTCGGTTAACAATTCAAGTATTCCAATTAAATATTTATCACTTCAGTTGAAAATTCATCTTTTAGTTTGGAAATAAAATTATTTGGTTCAAAATTAAACTCTTTTGTTAAAAATTATTTTTCTTCCCCTCGAAGATTCATCGTTTTAATTAAAAACTCATTTCTTTGATTGAAAAATGAGCTGTTTGATTGAAAACATTTTTTCCTTTGTATGTTTCTCGTTTTTTTGTCTTCTTTAATTAAAAAGTCAATTATTTCATTAAAAATTCATGTATTTTCTTAAAACATTGTAATTTTTGTGGAAAATTAATCTTTTTATTTGAAAATTAATCTTCTTGTTTAAAAATTCATCACTTTAGATGAAAATTCATCTTTCTGGTTTGAAATTCACCTATTTCAGTTGGAGATTCATTGTTTTAGTTGAAAACTCTTGTGTTTGGGTTAAACTTAATTTTTTCAACTAAAAATATTACCATTCCATTTTCGGTTGTGAATTATTATTTTTTTAGTTCAAAATTCAACTATTTCGTTAAAAATTCATGTATTTTGTTGAAAAATTGTATTTTTTTCTAGAAAATTAATATTGTTTAAAAATTCATATCTTTGGTTGAAATTTCGAGTGTTCCAGTAAAGTATTCATCGTTCTAGTTGAAAATCCATCTTTTTGGTTTAAAATTTAACTGTTCCAGTTGAAGATTCATAAATTTATTTGAAAATTCATCACTCTGGTTGAAAGTTGAACTATTTTGTTGAAAATCCGTTTTTTTTTGTGTTGAAAATTTATTTTTCCAACTGAAAGTTTGACTTCCATTTTTTGTGAAAAATGAACATTTTGTAGGGAAAATTTAAGTATTTTTTCTCTGTTATTGGTTTAAATGACGTTTAGAATGAACGTCATGAATTAAAATAAATATTTACATTTTTCTGGAAATATGAATATGTTACTTTTAGTTGACCGGGAAAATTGAAAAACTTGACCGGGAAAAACCGGGAAATTACCGGAAATTTGAAATCGTCCGCCGAATAACAACGCTGATATTGTGAATAATTCTATAAGTTTTTAATTTTGTTTCCGCTAATATAGAATGTTAAATTATACATTTTTTGTGATATTCAACTTACAAATTATAAATATTATAAGTTGAAATTTCGATGGTAATTCAGTTTCAGAATTAGAATGAGACATTGCCATATAACGGATTTTTTAAGGGTTTCATCACTCGGTTTTTTAGTATACATCAGATCACAAAACATTACTAAAGATTTCAAAAGGTTTCAAAATATTTCAAAGATTTTAAAATATTTAAAAGGATTTTGAACATTTTACAAAGAGTTTACAGATTTGAAAAAGTTTACAGCACACCAGATTTCTAAGATTTTAAAATATTTCGAAGTTTTTAAACGATTTCAAAAGGTTTAAAAACATTTCAGAAGATTTGTAAATATTTCACTAAGATTTCAAATAATTCATTGATTTCAACGAATAAAAAAGATTTAAGAAAAATTTCACAAATATTTCAAAAGATTTCACGAAAAATTCCCGAAGATTTCGAATATTTTCAAATATCTTAAAACTTTTAAAAGATTTCAAAGGTTTTAAGGATAATACAAAGGTTTCTAGATTTCTAAGATTTCAAAAGATTTCACACAGATTATAAATATTTTAATGATTTCAAACTAATACAAAATATTTCAGAAAGATTTCATAAACATTTTATAAAGATATCAAAATAATACAAGAATTGCAAAGATTTTAAAATATTTCAAAGATTTTAAACGATATCAAAAAATTTCAAAGATTTCAAGGATTTTAAAGTTTTTGAAGATTTCAAATATTTTACAAAAATTTGAAAAGATTCCAAAAAATTTCACAAAAATGTCAATATTTCACAACCATTTTAAGAATTTCAAGATATTTCAACGAATTAACAAAGATTTCAAAGATTTCAAGGTTTTCAAAGACGACGTATGTTCGCAAAAAATTAAGAATTTGTTTATGAATGGTTCTGCCTTCTTTGGAAATTATTGACCAATAAAAAATGAAATGGCTCATTTTTTTACATGTATAACAAACGCTTATTTCATTATTCGATGTAAAAAAAGGAGACCTGGAAAAACTTGACTTCTTGACCTGGAAAACCTGGAAAATACCTTGAATTTCGTTCTTAAGAATCGCTGGACACCCTGATATGGTATACCATATATACTCAAACCCATAGAAAATTTTCAAAACATATCCGAGAAGCAGAAAAGTAGGCCAAGTGGGGCTGAAAAAGGGAAAAGCGAGGAAAAGTTAACCTTTTTATCATATTTTTCTTACTAAACAATTTAAGTTTTTTTAGGGGCCAAACATCTTCAATTTCGACAAAATGAATTTTTTCAAAAAAAAATAAATCAGATGTTTTTTTTAATAATGAAAATAAATTTATAATTATAATTTTTGAGCAATTTGTTGCAAGATATCTCATTTCTATGATTTATCTCTATATCTCAAAAATTGTAAATATACATTTTTTTACTGACTTTCCTATAAAATTAAGAAATAATTATTGATTTTATATTTTTCCATGGCATGACGTCAATCCCAACCATAAGGATTAACTTACCCTAAATATCCTAAATATCTAATAAATAATATTTTATACTAGCAAACCTGATAAGTTTCTTATTTCCAGTTAAATTCTCAATTTAAAGCCTCTGGAAATTTACAATTTTTTAGATTTAAATCTCCACTTTTTTTTAAAGATTTACAGATTTAAATTTGAAAAAAGTAAAGAAATGAAAAAAATTGGTAAAGAAAAAATAAAATTTGTGACATTAAATCATTGTAATTACTTCATTTCTATAATTTAATTATTTAATTTCAAAAAAATTCATATTTTCGAGTTGAAAATTCAACTGTTTTGTAGAAAGTTCGTGGTTTTTGCTCGAAAATTCAACAGTTTGGTAGAAAATTTAATTATTTGGTGCAAAGTTACGTATTTTGATGAAAATTCGTCTTTTGTGGTAGAAAATCAATTTTTTTGGTTGAAAATCAAGTATTTTGTTAAAAATTGAACAATTTTGTTAAAACGTCATACCTCTTGTTTGAAAATTCAACTGTTTTATTGAAAATTCGTCTTTTTGACTTGAAAATTCAACGATTTGATTGAAATTTTTTTTATAAAATTGAAAATTTAACTATTTTGTTGACAAATCATCATTTTGGTGGAAATTTAATCTTTTTGGTTAAAAATGCCTGGCTAAAAATTAATCTGTTTCGGTTGTAAATAAACTTTTTTGTAAAACTTCATATTTTCGGGTGGAATATTTAACTTTTTTACAGAAAATTCGTATCTACAGCTTGAAAGTTAAACAATTTAGTAGAAAAATTAATTATTTGGTTAAAAATTTATGTATTTTTTCGAAAATTTATCTTTTTTGGTAGGAAATCAATGTTTTGTGTTAAAAATTCAAATGTTTGGTTGAAAATTGATCTGTTTTAGTTGAAACTTTAACTATTTTGTTAAAAATAATTTATCACTTTCTATATAAATTTCTTCCTTTTTTTGGTTAAGCTGCAACTATCTGGTTAAGAAATAATTTGTTTCGGTTGAGAAGCAAATTTTTTGTCAAAAATTCACATTTTTCGGTTGAAAATTGTAGAAAATTTTAGAATGAAAATTCAACTATTTGGTTGAAAAAGTACGTATTTTGTTGAAAATTCGTATTTTTTTTGTGAAAAATGAATTTTTTAAACTAAAAATTTAACTTTGTTATTGAAAATTCATATTCTCTGGTTAAAAATTCAACTGCATTATACGAAATTCATCTTTTCGCGTTAAAATTCAACAATTTGTTTTAAAATTCAACTATTTGGTTATAAAATTTATGTCGTCTGTTGAAAATTTATTTTTTGTGGGAGAAAATTCATATTTTGTGGTTGAAAATTAATCTTTTTGGTGGAAAATTCATCTTTTTAGTTGAAAAATCATCTCTTTTGTTGGAAAGTTCATCTCTTTTGGTTAAAAATGCAACTGCTTTGATAAAAATTAACAGTTCTAGTGTTGTAAAATTTTAAGTGGTTGATTTAAAAAAATATATAATACAAAATTGTTCATAGTTATTTCAAGAACTCACATTTACCATTCATGAATTATAAATTGTTTAATTTTAAAAGTTTAAATTTAAAATTCTCTAATTTTGAAATTTTCAATTATATATGATACGATTTGGAACGTTTTCAAGAGAAAATCTACAAATTTCACACTGATTGAGAAATAAAATTATCTGCTTAGTGAAGAACTTTATGGAAAAAGCGAAAACTTTTCATTTAGTTTTGATTAATAGACAATCGAGTTTGCCTTTCATTATACCTGAAAAAAAACTTTAATTTCAATTTCCAGGAATTTTTTTTTTATAATATGTCTAACATAATGGCAATTGTTATTCAAATTCAGATTAAGGCATTTCCATGAACGAATGAGTCAAGTTGTAGATTAGTATAGTTAATAACTGCAAGATCGCATATTAACTTATTATGGGATTTTTCAAATGAAACATAAATATAAAATTCTACAATTTTATTATTCTGAATTGATGTACATTTTCACTATTATCATTAAAAACCTCAACGCTCATAGAATTATTCTACATAAATTTCGTCAGTTTAATTTTAAAGGCCGTAAGCTCGAAAAATATATAAACTACTATTGATCTCACATTTTAATTTCCCAAAAGTCTAAAAACAATGTTGAATTAAATGTAGAAATAATTGTTGCCGCGTTATCCTAATTTAACAAAAATAAACATATAAGGATTATCCTTTTTAAAATCGCTAGTTGCGATTGATCTAAATTTGATGTTTTTCGGCAAATCGGTCTTGAAAGATTTCTTAATTTAAATTCTTTCTCATTTAATTTGGTGCTAATTCTGCCGGACACTCAGGTAGGGTTACTGCACTATGTATGCGAAAATTGTGGACATTTTTTATTAAAATTTAGAAAATAGGATTTTTGTTTGATTTATAGTATTTTAAATATGAGCACTATTGACATTTTTTAGATTCGGTTAAATTGTATTAAAATCACAAAATTCTTTTAGTACTGCGTTGGAGAAGTACGCCATAATTTCCTTAGAACTAAAAAAAATGTCTTCTCATCTAAGACATTTTTTGGAAGTCTAAAAAAATATGTCTTGCTTCTATAGTCCAACAGAAAACATGCTAACATAATACTGACAAAAAATATTGATTTTAATAAAAATTAAATGAATCTTAAGAAATGTTATTTGTGCTCATTTTTAAAAAAGTATGCTTGCTAAATCATGATTTAGCAAGCATACTTTTGTAGCCAGGAGAATTCTTTTTTCATACAATCGAATTGTCTACTTTTTCTTGGAAACAATGACAGATACGAAAAAATTTTAGGATAAAAGTTTGCACATCTACAAAATTTCTCTTGTTCTTTTGCGATATCTTTTATAGTTTATGAGAAAAATTCAAAAATTACATTTGTAGGAAAAAAAATTCTCTTGGTCTCAAAAAGGGTTTAGCCAGCATGATGCTGACAAGATGCCTTTCTTATATTAGTAGAAACTTCTCAAAAATATTTGGAAGAATAAAAAAGGTAGGGTTTTCCAGAAAATCGTTTTTATTTTTTTTCAAACACGAAAAAAAAAATATTTTCTTGAAACCCTCACCTTTTTTATTCTTCCAAATATTTTTGAAAAGTTTCTACTAATACACGAAAGGCATCTTATCAGCATCATCCTGGCTAAACCATTTTTGAGGCCAGGAGAATTTTTTCCCCTAAAAATGTAATTTTTGAATTTTTCTCGTAAACTATGAAAGATATCGCAAAACAACAAGAGACATTTTTCATAGAACTTTTTTAGATGTGCAAACTTGTATCCTAACATTTTTTCTTATCTGTCATTGTTTTCAAGAAAAAGTATAAAATTCGATTGTAAGAAAAAAGAATTCTTCTTGCTATAAAAGTGATTAAGCAAGCATTAAACTTACAAGATATCTTCATTATCAAAGTACAAGTTAAGCATAATTGGAAAAAAAATTTAAAGAGCGGTTTTTTGAAAAAATCTCATTTTAATTTTTTTAGAATAACCGTTGCCACTTCTTCTTCCTACCCCCTTCCAACATCTCGGGCGGGAAATGAGAACCCCAGTTTTGATGGTTTTCTTTGCTAGTACAAGTTTTTATTATTTTTAAAAATTGGAAAATAGATTTTTAGTCGCTATCCAAAGAAGATTTTGAAACCCCATTAAATTTGAACCTCCAAATTCTTGAATGATTTACTCGGAATTGGTACCCTTTTTCAAATCAAATCTATTATCTACCATTTTTATCGAGATCCGCAACCGAGCCTATTTCAATTTTAGGTTCCTGTCACTGTAAGACTATAAACTTTCTCATTCTGTTTCTTGGAACTTGATCATTTTTTACTTTTTTGTCCTCAATTAAGAAACACTTTAGCTTGGGAGTGATTTTTGATTTTTATCTTGAAATGGTGATTTCTATTTTACAGAATGTTATTTCGCTCTCCTGAAAAATTCCGATTTTGTTGGTTATCTAGTTCTGTTATGCAACCCTTCACCTATGTATTTTCAAACTTTAAATAATGAAACAAAGCATTTAATAAAAACAGAAATAAAAAACAAAAGCATCTGTGAACCAACTTCATGCTGCTAACGGAATGTTTCAACTGCGTACAAATATTAATATAATAATAATTAATAATAATCATTGATAATTAATAATAATCATAATAATTGCTAGATCGCTCATTAGGGGTTTTTGAATGGAAAAATACATATAAAATATTAAACTTTTATTATTTCGAATTGATTCACACTTTCAATCTTATTATCATTAAGAACTTTAAAGCTTATAGAATTATTGTACATACATTTCAAAAGATAAATTTCAAAGGATTCCAGATCAAAATAATATAAACTATTAAACTCATATTTCAAACTGCCAAAAGTACCTGTCTTCTAGAAAAAATGTTTAAATAAATGCAGAAAATATTTGTTTGTCGCGTTATTTTAATTAAACAGAAATAAACATATAATAAGCACTATCATTTTTGGAATCAATACTGCCCAGAATCACAATAGGTCCACATTAGAAATAATTTTTTACATCTTTTCAATGGTAATGGCTAATCAATGGTAATCAATGGTAATGGCTCAATTTCAGAATTACTTTCAGCCCAGTTAAATTGTAAAATTAAAAAATAACAAAGCTAAAGTTTTGAATTTAGTGGTACAGATAGAATTTTCCTCAGATTTTTCATGAAACTTACATTATGGCATCAAGCCACCACAAACCCGTTTAAAAATATATATTATATTTATTTTATTTCATATGTTTTACATTTCAACCTCTCAATTTCAAAAATAATTAAAGATTATTCATATCATTGTTATTACAGAATTCATTAGAGGAAATGTATATTAGGCCCTTTTTGAGTTTTTAGTTTCATTCTGACCAAAAAACTACTTAGGCCCTTTTTTGGACAACTGGCTTCAAATATTATATACATTTTCCTAACAATAAGCATGAAAAGCAATTTTCTTCTGTCAATGTGGATATTCACTTTATCAGATAAGATATAAGGAGTACATTACAAAAAATAGCATGACAATACGATTATTTGAATTCGACAAATAAAGCAGATGGAATTAAGAATGTTTATTATATATGGATCAAATTTTCAAAGTTTTCAATTTTGATTATTCATAAAATCTATTTATATTTTCACTCTTATCGTTAAAAACTTCAACTTCTCAAATTATTCTAGAAAGATCGATTTACATTTTGAGACACGAATTGAAAAGGACTTTAACTTTCTTTTTTAATTGCAAAATAGTAAATCAAGGTTGATGCGGCTTGTGAATTTCACATGTCAATATTGTTAGGTAAAAAATATTCCCCAAATAGTAGAAACAACAAATAAGACTTTTGGTCTTATTCATTCATATATTACGATAAATTGAAGATATAATCTCTTACAACAATCATATTTATCAAAAGTGGTATATATGAAACATCTGTTATACATTCTTTTAGCATGTTTTACCTCAAGTAATTCAATTCTACTATCCTTTTTATATATATTAGAATATTTTCAAGACAAAATGTTTAAATTTCACACGCTTTTAATTTTAAGTTATCTAATATAAGCATTAAATACTATGTATGAGTATATTGCGAAAAAAATTTGTTTACATGCATCTCGTTATACAGAAGAAAACTATCTACAGAAATCATTTGAGAAATACAATTTTCTGCTCAGTTGGCAACTTTTTGGAAAAACCCAGATCTATTCATTTAGTTTTGAGTAAAAACAATCGGGTTTAGCTTTTATCGATGCTGAAAAAATTAATTAATTTTGAATTTCCAGGTAAAAATTTGTATAACATGTGTAACATTATGGCAGTCGTTATTCAAATGTTCAAATTCAAACTAAAGCATTTCCATAAATAAATGAAATAATAGCTTAGTGTAGTTAATAACTGCTTGATCGATCATTACATGATTGTCTAAAGCAAACAAACACATAAAATTTTACATATTTATTATTCTGAATTGACTCACATTTTCATTATTATCATCAATCTATCTCTCATTTTGTGGTAGCGTTCGGAATCTGTGTTTTAGCACCGTCCCGCCAACTCTTAAGCCTAGAAGAGAATAGAAGTGTTATTAATAAAAATTCACTTGAGAAAGTAAATTGTAACTTTAAAAATAGAATAACAACAATTTCGATTATATCGGTACAGAATGAATACAGGAAATACAGGAAACTAACTGTTTGGGAACCAAGCTATTACAAGTCTCATCAATAATTTCTTGTTCAATTGTCGATTGTGGTGCTTTTTTATCGCAGATTTCTGTTAGCAAAGCTTTCACGTCAGATCTAAGTTTTTTGTCATTTCGGCACAACCGTGTTATAAGATCTTCTTGTTTTGATTTCTGATCTGCTAATTCGGTGTTAATTCTGCCAGCCACTTTGACAGAATAAGCTGTTAATGCATATAATTCCTTAGCGACCTTATCACCTTTCAAGCGGCAGACTGATTTGTATGATTTTGAAATCACAGTATCAACAGGTTCCGGTATGGTTTCGAGTTCAGTGCCCACATTTTTACCAGGAGAATCTGTTAATCATAAAATTATGGGGATGAGCGAAACAAAGATTATGACTTTTTTTGAAAATCATGATTTGTAAAACGAATCAGTGCGAAGTGAAAAAAAAATTGAACATGTAGCACGAAGAAACTATGGTTTTACAACATTTACTGGATTGACCGCGCGATATGATCCAACTTGGTGTCACAAATTTTGAAATATTGTTGTGTCTGTATTGAAATTAAGAACTACATTTGCAAACTGTTTAGGCCCTTTTTTATTACATACATTTTTCTAACAATATGCATGAAAAGCAATTTTCTTCTGTCAATGTGGATTTTCACATCAGATAAGATAAGGAGTACATTAAAAAAATAGCATGAAAATACGATTATTTGAATTCGACAAATAAAGCAGATGGAATTAAGAATGTTTATTATATATCGATCAAATTTTCAAATTTTTCAATTTCGATTATTCATAAATTTATTTATATTTTCACTCTTATCGTTAAAAACTTCAACTTTTCAACTTTTCCATTTGAAATAAAAATGAATTATACCTACTTACAAATAATAACTAAAAACAAGAGAGGAAATGAGTAGCTCATTTCTTATTGTTCCCTTCGTTAGCAAAAGTTCTCGCATCAACATTAAATTATGAGAATGAGAAAATTTTTACTATAAAAAAAGATTTTAAGAATATATAAATTACCATAACTTCCCTACTCTTTGATAAAATGTATTAATATTGTAGGTCAATCGATTCGTCTCGAACCAAGGAATCTTTTATATTTTTGCATCAACTTTGAATTATGTTAAAGAAAAAAGTTTTACTGTAAGAAACCGTATTTTCAAATATTATGCATTACCATAGCTTCCTTACTCTTCAACAAAATGTGATAATATTATAGGTCAATCGATTCGGATTGAATCAGCACAACTTCTCTATTCTCGCATCAACTTTCAATTATGTGAATGAGAAAATCTTTACTATAAAAAAAGATTCGTAAAATATATAAATAACCTTCCCTACTCAATAATTAAATGTATTAATATTGTAGGTCAATCGATTCGCCTCGAACCAAAGAATCTTTTATATCCTTACATCAACTTTGAATTATGTTGAAGAAAAAAAGTTTCACTATAAAAAAATGATTTTTAAAATATTATTGAGTGTTAAAAAAAATGCAATCAATATTTTCGGAGATCTCTTGGTCAGTTTCAAGATATTAGCGAGGAAAATATGCCCCCCAAATTTCATCAATTTATTTGCAACCGTTTTGTAGTTATCGTGTTCACAAAAAAGCGTGACATCCACACAACCACACACACACACACACACACATCCGGATAATTGCTTAGAACATTGCATTAGAAATTTTTAAATAGAGAAAGGTTTGATTAAATGAATTAAAAAATCTTGGAAACCATTACGAAGCTTCCTCTATAATGAGGAAGCAAAACATTCCTTATAGAGGAAAAATGATCTAATTTTTCTGCAAAGATCCCTTTTCTGCGATCCATATTCGATACGCCTTTTGAAAAATTAACCATAGTTTCCCGTATTCTTCATTACTGATTAATTTCCTTCTATCTCGTTTATACGTGAGACTCATGATTTACGAAAAATATAGGAAAATTAAATAATATGAAACTTTTTTAACTTATTCTAACCTTCTGGCGGCGTAGCGTTCGGAATCTGTGTTCTGGTACCGTCCCGCCAACTCTTAAGCCTAGAAGAGAATAGAAGTGTTATTATTAAAAATTCACTTTAGAAAGTACATTGTAACTTTAAAAATAGATTAACAACAATTTCGATTATATCGGTACATAATTAATTATTGTCAGGAAACTGACTGTTTGGGAACCAAGCTATTACAAGTCTCATCAATAATTTCTTGTTCAATTGTTGATTGTGGTGCTTTTTTATCGCAGATTTCTGTTAGCAAAGCTTTCACGTCAGATCTAAGTTTTTTGTCATTTCGGCACATCCGTGTTATAAGATCTTCTTGTTTTGATTTATGATCTGCTAATTTGGTGTTAATTCTGCCAGCCACTTTGACAGAATAAGCTGTTAATGCATATAACTCATTAGCGACCTTATCACCTTTCAAGCGGCAAACTGAGGGGTATGATTTTGAAATCACAGTGTTAACAGGTTCTGGTATGGTTTCGAGTTCAGTGCCCAAAATTTTGCCAGGAGAACCTGTTGATCATAAAATTATGGGGATGAGCAAACAAAGATTATGACTTTTTTGAAAATCATGATTTTTAAAACTAATCACCGCGGAGTGAGAAAACAATTGAAAATAAAGCACGAAGGAACTATGGTTTTGCAACATTTATTGGATTGACCGCGCGATATGATCCAACATGGTGTCCAAAGTTCTCAAATTTTGTCGGGTTTGTATTGAAATTAAAAACTACATTTGCAAATTGTTTTAAGTGAACTAATTTTTGTTAACAAATATTTGAAATAAAAATGAATTATACTTACAAATAACAACTAAAAATAAGAGAGGAAATGTGTACGTCATTTCTTTATTGTTCCCTTTGTTAGCAAAAGTGAGAATAATTTCGTAGACACAGCGAAATGATTTCCTTTCCAAGAAACTGACTTCTTATTTACTTACAACCGCTTATATACCTGTTTGAGGTAACAAACAAAATTACAAAACGGTGCGGTACACCACATCTGAATAAATATCAGATAAGTTGACAAACTCAAGATATTTTTTGCCTGTCCGAATTCATGATATCTCGATTTCGAGAAAAATAAAAAAAGGGAATCGGCGTGAATGTTAAATAATAATCACATAATTATTGATCAATTAAATTGACAAAAACATTCCTCATAGAGGAAAAATGATCTAATTTCTCTTCTACGATCCCTTTTCTACGATCCATATTCTATCCGCCTGTTTGAAAAATTAACCATAGTTTCCCTTATTCTTTATTACTGATTAATTTCCTTCTATCTCGTATATACTTGAGACAGATGATTTACAAAAAATATAGGAAAATGAAAATAATATGAAACTTTTTCAACCTATTTTGACCTCCTTTCCGAGTGACGTTTAATAGTTCGATTAGATTCATTTTCGAAAATAAGATACAGATCTTGATTTTGCTTATATTTTTATTTACTGAAGGTTGTTGTGATTCATTATATTTTACATTGATTTATAAGTATTACTCATTAGTCGGAGGAGAATATTTCTTTGAATCAAAGAAATATTAATTGAAGACAAAAATATGCATTTCAGTACAAATTAATGACTCATTGTTCCAAGTGAATGTGCCATGAATGCGAGTGAATATATCTTTACACTGACGAAATGCGAATTAATGGAAAGTAATTTATTTTAAATTTAAGAAAATGTTTGGTAGGCTCAACAAATTACTTCCTCATGTCAAATTCATAAATATTTGAAGCAAAAAAAATATCCAACTGATTTAAATAATTTTTGTTTTGCCTACACTATGTGCCAATGCAGTAAAGTAGTTCGTACTTCAATTCTAGTACATATTTTTCTGCAATTCACATAATTTGAAATCTTGATGGACCTGAAACTGTATATAACCCTAGACTATAAATGCCAAAGAAATATTTCTTTCAATAATCGAGTCGCCATTAACACGTCTGTATGCACTAATAGGTCCTCGAGATACCTTTTGTTCAAAAGGTCAGAAAAAGCCTCCTGATTACAAATATTTTAGTTATTTTTTAGAAATCCTGGTCAATTTTCGTTTAAACAATTTTTTGTGCAATCTCATTCATGATCAGTTGTTGCAGAATAAACCGTTTGCAATGTATAGCATTAAAAACTTCACAGAGAAAAATAAGAATAAAATTTGTTGCAGGAAATTTTTTAGAGAGATAAAGTTTTGTTCAGCCAACTTCGCGTCTTTCAAAATACATGTGTTTGTCATGGAATAAAAAAGAAAGTTTAACCTATATTTGTGTAAAGTTTATCCTGTGAAGTTAATTTTCGTTGCAATGAATCTTTCGTCGGAAAGCGATGTAAAGTTTATCTTCTGTTTTTTCTGTGTTATGATTTTTTTAACAAAATCGACATATTTGCACAGTTGCACCATAGAATCTATTGCTCAGAAAAATATAAAACATAAGCATTATCTGTACCGAGGTTGGATATCTTGCAAGCAAAAATAAATCTTCCGATCGAATGAAAACTTCTCTCCGTGAATTGTTGTTAACAATTTGCGATAATTGAAAGGAAATCCTCTATACTTTTCATTTGTTAACAAAAAATCATCCTGGTCAACCAATCGGTTATGAATTGCATTTTTATGCAAGTTTGAAAAAAGTAAAATTGACGAAAGAATCAAATTTTTAAGAAATTTCACATAAAGTTCTGATGGTTCTGGTTTTTGGGCACTTGCTATTTGGAAAAAAATTGCGAGCTAAATCGCTGACATGCTCAAGCAGAATTTTGACAGAAATTTTAAAAAATCTGTGGAATCACCCACATATGATTATATATGTATATATATAGACATCACGTCGTCATGCAGATAAAATGTTAAGAGAGAATACCTTTTTTCATGTTTCATGCCAAAGTTATGTTTGTTTATCAACTTTTTATAATATATTTACAATTCGGTAATAGAACTAGAAAAAATAAAGTTCGTTGCAATAACCTCAGCAAGACTAGACTTTTTATCATTATTTTATAATCATCACTCTAATCAGCTTGATATGTACTTTTCAGACTTAACGTAATATTCATATAAGTTCCAGCACAATAGGCACTAGGCAGTGAGTTAAATATTTCAAAAACATCGCTTACCTTTGAGGCAGTACATTTTTTGATAACTTGAAAATTATGACTTGTAAGGGAGTGGAGATTTGTGAAAAATATATTGTTTATAAGACTTGAATAAATAATGTCTCGCAGTACGAAAAAATATCAAGAGAGCAAAAAAATTTCCTTTTGTTTCAGAGATTATTTTAAAAATTTCGAAAAAATCTATTATCTTAATTAGGCACGAGGGAAATAATTATCAACTTGAATGCCTGAAGAAGTATATTTTATTTTATAAGCTCTTTTACCCTCTGAATCAAAATTGTTAATATTTAATTAATTACTGGTGAATTTCTAATTCAAGTAGGTCTATATATTTTATAATTCAATAGCGAAGAACTAATTTCCTGTTAAAAAGAAAATTATTTAGAACGGTATATAATAATGTGAATAAAACGACAAGATGGTGTAACATTTTTAACTCCATTGAAACAATAAGAAGGCCATATTGAGAAATTGTTGGCGTCTCCTCATCTCTTTTCATTTTCATAGTATTGCCTTCTCATGGTTTAAACAAAGTTAAGAAAAATAACGATTTTTTCCCAATCTTAAACTACAATCGATCAATATAGAATCAAGATGGATAAATATATTACTTAATTATGCATGTGCAGGATTCTCATACGCTACTTTTCAACAGAGTTCTGTTTTTTTTTTAATTTGTACTATGCCAAATCAAAGCAATTATAATTTTGAAACATTTAAAATTTAATAAATTCAGTCAGGTGCTTATTACTTTGCTTAATCGAATTTCGTTGTATTTCTATGATAGTAGTAGCATTGAAGGAATTATTTTTAAATAAATAAAGTAAGGTGAAATAGATTAAATATGTAAACATCTCTTGCTTTTCCATTTTTAGGCAGGTGCTTTTGTTAGTAAAGATGACGTAGTATGTGAGAGGATCATGTGACTTTGCCTATTAACAAGTTTTGCAATAATGAATTTTCAATGTTTTAGCAAAGCTGAGAATGCTACTCAATCGCGTTCGTTTATCAAACTTTTAGTTGATTTGAAGAAATAATTTTCTGAATTCAAAATAATAAGATGAAATTAATTATTTCTTAACTTTTAGACAGTACTTTATCCAAATAATTTTTTTTATTATGAGAATAGTATTAAAATCATTTCTTTGAAGAAATGAAAAAAAAAACATAATTTTATTTTACTTCTTTTACACCTTTTTTACTTTGAGTTGGATGAACGGAGTTGAAGAAACCAATTGTTCGAATTATTTTATTAATAACTACTATGGTAAGCATACCAATTCCTGGCTGCCCCAAGTTCTAATTTATTAGACAATACATACATACAAGCTAATATTTATAAAAAATTAACTGAAATAATTTCGGTTTTTAGCATGACAATAATTGGTCAATGGTGCCAAGAAATGGTGATCTTACGCAATTTCGCGGAGGTGAAGGAATTATTTTTAATGTGAATAATGTAATGTGAAATGGATTTATGACTGTAAATATAGTTTTTCCATTGTGTAGCAATAACTAGCGAATACAACATGCTGGTGGAGATTACACAGCCTATTAAAAAGTTACAGAATATTGCCTTCTCATTGTTTCAATAAAGGTAAAAATGTTACAAAATCGCGTTTTCTTATTAAACATTCTTATTTATCACGTTTCCCATTTTATATGCCCTTATTTTAATTATTGTATACAGCCCGGAAAAAATTAATATATTTTCACAAAGCATTTAGTAGTTTATCAATATCGATTTACTAAAAATTTTAATGAATTGAATGATAATTTTTCTACTAATATTTAATGGCTCACTTTTCTCTAATTGAGGGAGTATGATTTCACTATAGTAATTAGTGAAACCTCACTAGTTTGAATTGAGAAAGGGTTAAAAAACTGTTATTTGATTTAAAGAAATGTATTACTAATTTGAATCATTTTAATCTGAATAAAAATTATTCCAAGGGCTTCAAAATGAGATTTTTGAATGAGGGCTGCGAGTTTGCGGCATTAAATCATTGAAATTATTTATTATTTATTTATTTAATTTCACACCATCATAATCACAGAAAAATATTGTTGAATTTCAAGTGATTACGTTTTTAAAATCGTCCATACAAAATTGTATATAGATATTTAAAGAACTCACATTTACAATTGGTAAATTAGAAATTGTTCAATTTTGAAAGTTTAAATTCGCAATTTTCTAATTACGAAAAATTTTATTTTATAATATTCGATATAGAATATCTTTAAGACAAAATGATTGATTTTTGACACGATTTTTATTTGTTATTATCTCACCTTAGCATTTAAAACCATGTATTAAAATGTTGTGATTGATTTTTTTACGTGCATCTCGTCATACAGAAGAAAACTAAATCCAGATATCATTCGAGAAATAAAATTCTCTGCTCAGTTAAAAATTTGTATAATATGCCTAACATTCACGGCAATCTTTATTCAAATTCAAAGTAAAGCATATTCACGAATGAATGAATAAGTCGTATATTTTTTTAATTATTAGCATAATTAATAACTGCTAGATTGATCATTATGGGATTTTTGAAAAGAAGCATACACATAAAATTCTAAACTTCTATTATTCTAAATGGATTCACATGTTCACTATTATTATTATTAAAAACTTTGAAGTTTATTATCTATACAAATGTCGAAAGTTAAGTTTTAGAGGACTTCAGCTCGAAAAATATAAACTGATATTAAACTCTCATTTCAATCTAACAAAAGCTTGTATTTTCTTAAAATAATGTTCAAGTGCAGAATTTTTTTGTCTTAATTTTACAAAACGGAACATATAAACACTATCATTTTTGGAATCGCCGGTCGCTGCCTGAAGTTTAATCGATCCTGTCGAGAAATCCATCAGGTCCTCATCAATTCTCTATTCCCTTATCGAGCCTTACATGCATACCTTTATGCCAGTTCTTAAGCCTAGAAAAGAATTGTTATTAAAAATTCACATGAAGAAGTAAATTGTAACTTTAAAAATGAAATATCCAAAGTTTTGATTATATAGGTACAGATAGAATTGGCAAGAAACTCACATTGCGGGAAGCAAGCTACTACAAGTCTGGTTAATAATTTGTTGTACAATTTTTGATTGTGGTGCTTTCGAATCGCAGACTTTTTTGACCAAATTTTCCACCACTGATCTAAGTTTGATGTTTTTTCGGCACATCGGTGTCCAAAGGTCTCTTTGTTTAAATCTGGGATCGGTTAGTTTGATTTTAATATTCCGGGCCACTTTGCTAGAATAATCCATTATTGCATGCAATTCATGAGCGACACCGTTCAAGCGGCAAACTGATGTGAACGATTTGGTAATGACAACGTTAACAGGTTGTCGTATGGTTGGTGATTCAGGACCCAAAATTTGGTCATGAGTGCCCAAAATTTGGTCAGGAAAACCTGTTCATTGTAAAATTAGGACATGACCGTTAAAATAACAAATATGATTTCGTAACATGATTGCAGGTGATCAGATTTATGACTTTTTTATGACAAAGGTTCTGACTTTTATTTTGAAAATCATGATTTGTAAAGCGTATCACCTTCAAGTAAAAAACATCGGAAACGTAGGAGCTAGCTCGAAGAAATTATGGGTTCACAAGATTTATCGGTTTGGCCGCGTAATATGACCCAATATTTTTGCCAAAATTTAACAAAAAATTTAATATTTGTATTGTAATCCAAAACTACATTTGCGCATAATTTACATCTTAAGTAAGCAGATTCTTTTTAACAGTACTTTTAAATAAATACGATTTATACTTACAAATAATGAATACGTATATAATTTATAGTCGTTTATATATCTGTTTCAGATAACTTACACAAAGAGGATAATCTACGAACAAACGATCTTATTAACGTTTACGCTTTTATTTCTGACGATATTAATAAACTGTACATTCCATCTGAATAAATATTAGATAAGTTGAAAAACTAAATTTTTTTTCCTGACAGAATTCAGGATATTGAAGGTTTTATGAATGAAGCCATTTGCCAAAAAGGCGCCTAACCATTGAAATCTTGACTTCGAGAAAAATAAAAAAAATTACTGGGCGTACATTTGAATTAATAAAAAAATATATATAATTAAACAAAAAGGGTTAAACAACCTCCGCATGGTCCCACTGGGTCTTTGATCTGACTGGTACAGTCGTTGCAGTCGGCTGGAGCCAAGAATTCGATCACGAATATAGTTCGTTTCCCGAAGTCTTGGAGAACGATGTCAGACCTCGAGTGTGCCACGGAGACTGCTGTCCGAAAATCGCAGTTCCAGAACATGTGACACTTGTCGTTTTGGGCGTTTGACTCTATCTGTCCTGATGTGCGAAACTGAAACTCTCTGTACCTGAAGCAAAAATTTGCTCCTTCGAAAAGAACTCTTTTTCTACATTTCTGTGAAGATTCCGTGCATTTTCTTGTAATTGAAATAAATTGATAATTGGACCTTGTGTATTTGGTAGAAAATACAAATAACATACAAGTAATTTGACATTTGATTCAATTAAACTGGAACAAACGTAATTTGTCTCAAATATAATTCAATTACATTGTAGTGAAATACATGTAATTTGTTGCGTGTATTTAAAATACTTTGTGCCCAGCTCGTCAACGGCGATACCACGCTGAAAACACCAGTTCCCGTTAGATCACTGAAGTTAAGCAGTGTTGGGCGCGGTTAGTACTTGGATGGGTGACCGTTCGGGGAATACTGCGTGTTGTTGACCCGTCGTGGGTGTGGTGGACCCACACGGTAGTATTTATCCACCTAGAAACACTACCCGAATCGGGTAGTGAAGCAATGAACTTTCGAGTTCGAAATGCTAATCAATTTTTTTTTTGTGCCCAGCTCTGCAAGAGTTGAAGTTGAAATACAAAATTCCTTAAAAATCGGTATTTTATTTTTGTCTTTCTCACTTTCTCACAGCCAAAATACTTCAAATAGGGCTCATTTAATGCAGAATACAATGAACTTTCTAATAGTTTCAAAAATATATATTTGTCTATATTCTGAACCGCGCTATCACCTTTCAAAGTCGAGGTTGGTAGTCCGATACTATCCGTTGGTTGTGTATTATTAATTGGAATCCTTTTAATCTGAAAAAGTGTTATTTCAGAAGCTTAAAAATAAGACACTATTTTTAAAGTAGGGTAGTGAGTCTGTGACGTTAAATCATTGAAACCACTTATAATTATCTATTATTTAATTGTTCGATTTAAACAATCATATTGTAAAACCATAAAATGTATAACCCTTAGACTGAAAATCATAATGTTTTCTTCCACAGAAAAATATTGTCAAATTTTAAGTATTAAGGTTTTTAAAATCTTTTGTATAAAATTTTTCATAGCCATTGAAATAAATCACATTTACAATTCATAAATTAGAAATTGTTCAATTTTGCTAATTAAAATGTAAAATTTTACAATTATGAAAAATAAAATTTTATATTATTCGATTTGGAACAAAAAGATAAATTTTCAACAAAGTTTATGAATTTTCATCTAAAAAACATCAATTTTCAACTGCGATTCGAACCATTAAAATATCAGAAAAAATAAATTTTCAACCAAAAAAAACGAATTTTCAAACAAATATTTTTTTTCCATAACAAAAAAAAAAGATTTTCTAACTAAAAACAGAAGAATTAAATTTCAGTTGAGGGAATCAATTTTCAACAAAAAAATGATTTCTCAACCGCAAATGGAAATTTTCAACCGCAAATGGAATAGTTATATCTTCAGTTAAAAAAAATTAATTTTCTATTAAAAAACGAATTTTCAACCAAGCATATAATTTTTTAACGAAAAAGATTATATTTCTATCAAAAAAGGTAAATTTTCCACAAAGCATTTCCAAACAAAAAACAAACGAATTTCCAAACAAAGAAATTAATTTTTAACCAAAAAGAAACTTTAAATAATGAGAGAGTACTCTTTAAAAAAAAAATATGGATTTTCAATAAATAGTTAAATTTTTGCCGAAAACAGATAAATTTTCAACTAAAAATGGAATAGAATAGAATAGAATTTCCAGTAAAAAATTAATTTTCGATAAAATTAAAGTAAATTTTCAACGAAATAATATAATTTGAGCCAAGAAGAAAATGAAACTGTTACATTTCCAGTTTAAAAAAGTAATTCTAAATAAGAAAAATCTTATTTTCAACCAAAAAGATCAATTTTCAAATTTTTAACCAATAGGATGAATTTTTAATCAAGTACATTAATTTTCAACCAAATATTTGATTTTTAAAGGAATTTCCAACCAAAAGGATGAATAAGTCACCAAGAAGATTAAATATTCTCCAACAAAATTCGATTATTCAACAAAACACAGGAATTTTTAACCAGATATTTGAATTTTCAACTTAAGAAGATAAATTTTGAACCAAACATGTTTATTATTCTCACCTAGAAAACATTATTGTCAACAAAAGAATTGAATTTTGAACAAAGGGAGGTTTTAACTACAATGATGAAACATCAACCAAACTAAATTTACAAATTAGTTCCACTTCCAAATAAGTACTTGAATTTTTCACCAAAAAAGATGAATTCTCAACGTAAAACGTGATATATTATACTTCAATCACAAAAATAATTTAAATTTTATGCTAAAAATGGTTGAATTCAATCAAAAAATTCGAATTTTCATCTTTAGTTTTACAATATTTATTGGATTGGCGGCGCAATATGATCCAATGTGGCGGCCAAAGTTTTGAAATTTGTTCGTACTTGTATTGAAATCCAAAACTACATTTGCAACTTTTAAGTTTCATAAAAAAAAGAAAGCTTCTGAAGAAAATATAAATACGTAAAAATTTTGTTCTGTCTTTTAAATTACCACAAAATAGTAACAAAAAAAACAGATCAAGAAAATGTTCGGATTTCAATTTTTAAGAGATTTATCTGGATATTAAATTATATTGCGCATTTTTATTCTTCTATACAAAAACTTGTAGCTTTTTTAGTTTTCAAACAAGAGCCAAACATTAACTTTTTTGAAAAAATCTATTTTAATCCGTTTTTTACTTCTACTTGTGCTCTGTTTATACATTTTTTGAATTTTCTAATGAAATTTTCAGGGAATGCGCTTTAGGGTGTCCTTCGATTGATAGTGTAACATAAATTCAGAAACATATTTTTGAAAAATTACTATCGTCTTATGGCAAAAATTTTGCATTGTTAGAAAGTTCGAAACTCCAATGACTTTTTGAAATAAAAAATATTCCTAGGGTTTCGCAATGAGGTCTAAAATTCTGAATTTTTCTCTAAATATTATTTTCTATTGTAATAACGATATTATCAAGCATGCTAAAAATCCGGCTAAAGTAATTAATAAAAAAATGAAAATTGTAATTGCATTCGCTGACTTAATTTCCCGGTCAGTTTTGGTTCTAAATGTTAATAATGTTTTAAAATTGAAAAAATGTGACTTTTGAGTTAGGATCTCTTGAATATGAGCACTATTAACATTTTTCAGATTTCGTTAATTTTTATTAAAATTAAAAAATTGTTTCAGTACTATGTATGACATAACTTTATTTTCAATTGGAGAAGTAAGCTATAGTTTCCTTAGATCTAAAAAAAATGTCTTCCCAGTCTTTAGATCTAAGAAATTTTTTCGAGGTCTTAAAAAAAACTATATCTTGTTTCTCCAGTTCAACTGAATACATGCTATACGTAATACTTATAAATATATCAATTGGAATAAAAATTTAATGAATCCGAAAAAGTGTTATTTGTGCTCTTTTGAAAAAAATATAGTCTTAATAAAAAAATATTTTTATTTATATGTGAACACGCGAATAAAAAGGACCATTATCATTATTTAAAATTGAACAAAATTTTAGTTCTTTTAAAGGTACTTTTACTTTTAATTGAAGAAACGAAGTTAAAGGAACAATTTCATTAATTTAAGCATTTTTAGAGGAAATATGTACATAAAATTCTAAATATTTATTATTCTGAATTGGTTCACATTCCCACTGTTATTAATCTGTCTCTGGCTTCGTCCCATTAGGGATTTGTACTCAGGTACATTCCACCAACTCTTCAGCCTAGAAGAGAATTGTTATTGGAAATTTACTTAAAAAAGTAAAATGTAACTTTAAAAATAAAAAAATAAAATAAAAATTTTGATTATGTTGAATTATTTTTAACGCGAATAATGTAACGTGAAAGATTTATGTGTGTAAATACAATTTTTTCCATTAGTAGGGAGAAAAAACGAAATGATTTTTCATATCCAGTTTTTCATCTCATACAAAAAATGAAAAATATGTACATTTTGTGCAGTTAAACGCCGAATTAATTTTTCAACTTTGTTTTAGTTCATTTTTTGACACGTTCATATCGATAATTTTTAATTTAAACTAATAGTCTTGCAATTTAGAACTAATGATCTTTATGACAACTTTAAATCCTCTAAATCTGAATAAGTGTTCTTCCATGTGCCTAAAAATGAGATATTATTTTCAAATTAGGGTTCTGAGTTTGTGAAATTAAATCATTGAAATTACTGTACATTTTTTATTATTTATTTATTGAATTTTAAACCATTACAAATCAATACCATAAAATTTATAATCCGCAGTCTAAAAATCGTTTAGTTTTTCTTCCACAGAAAAATATTGTTCAAGTATGTACTTATGTTTTAAAACTTTAATTCAAAATTGTTCATAGGTAAATGAAGAACTCAGAATTACAATTAATAAATTAGAAATTGTTCAATTTTAAAAGTTGAATTATTCTAATTATGAAAATTTTAATTATATATTATTCGATGTGTGAACCTTTTCAAGACAAAATGTTTAAATTTGAAACGCTTTTAATTTGATGTGATCTGATTTAAGCATTCAAAAATCCGGTTTTTCGGATTTAGAGTCTCGAAACGTGGAGAATTAAAGATTTTCGGATTATTTTAATTTTCATCTCAAAATGTTCGTCGGATGCCATATTACCACATATAATCAAAAATAATATTCACTTACAGCTTTCATTTAAACTTCGTTCATCCCCCAAAAAATCGAAATTTCAAAATATTTCAAGATTTTGAGCATTTCTAAATATTTCAAGGGCTTTCTGAAATTTTCACGAGATTTCTAAGATTTCAGCAGATTTAAGGATTTTCAAATATTTCCAAATATTTTAGGGTATTTTAAGATGTTTCAAGGATTTTCAAAAGTTTTAAAAAATGTCAAGGAATTTTTAAGAGAATAAAAATATTTCAGGGAATTTCCAAGTATTTTATTGCTATTAAGGGTTTAAAAAAATGTCTTGCAAATTGAAAGAATTTCATGTAGGATTCATAAGATTTTAGAGTATTAAAAAAAATCCAAGGAATTTCAGAGCTTTTCCAAGATTTAAAAATATTTAAAGGGATTTTATAAGATTCTAATAATTTAAAAAGATTTTAAACTCTTAATAAGGTATTAAAAATAATTTTCCAAAATCTCAAATGATTTCATAGAAGATAGGACTTCAAATACTTCAAGGGATTCAAGGAATAACATCAGATCATGAAATTTCACGGACTATTAAAGGATTTTATAATAATTTGATGGATTTTTAAGAACTTGTTAAGAAGCATTGAGGCTTTTACACGATTTTCAAATAATTCCAAAAATTTGAAAAAAAATATAGGGTATTTTAAAAGGCTTCAAGGAATTTCCAGAGCTTTAAAAAATTTCAAATCAACAAATTTCTTATTATTCTTAAGAATTCCCTAGAAATTTGGAAGATTTTAAAGGATTTTATAGGACACATAGGGTTTAACGATATTTCAAAAGATTCCAAGGAATTTTATAATATTTTGATGGATTTTAAAGAATTTATTCACAAAAATTGAGGGATTTCAAAGATTTTAAGTCATTTCCAAATATTTCAAGGTATTTCCAAAAATTCCAAGGAATTTTCAATAGATTTCAATAATTTGAAGAGATTCCGAGGGATTTCAAAGGATTTTAAAGATTTAAGGGTATTTAAAAAGATTCCAAGAAATTTTCAATAGATTTCAAGAATTTGAAGTGATTTCAAACGATTTTAAATATTCAGGGCATTGAAAAAACAAGCGATTTTAAAACGTTTAAAGCTAAACAAATTGATAGGATAGATTTTTTATTAAAAATGACATTTCTGTACCAAAACACATCGGAAACTTTCAAAATTAATGAATGCGAACTTGAAGCACTAAAAAATAAACAATTTCAAATGTCTTTTAGAATTGAAACATTCTTAAATTAAGATCGTGAAACAAAGTCATTAAATTAATAATTTTCAAATTGTGCTACAGAAATCGGATTTCAAAATTCCATGAATTTTCCGGGATTCCATGTCTACTTTAGAAAAATCCAGTCAACTTCTATTAAATTTTGAAACATTCTTCTGATCGCAGAATAATTTAGCTACGATTTCTTGTACAATCATTAATAAATGCAAATATAGAGGGAGTTTCAATAATTATTCAATCCTAAACAATTTTCATTAATATTATCATACAATTAAAAAAAAATTGGAATTACAGTCCTTTCAATTTTATTCGTAAAAAAATCAATTCAAATGAATTCACAAATTTATCATTTGCTGTAGAGTACTACAATAATTATTAAGACTTTCGAATAGATGAGAATAAAAAAAATACAGGAATTTTTTCAAAATTACATGACTTTTCCAGGTTTCCAAGTCTTGTAGTAACCCTGCATGAAATTATGTATAAAAATTCTCATTTTTAAACCTCTTAATTTCATTAGTTTAATTTTAAATCGGAAATTTTAAGAATAATGGAGAATTTTAAATTAATTACATTTTAAACAATTTATACTAGAAAACCTCGTAAAAGGAATAGTTTAAAATTAAAACATTAAAAGTTAGATAACTTCAAATATTGATATATGTTTCAAATACAATTAATTCAAAGATTCGTAACTAGACAATGTCAAAATTTAGATAATAATTTATTTTGTATGTTTGAATTCGTGAATTTAAATTTATTAATTACCAATCAAAAAATTTCAAAGCTGAATTAATTTTGGTTGAATACCTTAGTTTTGCAATTAAAATTGAAATTATTTAATTATTATAAGGCCCAATTTAATAATTATTAGGTGTAAACGATTAAATTTCAAATTTAAACATTATTTAATTTTAAAACAATTTTGAAATCCTAAAATTATGAAAGCTTAGTTTAATTTCTCGGCTTAACATTTTCAAGAACTGAATTATTTCAAAAGATATTTTAGAAGTTTTGAACAAATTCGAAAGTATGTAATTCAAATCTTGAGAATATTTCAAAAAATTTTTAACAAAATTCAGAGTTTTGAAGATTTCGAAAAAATAAGCTTTTTAAGAATTTCAAAGATTTCGCGAGAATAAACAAATTTCATAAAAAAAGGTTTCAAAACATTTCAAAAGTTTACCTTCAATTTTTAAAAAGAATGTGAATGATTTAAAAGCAACATGTTTTTAATTTGCAAGATTACAAAACTTCATAAAAGAATTATAGGGAGCTTAAAATTAATTTAGAAATTTATTGAAGATTCAAAATTAGTTTAAAACTTGATAAGATATCAAAAAGCTTGCAAAAAATGTTTGTTTTTGAAGATTTCTAAATATAATTTTAAACCTACCTAAGGATTCTGAAATGTTTCACGATAATAAAAAAATAATTAAATTAAAATTAAAATATTAAAAATTAATTAATATCGAGTGTACATTTAAAAAGATTTTAAATTTTTTTAGAAGATATCCAAATTGTCAAAACAAAATCTGCAATTTTTTCAATTTTGCAAAATTTATAAAGGATTTTTCCAAAATTCTAATAATTTTAAAAGATATTTAGAAGGTTTAAAACTTTTGAAAAGATTCAAAAATAATTCACAATTTGAACAAATTTCCAAAAATTTTAAACAAAATCTAAATTTGTGAAGATTTCGGAAAAAAATTTCGAAGCTGCTTAATAAGTTTGAAAAGCTTCAAGAGAAAAAATATTTTAAAAAATTAGTAACATTTAAGGACAATTTTTTTAATTTTGAAAATGTTTTCAAAATTTTATGAATAATTCGAATCAGTTTAAACGACATTTAGGAATTTAAGAAATTTTGAAGAGATTGAAAATATTTTAAAACTTTGAACGATTTCTGAAAATTTATTAAATATTTTTATATTGCTTCCAAACTTCTAGAAGTCCTTAAGATCTCTTGAACTGACTCGATTTTTCCCTAAAACTTGGTGAAATACTTTAAATAAAAAAATTATACTTTTTCAACATATCTGAAATCTTCAAAAATATTTTGAAACTTTCTCAAGAATCATAGGAAAAAACTTCAAATAATAGGAATTTCAATTTTTTATTTTGCATTAAAAATTATTTTTCCCCTCGAATTATAATTTGGGTAATTTTTTTTTCTTTCTTGAATGAGAAATCTTTCCTGGTTGAAAATTCTACTATTTTGTTGAAAATTCATTTCTTCGGTTGACACTGTAACTATTTCGTTGAAGACTCGTCTTTTTTTATAGAAAATTCACTTATTTCGTTGAAAATTCGTATTTTTTATTAACAAATTGAACTTTTTATAAAAAATTCGTTTTTTTTTTAAATTCAATCTCTTTTCGTTGAAAATTAATCTTTTCTGGTTGAGGATTCAACTATTAAAAATTCGTCTTTTTTGAATGAATTCAACTGTTTTTTATTAAAAATTAAAATCATTTTCGGTTGTGATATCAATTATGTATAAAATTTTTCGTTGCGAATTCACCTTCTTTGGTTGAAAATTCAACTATTTGGTTAAAAATTAACTTTTCTGTTGAAACTTTGTCTTAAAATATTTGAATTCTTCAAAAATATTTTCGTATTTTTTGAAGAATATTAGAAAATTTATATTTACGTAATCTTGAATACAAATAAACATAAAAAATAAATTGTTATTCAAAATTGTTATTATCTATTAAAAGTATTTTTCACCTCAAATGGGAAGATTACACGCGTCCATAGTGCTCGATTGATGATGCTAGTTGTAATAAAAAATAAAATTACAAAAAATGTTATAAACTTTTTGTTGTAAGCAAATTACCAGAAAATTAATTTTGTTAGTAACTTGCAATAATTAAAATATAACAAAAAATAATATCGCATTTTATCTTTACTACTTTTTAAAGAGCAGATCGAAGGTTCTTTCAGAAATAGGTGAATTCTTGAGTACTGTATAATCTTCTCAAGTGTAAGCCTTGTCTTTTTAATACCGATGAATCTCCATTCCCTTTTCTCTAAACCGCACTTGACTTACTTCTATTGCTCTCCTAAAGAAAGTACTTCCACTTCACTCTTTAAATTAAACCTTAACATTGTGCTGATTTTTTTAATAACTACGTACGTCTTAATAATCTGAGCGCTTGAGTCAGGTCAAGAAGATAGAAAAGAAAGCATTGAAACTTAAATTTTGTGGAAATAATTTTTTTTCAGATATTTATTAATTTTAATTATAACAGAAATTCGCTTATTAATGTTTCAAAGCGTAGTTAAATTTAAAGTGATTGTTATCTTGTTTAAAAATTGAAGTGCAGGTGTATCAGTGGAATATTAATTCTTGATCTTGATCAGGAACTTAAAATTAATAATACGGAACAACAAATCCATTAACGCTGAATTTGTATAGAAATCCAACTCAAACTTTTTTAACCACCAAACTTTCTTAAAAAGAGAAAAAACCGCTTTAATTTCAACAAAATTTAACATATTTCCGAAAAAAAACCCATAAACTTTTTTATTCCAGAAGGTGAGAGAAATTTTCAGAAGAATTGACAATATAAAGCGGTATTAATAAAGTCTTAAATTATGATTTAAACCAAAATCAATCAAAAATTCAAAAACTGAAATCAAATTTCTAGTCCATTTCGGTTGAAATCTCAGTTGAAAATTTATTAAACTTGCCAAAAAATACTAAAATCTCTTTCACTTTCAGAGGCACATTTTATCATTAAATTAATTTTGCCCCTCAAAAATTAAAGTCAATTAAATTTCTCACTGCATGGTATCGAGATAAATAAAAATTTGACTTTACTGTACAAACTTCTACAAAATCAGGGAAATCCTTGAGTTTGTGTTTATTAAACGAACATCCAAATAACGGAAGTTCGGACGTAGTGACAGAGCTGAAGAGCTAATTCGTGGGGTGAAGAATCAAGTGTGTAGTCGAAAAAAATTCTACTAGCTCTTCTATATACACTGAAAATAAATACAGTTCTCTAGATTTTTCGATTTCTTAATTAGCTTCATTTATTCTACTTCCTCCTCAACTTTAAACTGAGGCTGCTGCCTTGTATTTTTGAATTCTCGACTCAATTTCTGGTCTGAAATGCCTAATGAGTCCTTGCACTGGCCAAGCTGCTCCGTCTGCCAACGCACAGATTGTGTGCAACTCTATTTGCTTCGTTAATTCCCAAAGCATGTCTATTTCGTGTGTCTGGGCATTTCCATCGATGAGTCTGCAATAATAAAAAATATATAGGTAAAAGTACATTAAAAGGGGAGAAGGGGTGTTTAATTAAATATGTGTTTATCTCCTGTTACGTATTTTCAAAAATTGTCACTTAAAACTGAATATAAACAATTTTAGCCTTCAATCTTTAAATCTATAAAATTAATAATTTATAATATTCAATTAGGGAACGTGGATTAATTATGTAATCATAATTTTTGAAATTTTAGATCCCCTCCCCACCCTACTGTAATGATTCGTGAGATTTTTATGGCCCCCATCCTTCTTATAAAGATTATTTATTTTTTATTCGATACATGTACGGAATTAGCCGAGATTTGTAAAGATTTTTAGAAATTTCATGAGATTTGAAGGAATTCAAGACTTCAGGGGATTACAAAATGTTTTAGGGTAAGATGTCAAATTACTTTTAAAGATTCCAAGAGTTTGAAGAAACCTAGGACAATTTAAAAAAGAATTTGAATTTTTTCTAGGGATTTTACCAAATTGAAGGGTTTTCAAAAGATTTGAAAAGATTTCAAAGGATTTTAACGGATTTTAAGTGACATAAAGGAGTTACGACGATTTGACGAGATTTCAAAGATTCCAAAGTATATCCGCGGACTTTAGAGGATTTCGTAACATTTCAAAGGATTTTTAACGATTCCATGTGGTACCGAAGTATTTTTACGAATTTAGAAGGATATCACGGGGATTTTAATAAGATTTCGAAGATTTCAAAGGACTTTTAAGGATTTTAAGAAATATAAAGGAGTTTCGACGATTTGACGGGATTTCAAAGGATATTTCAAAGAATATCCGTGGACTTTAGAGGATTTCGTAAGATTACGAAGGATTTTTAACGATTTCATGTGGTACCGAAGTTTTTTCACGAATTTAGAAGGAGATCAGTGGATTTTAATAAAATTTCGAAGATTTCAAAAGATGTTGAAGGATTTTGAAGGATCTCAACAGATTTTAAGAGATATAAAGGAGTTTCGATGATCTCACGGGATTTCAAAGAATTTTAAGAGACTTCAAAGATTCCAAAAAGTATACCCGCGGATTTCAGAGGATTTCGTAAGATTTTAAAAGATTTTAATTTTAAACGATATTTTAATGAGATATCGAAGATTATAAAGGATTTTAAAAGATTTCAAAAGATTCCAAAGTATATCCACAGATTTGAGAGGATTTCGTAAGATTTTCAAGGATTTTAAACGATTTCATGTGGTACCGAAGTATTTTCATGAATTTTGAAGGATATCAGGGGATTTTAATGAGATTTCGATGATTTCACAGGATCTTGAGAGACTTTAAAGATTCCAAAGTATATTCTCGGATTTTAGACGATTTCGTAATATTTAAAAGGATTTTAAAGGATTTCATGTGTTACCGAAGTATTTTCATGAATTTTGAAGGATTTGAAGAGACATAAAGAAGTTTCGATGATTTCATGGAATTTGAAAGGATTTTAAGATATTTCAAAAGATTTCAAAGTAAATCCACGAATTTTAGAGGATTTCGTAAGATTGCAAAGCATTTGAAAGGATTTCATATGGTGCCGAAATATTTTCACGAATTTTGAATGATAACAGGAGATTTTAGTGAGATTTAGAAGATTTCACTAGATTTCAAAGGATTTTGAGGGATTTCAAGAGGTATAAAAGGATTTCAAAAGATTTCAAAGTATATCCACGGATTTGAGAGGATTTCGTAAGATTTCAAAGGATTTCTGACGCCGAAGAATTTCACAAATTTTAAAGGATATCAGGGGATTTGATCCAGACTTTAAAGATTACACAGGATTTCAAAGGATTTCAACAGATTTCAAGAGAAATAAAGCAGTTTCTATGACATTACGGGATTTTAAAATATTTTAAAGATTTCCAAGTATACCCACAGATTTCAGAAGATTTAAAGAGATTTCAAAAGTTTTAGTATGATTTCAAAAGATTTTAAGAGATTTCAAAAGATTCCAAAGTATATCCACGGATTTTAGAGGATTTCCGAATATTATAGAGGATTTAAAGAGATTTCAAAGAATTTTAAAGGATTTCGTGTGGTATCGAAGTATTTTCACGAATTTTGAAGGATATCAGGAGACTTTAACAAGATTTCGAAGATTTGAAGGAATTTCAGGGTCTTTCAATGGATTTTGAAATATTTCATGTGGTACCGAAGAATTTTCACGAATTTGGAAGAATATCAGTGGATTTTAATGAGATTTCAAAGATTTGAAAAGATTTTCAGAGATATCAAAAGATTTCAGGGTATTTTAGAATATTTGCAAATATTTCAAAGGGCTTTAAAACATTTTACAGGATTTTAAAAGATATAAAAGGGTTTCGATAATTTCACGAAATTCCAAAAGATTATAAAAGATTTAAAAAGATTTCAAAAATCATTCATGGATTTTAGAGCACTTCGTAAGATTTCAAAAGATTTGACGAAATTTTAAAGGATTTGAAGGGATTTCAAGCTAATGTAATGGCTTTTAAAATGTTTTAACGGATTCAAATATATTGTAGGGGGTTTCAAGAGATTCGGAAAGATTCCAACGGACTTCAAAGATTTCAGTTCATTTTGAATTAATTTCAAAGACTTCGAAATATTTCACTGACTTTTAAGCGTTTATTCGTTTTTAGAGATTTTAAGAGATTTCTACGGACTTTAAAGGATTATAAGGGATTTCTAGATTAATTTTCCAAGTCCAATAGCGCATTATTTATATATTAAAACAGAAAACTGAAAGTTAAACAGTTTATTTCAAGCTTACAGGCTTCACAGCGCAAAAGGAGCTTAAAAAAAAGGAAATAGGGCAATTTTCGCACGAAAAAGAGGAAAGTAGGGGAAAGATTAAATATTTATTTTTACATGGCGAAAAGAGAAAACAATCTTTTTATAACAAATGCAACATTTGAAACAAAAAAGTTAAATGATTTTTCAATGATTTCTGCTATTAAAGAATTTATTTTTAAAAATTGGATACTTTCAATGTAAATTTAAAACTACTCTCTTCAGTAGAGCGAAGTGAAAATACTAAAATTAGTCGAATCGTTTGAAACATAATTTGTGGGTCGACATCCAAAATAAGCGAAGAAACAAATTTTTTAATCGGTAAATATCTTCAGTTGTCTTTTTGGAATTTACAATTAAAAACTGTAATAATTCAAGAAAAAAAAATTTGCTTTATTTAAATTTTTTTTAAATGTGCTTAAACATGTTTTTTGGATTGATTCGAACCTGAAATTTCTTCACCTTGAGCAAAAGAAACATTTTATAATTTTTATTCATGAGAAATATTTTTTTAATGGTGTTATAACGTTCCAAAATCTCAAGAAATCACAAAAATCCTAACTTACGACAAAAATTAAAATTTTTAGTTTAAAAACCTAGTTTTTATCAAACAAAAAAAACTTTAACTGAAATGATGAATTTTTAACTGAAAAATGACGAATTTTTTACAAATTACATACATTTTTAACCGAATATTTGAATTTTCAAAATAAAAAGATCAATTTTGAACCAAAAATGGAATTGCTACATTTTCATTTGAAAAAACTAATTCTCAAATGAGAAAACCAATTTTCTACCAAATTATTGAATTTTTCAAGCAAAAAAAAATAACTTTCCACAATATATTTGATTTTTTAACTCAAAAATATAAGCTTTCAATACAAAAAATAATTTTCAATCAACAATTGCAATTTTCAGTTTGAAAAAATGAATTTTTAACAAAGTAGTTTGATTTTCAACCCAAAAGACAGCTTTTCAACAAAATAAATATATTTTCAACCAAATAGTTAAATTTTTAACCAACTTTCCACCAAAAATTATAACTTTTGAACGAAATTTGAACTTGCAACAAAATAGTTGAATTTTCGACTAAAAATGATCAATTTTCAAACACAAATGGAATAGTTCAATTGTGAGTTTAAAAAAAATTAATTTTCAACGAAAAAAAAGTTCAACAATAGTTAAATTTTCAAGTGAAGATTTAAAAAAATTAGAAATTGCTCAAGTTAGAACATTCAAAGTTGCAGTTGATGAATTTGGAATATTCCATTTTTTAATTGAGTATTTAACTTTGTACATTTAAACTAAACTGTGTTAATCTTCTGATACTTGTTTGAAAAGTACTGTATATTTTGTAACTATTCCAATTTTATATTGGATAATAACTTCTGTCTCCAGTTTTCACATTTTCAACTTGCTTTAAAATGTTTCATCTTCAAATTTTTGTAAAGAGTATTTATTTTTAATGGTCTGCACTTGAAACGTGTACCTTATTCATTCATAGATAAATAATTTGAATGCTATAATTGATTTAATTAGTATTCAATACTGGGTACAATTTAAAATATCGTATATTTGAAGAGAAAAGGGGGAAAAAAGGGAAGTTTTTTGAGAATAGGGGAAAAAGGGGAATTTCAAGAAAAAAAGGGGAAACTAAGAAAAAAAGGGGAAGACTGTGCACCCTGAGCTTATCAATCGCTCTACTGAAAAATAGAATTACGTAAATTAGGAGGATTTAAAGGATGAAAAAAGTAGAGCAGTTTAAAGGAAACAGATCAGGCTGCTGTTATTAAATTAATAATACAGCTTACCTCTTCATGATTTTGTACATCCAGCTAATTCCTTCACGACATGGCGTACATTGTCCACAGGACTCGTGCTTGTAAAAACTGATGAGACGAGCGATTGCCTTAATTATGTCGGTTTGCTTATTCATGACGATTACAGCAGCTGTACCGAAAGAACTCTGCACTCGAACGAGGTCGTCAAAATCCAACAAAACTGTGTCGCAGACACTGAAACAAAATTAGAATTGTAATATTCTCATAGAGCTGTAATTTGAGTTGATTAAAATTTAATTTCTCAAAGTGATTTCATTCTACTGAAGTTGTTTATTTTTTTTTTTGCGTTTCGAAATGCTTTCTTTGAAAATACCTCTTAGGAATGATAGGCGTCGAAGATCCTCCAGGAATAACACCTAAAAGGTTATCCCAGCCTCCGATTACGCCACCTGCATGCCTGTCGATCAGTTCCCTCAAAGGAATTGACATTTCTTCTTCAACGGTGCAAGGATGGTTAACATGGCCAGAGATGTTGAACAATTTTGTCCCGCTGTTACGGGGCCGGCCGAAAGAGGCAAACCACGAACCACCACGTCGACAGATCGTCTTGAATATTTTAATTATTAACAGTTTTAGTTTATTCTGTACTCACGAAAAATAATTGAAACTATCTTTTAGTAATAAGTGCATATCTTTTTTTTATTACTGTTTCGAACTCATACTTCACTTTCAAAGATTCTTAACTCTAATCAAATTACAGACCAATATGGTCTCAAAAGAGAGGAAATAGGGTGATTTTGTAAGAAAATAGGGAAATAATAATAGGTGAATTAATTATTTTTAGACAACTAAAGTAGGTACCATATTCCTAAGTTTTGAAGTCGAAATATATTTAATTTTCAACAAAATAGTTGAATTTTTTACCAAGAAAGATGAATTTTCAAACCAATATTTGAACCTTCGAGCAAAAGAGGCAAATTTTTAATCAAATAGTTGAATTTTTAACCAAACAGTTACATTTTCAACAAAAAAAGATGGATGTTCCGAACAAAAAGACGAATTTTCAACAAAGGAGTTGAATTTTCAACCAGGAAAGAATTTTGAGTCAAGAAAGAACAAAAATTCAAACAAATTGTCGAATTTTCAAGCGAAAAATATGAATTTTCAACAAAATAGTTCAGGGTTTTATAAAATTATTGAATTGGGAAGCAAAAAAGACGACTTTTCAACCCAAAAATATAAATGTTCAACAAAAAAAAATTATTTCTAACAAAACAGTTGAATTTTTATGTCAAAAATATGAATTTTTAATAGAAAAGGTTATTTTTAAGGAAATAGTTCAATCACCAATAAAATAATCAAAACAGATGATTTTTCAAGCCAAAAAGAAGAATTTTCAAACCGAAGATATACATTTTCATCAAAAAAGTTAACTTTCAACCAAAAAGTTGAATTATTAACAAAAAAGTCCATTTTTAACCAAACAGTTGAATTTTTATGTCAAAAATATGAATTTTTAATAGAAAAGGTTATTTATAAGGAAATAGTTGAATCACCAATAAAATATTTGTATACTCAACCAAAAAAGATGACATTTCTATCAAAAGAGGTGAAGTTTCAAGCCAAAAAGGCCAATTTTTAAGCCGAAAGGACGAATTTTCAACTTGAGGATATAACTTTCAACTAAATAGTTGAATTTTCTATCAAAATAATTGAATTTTCAACCAAGAAAGATGACATTTTAACAAAATAGTTGCATTTTAAACAAAATAATTAAATTTACATCAAAATGTGTAAATTTGTTACAAAAAGAAATGATTTCTGAACCAAAAATATAATAGTAGAATTATATATTGAAAAAGAATTCACTTTCGACAGAAAAAAATTTTTTTTTTTACCAAAAGGTGAATTATCATTACAAAAGGACAGATTTTCTATCCAAAAAGACAAATGTTCAAAAACAACAAATAACAACCAAGAATGATTTTTCAGTCATGAATTTTTAAAAAACTGCAACCACATTGTTGAATTTTAAACCCGAAAATATAAATCTTCAACAAAGAAAATAATTTTTAACCAAACAGTTGAACTTTCAACCAAAAAGTTAAATTTTCTACCAAACTGTTTAAATTGCAAGCCTAAAAGACGAATTGTATACAAAACCGTTGAATTTTTTACCCAAAACTATGATTTTGTAACAAAAAAGTTTATTTTCAATAAAATAGTGGAATTAAAAACAAAAACGTTGCATACTCAACCAAAAAATATTATTTTTCTACCACGAGAGATGAATTTTCAAGCCAAAAAGATAAATTTTCAAACCAAAGATATGATTTTTCACAAGAAAAGTTAATTTTTAAGTAAATAGTGGAATTTTTCAACGAAAGGTTAATTTATACCGAAAAGGTAAGATCGATTTTTGACCAAAAATGGAATAGTTAAACTTTCAGATAAAAAATTAATTTTTCACCAAAAAAGATGACATATCTACCCAAATAGATAAATTTTTAACTCAAAAAGACGAATTTTCAAGCCAAAAGGACGAATTTTCAACCCGAAGGTATAAATTTTCAACAGAACAGTTGAACATTCTACCCAAATGATGGAATTTTGAACCAAAACGATTAATTTTGTACAAAAAAAAAGTACGAATTCTCATAAAAATACGTGAAATTTCAACTAAAAAGATCGACTTGAATCAAAAATATATTATTTTCAAAAAAATAGTTGAATTACCAACAAAATAGTTGTATACTCAACCAAAACAGATGAAATTTTTGCCAAAAGAGATTAATTTTCAAGCCAAAAAGACAAATTTTCAAGCTAAAAGAACGAATTTTCAAACCGCAGACATAAATTTTCATCAAAAAAGTTAATTTTCAATCAAATAGTTGAAGTATTAACAAAAAAAGTCAATTTTTAATCAAACAGTTGAATTTTTAACTAAAAAGGTTATTTTTAAGCAAATAGTTGAATAACCAAAAAAATATTTGTAACTCAACCAAGAAATATGACATTTCTATCAAAACAGATGAATTTTCAAGCCAAAAAGAAGAATTTTCAAACCGACGATATACATTTTCATCAAAAAAGTTAACTTTCAACCAAAAAGTTGAATTATTAACAAAAAAGACCATTTTTAACCAAACAGTTGAATTTTTATGTCAAAAATATGAATTTTTAATAGAAAAGGTTATTTTTAAGGAAATAGTTGAATTACCAATAAAATATTTGTATACTTAATCGGAAAATATGACATTTCTATCAAAAGAGGTGAAGTTTCAAGCCCAAAAGGCCAATTTTTAAGCCAAAAGGACGAATTTTCAACTCGAAGATATAACTTTCAACTAAACAGTTGAATTTTCTATCAAAATAATTGAATTTTCAACCAAGAAAGATGAAATTTCAACAAAATAGTTGCATTTTAAACAAAATAATTAAATTTTCATCAAAATGTGTAAATTTGTAACCAAAAGAGATGAATTCTGAACCAAAAATATAATAGTAGAATTTTATATTGAAAAAGAATTCACTTTAAAACAAAAAAAAAATTTCTACCAAAAGGTAAATTATCAATACAAAAGGACAGGTTTTCTATCCAAAAAGACAAATGTTCAACAACAAAAAATAACAACCAAGAATGATTTTTCAGTCATGAATTTTAAAAAACTGCAACCACATTGTTGAATTTTCAAACGAACAAGACAAATTTTCTACGAGCACTTGAATTTTCAACCAAATAGTTGAATTTTCTGCAAAAATAGCTGCATTTTTAACCCAAACAGACGAATTTTGAGCAAAACAGTTGAATTTCCAAACAAAAAGATGAATTCTCAATCGAGAATAAGGGAAAAGAGAGGAATACAGGATAGAAAGTGAAGTCTGTAATGAAATCTAATCAATAAATTTTACATACCGGAGCAACAGCAACAGTTTCGACGTTTGTGACGGTAGTCGGACATCCAAAAAGTCCAACATCAGCCGGGAAAGGCGGCTTCAATCTCGGTTTTCCCTGTTTTCCTTCAATGGACTCGATGAGTGCAGTTTCCTCTCCACAAATATAAGCTCCAGCTCCTCGCTGAACGTAGATGTCAAAATCGTAGCCGGAACCGCAAGCGTTCTTTCCAATAAGGCCTGCTTGATAAGCTTCGGCAATGGCAACTTGTACATTAGAAGATTCATTGTAAAACTCTCCTCTGATATAAATATAAGCAGCACATGCACCCATGGCTCGTCCAGCTATCAGACAACCTTCAACGAGCTTATGTGGGTCGTGTCGGAGAATTTCTCTATCTTTGCAGGTTCCTGGCTCACCCTCGTCTCCGTTGATGACCAAATACTTCGGCCTACCATCGGAAGGTTTGTTCATGAAGGACCATTTCATTCCAGATGGGAAACCAGCTCCTCCACGACCCCTGAGACCGGACACTTTCACTTCATTGATGATCCAGTCGGTTCCTTTATCTAGAATCTCCTTGGTTTTGTACCAATCCCCACGTTTTAGGGCTCCTTTCAGCCTCCAGTCATGTCTCCCGTACAAATTTGTGAAGATGCGGTCCTGGTCTGCCAATGGACTACCGCATTTCTGAAAATTTAGATTTAAAAAAAAGTTAAAAGATTATAAATTATAACCAGGAAATTCTTCGAAATTAAAAAAAGTCAAAGATCAAATTGGGATAACACACTCTCAAATGTCTCAATTTAAATTGAAAAAGAAGGGAGAGGAAGAAAAAGAAGACAATTTCAAACAATCCCCTTCCTTCTTTTTTTCCATTGTCTGTTATCTATTGCAGGGTGGCCGCAAAACTTCACTTTCAACATTCTCTGACTTTTCCTTGACTAATTTTTCATTTTGTCTGATCATTAACACTTAAAACCAAAATAATTATAATCTTGTAACATTTTTATTTGATTATTTTCACAATTTGCCGAGCCGACTTAATTTGAGAAAAGTGAAAACGTTACCAATTTAAACCATAAAAGTGACCAAAAATGAATCATAAGGCTTAAAAACAATTCAAGAATTGGAAAAAATTTATAAAATCTAAAAAATTCGATTGATTTCAGTAAATTTGAGTACATTTAGAGGTTTTTAAGAGGAATGAGAACAATTCTATGAAATTTATAAAAATGCAAAGCGAATTTTCAAAAAATGCATTGAATTCAGTAAGTTTTAAATAATTTTTAGAAAAATTCAAGAGAATTCAATAGAAATTGATGAAATGTCTCAAAATTCAAGTTTAGTTTAAAAGACTTCAAGATGACTTACGAAAACTAACAAAAATTCAAGAGAATTCCAAAGTATTTTCAACAAAAAAGTTCAGTTTCAACCAAGAAAGATTAATTTTCGACCAAATAGTTGAACTTGAAAGTACAAGAGACGGATTTTTAACAAAAAAGTTAAATTTTGAAACAAACGGTTGACTTTTTAACCTATAAAGATGACTTTTCACACCAGAAAGATGAATTTTTAACCAGGAAAAATGTTGCAGTCAAGAAATAAAAAAATTCATCCAATTGTTGAATTTTCAAGCCAAAAATATGAATGTTCTCGAAAACAGTTGAATTTTCAACCCCAAAATATGAATTTTCAAAAAAAGTTCATTTTCAAGAGAATATTTGAAGTTTTGATCAAATTGTTGATTTTTTAAAACAAAAAGGCGACTTTTCCAGTTTTTAGGCTGAAAAGTCGATTTTTTTTAGAAAAAAAATTGAATTTTAAGCCCGAAAATTTTAATTTTCAACGAAATTCAATAAAGAAAAACGAATTTTCAACCCAGAAAGATTTTTCATTCAGTAGAGAACAAAAAATTCAAACCTAATAATTGTAGAATTTTCAAGTGATAAAGACAAATTTTCTACAAAACAGTTCAATTTTCAACCAAATAGTTGAATTTTCTACGAAACTTTTAAAAGTTCTATTCAAAGGAATTTGGGGAAATGAGAAATGGAAAATGAGGAAAATGAGAAGAATTCGATGAAACTCATAACAATTCGAGGTAAATTGAAAAAATCCAGGTGAATTGAAAAATCCAAGTGAATTCAAAAGAATTTGATGAAATGTCTCAAAATTTAAGGATATTTAAAAAAGACTTCAAGATGAATTAAACAAAAATTAAAAACAAATAATGGAATTGAGTGATTTTTGAAGAACTCAAGTGAACTGAAAAAAACTCAAGAGAATTCCAAAGTATTTTTAACAAAAAAGTTTAGTTTCAACAAAAACAGATGAATTTCCAACTAAATATTTGAACTTTGAAGCAAAAGAGACGAATTTTTATCAAAAAAGTTTAAGTCTTAACCAAACAGTTGAATTTTCAACTTACAACGTTATTGAATTTTAAGCCAAAAACACGAATTTTTTTCTAAAACTGTTGAATTTTCAACCCAAAATATAAATTTTCAACAAAAAAGTTAATTTTCAACAAAATAATTGAACTTTTCATGAAATTGTGGAATTTGCAATTTTAAAAGATCCCTTAGAATCTTTTAAAATGCCCAAAAATATTTAAAATCCTTTGAAATCTTTTAAAACTTTTTAAAGCTCTTGAAAATTCTTTAGAATTTAAAAAAATACTCTCAAATCTTTGTAATGTATAGAAATCCCTTCAAATTATTGAAATTTATTTATAATTTTATTTATTCCTTAAAAGTTTGTTAAAAATTCACTTAAGTCTTTAAAATTCTTTAGAATATCTTCAAATTATTTAAATATATTTTAAAAATCTAGGAATCTTTCAAAATACCCTACATTATTTAAAATACTTTGAAATTTTTTGAAATTTCTTGAAACTTTTTAAAGTTTTTTAAAAATCCTTGGGATTTTAAAAAATGTTTTAAAATCTTTCGAATTCTTAGAAATCTCATAGAATGATAAAATCTGTGTAAAATTCCTTGGATTCTTTAAAAATATCCTAAAATATTTTAAATATTTTGAAATCTTTTGAAATCCTTTGAAACTTTTTAAAGCTCTTGCAAATTTCTTAGCATTTTTAAAAATATAATTTTTAACATCATTTAACAATTCCCTCGAATCTTTTAAAACACCCTAAAACACTTCAAATAATTTGAAATCTTTCGAAATTCTTTAAAAGTTTTTAAAGCTCTTGAAAAATGCTTCAAAATTTTGAAATATACTATAATCTTCAAAATACTTCAGAAATCTCATCAAATTGTTGAAATATAATAAAAATTCCTTGGAATCTTTTAAAATACCCTAAAATATCTAAAAACCTTTGAAATCGTTTGAAAATTTTTCAAGCTCTTGAAAATTCCTTCCAATTTTTAAAGATGTACGAATTCCTCCTAATTTTTAAAAATGTATTAAAATTTTTAAAATACTTTGGAATCTTTTAAAATACCCAAAAATATTTCAAATCTTTAAAATCCGTTGGAATACCGTAAAATTATTCAAATTCATTAAAAATTTCTTGGAATCTTTTGAAATGTTCTAGAATATTTTTAAACTTTTAAAATATTTTGAAATCCTTGAAAACTTTCTCAAGCTCTTAAATTTTTTTTGAAATTTTTTAAAGTACGTATAGCAAAATATGTCCATCCTTCGAAATCTTTTAATCTTACAAATAAAAAGTTACACTAAAATCTTACAAACCCTTTATAATCTCTTCAAATTATTTAAATCTTTTAAAAATTCCTTGGAATCTTTTAAAATATCCTAAAATATTGAAAATCCTTTGAGATCACATTAAATTACTAAAATTAATTGCAATTCCTTTGGATCTCTTGAAACACCCTAAAACATTTGAAATCCTTTAAAATCTTTTGAAATCACATTAAATTGCTAAAATTGATTGAAGATTCCTTGGGATCTTTTTAAAAACCATAAAATATTTGAAATCCTTGGGACCACTTCATATTATTAATATGTCATATCTATAAAAAATACCCTAAGATATTTCATATCCTTTAAAATCCTCTAAAATCTTTTGAAATACCTTCACACTTTAATAAAGCTCTTAAAGATTCCTTGGAATTTTTTTAATATCCTAAATGCTTTCAAATTTTTTGAAATCACTTCAAATTATTGAAATCAACTGAAAATTTCTTGGGATCTTTTAAATACCATTAAATATTCTAAATAATTTGAAATCTCTTGCAACTTTCTAAAGCTCTTGAAAGTTCCTTGGAATTTTTTAAATTACATACCCTAAAATCTTTCAAATCCTTTCAAATCCCTTCAAATTATTAACATTTATTTTTTAAATCTTTGGAATCTTTGAGAATACCCCCAATATATTTCAAATCTTTTGAAATCCCATTATGAAAATCCTTTGAAATAATTTAAAATCACTTGAAACTTTTTAAAGCTCTTGAAAATTCCTTGCATTTTAAAAAATAGCCTAAAATCTTTCAAATTCTTTGGAATCTCTTCAAATTATTGAAATCTGTTAAAAATAACGTAAGATACTTCATATTCTTTAAAATCTGTTGAAATACATTTTAAAAATTTGCAAAGCTTTTAAAAATTTCTTGGAATTCTTAAAATTCTTTGAAATACCTTCAAATTATTCAAGTCAATTGAAAATTCCTTGGTATCTTTTAAGATACCCTAACATATTTCAAATTCTTTGAAATCCCATTTAATTGCTGAAATCAATTGAAAATTCCTTGGAATCATTTAAAATATCCTAAATTATTTCAATTCATTTAAATCCCTTGAAACTGCAGTTCTTGAACATACCTTAGAATTTTGAAAACACTCAAAAATCATTCGAATCCTTTGAAATCGTTCAAACGATTGAAATTTATTACAAATTTCTTACAGAAATCCTCCGACTTTTGCTTTTTTTCAAAATCGACTTTCCCTGACGAATCAAATTCCTTGACTTTTTCCTGATTTCCAGGTATTCCCTGATCTCAGCCACCCTGAATTACCTAATTTAATTACGTTCCTAGATTTTCCGTGAATGTTTTCGATTGTGATTTACAAAAAATAAAAAAAGACGAGAATAGAAAATTTCTTTTAATGTCTTGCGCAAACTTGATCATCGGCTTCCTGTTTTTTTTTCAATCTACCAAGAAATGTTGAGTTAATTAAATTTCAAGCTTAATTATTTAAAAACAGTAAAATGTTTAAAATTGATAAAAATACTCCAAAAGATGTATATATGCAATTCCAGAAATTCTATGTTGTTATTTTGTGCTCTCCATTCAGAGCCCCAAAACTATTGACTACTCCGAATTGAATTATTCAAACTATTTAAAAAAATATATTTATTTACCTTTCCCTCAGGAGCAGCATCAGCAAGTGTCCTGGTCTGTTGACCATTCAGGAACGGTCCAAGGAGACCTTTTAACAAAATTCACATCTAGAATTACATAACCTTGACAGAAGATTGAACGGGCTACGGAAATCCATTTCCTTGCTCGAAACACAGCGAATAATGAAATAATGGCGAATATACTTTTTCGTTGTACCTTCCAGAAGGTAATTGTAAACAATAAAGGGTTGTAACTCACCTAATTGTCTCGTTGGAACTTGAAAATAACGGGCTATAGCTCCTGCCATCTTGCTCTCTACCGCTCTGTGCGGTGACGTCGAAATGTGACAGAAACGACGCAATTCGATGCAATAATCGAATAATCAAGTGCAAAATGCGACTTGCAACTTTATATCATATATTTATTGAAAATAGCACAAATATACTTATATTTCCTATTATCTATTCATATTTCATTTATTTTTCAGTCGCTCTAAATAATTATGACAAGAAAATATAAATAAAGTAAGGTTAGAAAAATTGTTCAATTCGATTTTTACTTTTGAATATTTAAAACTTTCGAAATATACACTAATTACTAGTAATCTCTCAAAATTGCCTAATTTTTACTTTGAAATTGTAATTATTTAAAAATTATTTAAATTTTTTGAATACCGACTGGGAAACCTAACCTATAAAGAAGTTTAAAACCCAACAGATGGTAAACATCTGGCATTTCTGAACAGTCTGAAATAACATATAGTCTGAAAAGTTCTAAATATGAAATTTTCAGACACTTTCATTTGTTTGCTTTTATTCTGATCCTATTTTACGTGTGAGTGTTAGTGGGGAGCAGCTCATAAAAATAGAATCGTGGATTATATTACAATTAGATTAGAATGCAGGTCGATCAAATATTTAATAATGGTGTGCCAAACATGAAACGTGGAACTTGAAATGTGAATACAATATTTGTGTAACTGAAGTTCTAGCACTCTGCTCGAAACAGCTTTAAAAGTCGGGCAAGAGAACAAGTTTTTCGCAGAGAGTCTGACAGTGACAGTGACACGTTGATTTTCTACAATATGCCAAGAAAAAATAAAGGAGGCCTGCTGGCCAGGGTTAATTTTCCCTTATATACTATACAAATGTTAACAAGTAGGCATATTCTCGTTGGGGGTGGAGGAGGTTCCTCAAAAACTGGAGTGGCAAATGGATTCGTAAGTATTCATTAAAAAAAAGCATAACCTAAATGTTTGACAAGTGTCTGATAGCGAAATAATTATGAGTTATCAGCCTCTCTTTTGAGTTTTATTTTAATAGTAGCAAAATTAGAGCACTACGTACGCTTATTACGCTTTCTTATTTTAATTGCCTGCTGATTAAATCAAAATATATATGCTCCAGTTTAACGTACTCTCTCAAATATAATTAATAATTATAAATTGAAATGGATATTAAAATAGCTACATTTTAATCGACTTTCAGTAATTTGTACCTTGCCTGTAAATATCAAATTTTATCCTAGCAGGAATTAAAAGCAAAACAAACAAAAATTCCACAATAATTTTGAAGAGTTACAATTAAAAACTCTTCATATTTAATGATTTTTAAATAAAAATTCTTATATTTTGATGATTTTAAAGGTCAAAAGAAAGTTTTCAATTTTAAATCTTCCACATTAAAGTAATTTCGCATGTGTGTCATCAAAATTACAGAATTTTTCATTGTAAAACATAAAACTTGCATAATTTTTAATTGTAAATGTTCAAAATTAAAATGTCTTAAATTTTACAGGTTTATAAATAAAAGTTCTTAAATTTTGATGTTTTTGAAGATCAAAAGTCAAGTTTCCAATTCTAAACCTTCCAAATTTAAGAAATTTCTTATGTAAACGATCAAAATTACAGAATTTTTCAAATTGTATAACTTAAAACTTGCATAATTTTTAATTTCAAATAGTCAAAATAAAAAACTCTTCAATTTCAACGTTTTACAATTGAAATTTCTACAATTTTGAAAAGTAAATTGTTCAATTTTGAAGATCAGTGAATAAAAATTCTTATATTTTGATGATTTTGGAAAATTAAGTCAAGTTGTTCAAATTCAACAAAAAAAAAAAAATTTTAATCAACGAACTTAAAAAATGAAAAAATTGGTTTTTCAAAATTGTAGAAATTTCAATTATAAAATGTTAAAATTGAAGAGTTTTTTATTTTGACCATTTGAAATGAAAAATTTTGCAAGTTTTAAGTTATACAATTTGAAAAATGCTGTAATTTTGATGGTTTACGTCAGAAATTTCTTATTTGAAGAAATTTCGAATGTAAATTATGAAAAATACAGAAATTTCTAACTGTAAATTGGCAAAAATAAAAACTCTTCAATTTTAAAGATTTGTATTTTAAAGGCATGTAATTAAAATCATTTTTTTTTGTAATAGTTCAATTTTGAAGGTTTAAAATTGAATATTCTTCAGTTGCCACGAGTTGCAATTTAAAATTCTTCAATTTTAAAAATTTTAAATGGAAAGCTCTTCAATTTTAAAGCTGTATAAATAAAAATCTTAAATTTGGATGATTTTGAAGATAAAAAGTCAGGTTTTCAATTTTAAGTCTTCCAAATTCAAGAAATTCCTAATGTAAACCATCAAAATTACAGAATTTTACATTTTTAATCTTGAAACTTGCTTAATTTTTAATTGCAAATTATCAAAATTAAAGGCTCTTTAATTTTATAAATTTATGTCTTCCAAATTGAAGAAATTTCGAATGTTAATCATCAAAATTACAGAAATTTGTAATTGCGAATTTTCCAAATTAAGAAAATGTCGATTTCAAAGATTTAAATTTCAAAGGCAATTTAAAATTCTTCAACTTTGAAGATTTGTAATTGAACACTCTTAAGTTATATTAATGTATAAATAAAAATTCTAAAATGTTTATGAATTTCATGATTTCAGAAATTTAAAGTAAAGTGTCGAATTCTAAATCTTCCAAATTACAGAAATTTAAAATGTAAAAGATCCAAAATTACAGCATTTTTTGAAACTTAATACTTGCATAATTTTTAATACTAAATTTTCAAAATTATAAAGTTTTCAATGTTAACCATCTGAAATTAAAAGTTTTATAATTTTGAAGAGTTATAATTGAAAATTCTTGAATTTGCAAATATAAAATTATTCAATTTTCAAAATTTAGATTTTAAAACTCTTCAATTTTAAAGATCTATAAATAAAAATTCTTAAATCTTGATAATTTAAAAAATCATAAGTTAAGTTTTCAATTATAAGTCTTTCAAATTGAAGAAATTGGGAATATAAATCATGAAAATTACAGAAATTTTCAACTGTAAATTTTCAAAATTAAAAACTCTTCAATTTTTAAGATTCGCATTCAAAAGGCATGTAATTTGGAACATTTTCTTAGCATAATTCGATTTTGAAGATTTAAAATTGAAAATGAAATCGTCACGATTTGCAATTTAAAATTCTTGAATTGTGAAGATTTGTAATTGAAAACTGTTAAATTTCAAGGATTTATAAACAATAATTCTTGAATTTTGAGGATTTTAGAAATTTAAAGTAAAGTTTCGAATTCTAAATCTTCCAAATTGACGAAATGTCGAATGTAAAACATAAAAAATTACAGAATGATTTGAAACTTAAAACTTGCAAAATTTTTAATCCTAAATTTTCAAAATTAAAAAGTTCTGAATGTTAACTACCTAAAATTAAAAGTTTTATAATGTTCATGAGTTACAATTGAAAATTCTTGAATTTTACAAATATAAAATTATTCAACTTGCAATAAAAATGTTTTTCATTTCTGAGACTTACAATTGAAGATTCATGAATTTAGAAAAATTATTCATAAAAACTTTTGAATTTTAAAGATGTGTAAATAAAAGTTCCTTAATTTTAATGATTTTGGAAATCAAAATTCACATTTTCTATTTTAAATCTTCTAAATTGAATCATGGAAGCAATTGAAGATCCTTCAATTTTTAATGTGTATAATTTTAAATGATGTAGTTTTGAATTTTTTTGAAATAGTTCAATTTTGAAGATTTACAATTGAAAATTGTTCAGTTTTAAAGTTGTATAAATACAAATTTGTATATTTTGGTGATTTTGAAGATGAGAAGTCAAGTTTTCAATTCTAAATGTTCAAAATTGAAGAAATTCTTAATATAAAGCATCAAAATTACAAAAAATTTTATTGTAAAACTTAAAACTGGCATAAGTTTTAATTGTAAATGGTCAAAATAAAAAAGTCTTCAATTTTAAATATTTGCAATTAAAAAATCTATAATTTTGAAGAGTTACAATTGAAAATTCTTCAAATATAAAATTACAAATTATTCAATTTCAAAGTTTTCTATTTTAAAGGTATTCAATTTGTAACATTTTCTTCTAAACATTTGAATTTTGAAGATTCACAAATTCACAAATCTTTCATTTTAAAGATTTATAAATAAAAATTCTTAAATTGAGATGATTTTAAAAATGAAAATTCAAGTTTTCAATTCTAAATCTTCTACGTTGAAGAAATTTTGAATATAAAGCATCAAAATTATAGAATTTTTACATTTTTAAACTTAAAACTAGCATATTTTTTAATTGTAAATTGTGAAAATTAAAAGCTCTTCAATTTGAGAGGTTTACAATTAAAAATTCTACAATTTTCAAGAGTTACAATTAAAAACTGTTCAATTTTAATGATGAATAAATAAAAATGTTTAAACTTTAATGATTTCGATGATTAGAAGTCAAGTTTTCAATTCTACATTTTCAAAATGGAGCAAATTTCCAATGTAAAGCATACAAATTACAGATTTTTACAAATTATTCAATTTAAAAATTTCTTCACTTTCAATTGTAAAGTGTCAAAAATAAAAACTCTTCAATTTTAACGATTTAAAATTCAAAGCTCTAAAATTTTGAAGAATTACAATTGAAAACTGTTCAATTTTAAATATGAATGAACTAAATTTCGTAACTTCTGACTGATTCGAAACTGTATGCAAGTTCAAAAGTATACTGTGCAGAAATTGTACGCAATTAAATGTTATTTTTAATATCGTATTTTATTTGTAGTTATTTGCATGTAAATAACTTGAAAAAAAATCATAATCTATTCCAGGAAGCAAATATGTATTTTATGAGTTACTTTTCTGCTTGAAAATTGTGATTAAAAATACAATTTTTCATTAAAGAAAAACTCGTTTATACTTCTAACTTTAAATATAATTGGCAAAAATTATGAAAAAATTAATAACATATACAAAAAATAAATTATTTGCATGATTTCCGAAAATTATTGAAGGAAATTATATTTATGAATACTCTAGTAAGTAAAAGATAACAAAATAATTTAAAAAAGAGTACAGACAACTAAAATCGAACACACAACTTTCCGGCTGTGGCCTGTGGTGAATATTTAAAAGACGATTTTATCGAAAATGAGGAAAAAGCGCAAATTACTGCTTTAGCAAATGAATACTCAGGTGTTGAATAATAAAATTTCAAATAAATGAAATTTACATTCATTTCTTTATTATTAAAATTTAATTTTCAAATTGATAGTATTTCTAATAACTTACTAATATTTTTATGAGCTTTCTTAAAAAAATTATGAACGAAAATTAAAATTCACGATTATCGGTCTCCCCGTGTAAAGAATTTTTATTCAAGTGAAACAACTTCAAGTGGGAGAATATTACATATAACGGAATGGAATAATAAGATTTTATCAATTTCGTAATTTATTTTTTTAGATTTAGAAATATTTTTGTATGTAATGGCGTTAATTTGTAAGTTTTTAAGCTTGTAAATCTATTTTGCAGGAAATCTTTGAACTATCACATGACGGAGTTCAATTTATTGCTGAAGAAGTAACCCGACACGAAACAGGACCTAGTGTTGTGATGAATTGTGCCACCTATAATGATGGAAAAAAAACGTGGATAGTAGCCGGTCAAGAAAGTCACTGCCAATTATACAACGTACACTCAAGGGTTGTAACGTTAGAAAATGGAGATATTCCGAAAAAGTCAGGAATTCCTAACGCGGATGGTCTGAGACAACGAAAAAAGAGCGAAAGGAGTGAGGAAAATATAGGAAACAATGCCGAAAGGGTAGAAGAAATCAAGGATAGTAATTTCAATTTTAAGAGCAAAAAGTTGCAGTTAATTGTCAAGTCGATGGATAGTATTCAGACAGATTTCGGGTGAGTTACGCTCTTTGCTTCGAATTTAAATTCAAAGAGAATTCTATTTCCTAATTCTCGACTTCATACCTTCCAGACATCACACTCTTTCCTTTATTCTCCTTTTTGAAAAATTTATATTTTTTCGCCTATTTTAAAGAATTTTCCCCTTTTTTCGTTTTTTGACTAAATGTGAACTGAATGAATAGAACCTAATAAAAATCCTACTTTTTTTTTGGTTGGGAGTTTATTCTTTTTAATTGAAAAGTCTACTATTCTATTTTTGGTTCAGAATTCATCTCTTTTTGGTTAACAATTTAATTATTTTGTTAAAATTCATCTTTTTTTATTACAATTCAACTACTTGGGTGAAAGTTGAACTACTTTCTAAGAAATTTATTTTTTGGTTCAAGACTTATCTGTTTGATTAAAAATTTAACTATTTTATTGAAAATTAACTTGTTTCTTAAAAAAAAATTTTTCGTAAAAAATTCGCCTTTTTGGCTTGAAAATTTCACAATTTGATTGCATTTTTTTTCTTTCTTGACTGGAAAATCTTTTTTAGCTGAATATTTATCTTTTTTGTTTAAAAATGTATCTCTTTTGGTTGAGAATTGAACTATTTTGTTGGAAATTCGTCTTTATAGTTGATTTAAACTGTTTTTGTTTAAAAATTGAAAGTTTTTTAGTTGAAATATTAACTAGGTATTACATTTTTTGTTTAAAATTAATTTACCTGGTTGAAAGTTCAACTACTTTGTTAATAATTCATTTTTTTCTTTAAAGATTAATCTCTTGGTTTGAAAATTTAGCTATTTTATTGAAAATGACCTTTTTGTTGAAAATTCAACTGTTTTTATGAAAATTCGTCTTTTTGGGTTAAAAATTCAACTATTTTGGTAGAAAATTCAAGTGTTTTGTAAAAAATTCGGCTTTTTCGCTTGAGAATTCAACAGTGTGGTTGCAATTTTTTTCTTTTATGACTGAATAATCTTCCTTGGTTTTTATTCTTCGTTCTTGTATAATCAACTATTTTCTTTAAAGGTTATCTTTATTGGTCGAAAATTCAACTCTTTTCTTGAACCTTTGCTTTTTTTGATAGAAAATTTCTCATTTTGGATTGAAACTTCATCTTTGGTATAAAAAGCATATTTTTTGGTTGAAAGTTAATTCTTTTTCATTGAAAAGTCTACTATTCTATTTTGGGCTCAGAATTAATCTTTTTTGGTTAAAATTCAACTACTTGATTGTAAGTTGAACTACTTTGTAAAAACAATTATTTTTTTGGTTAAAGATTGATCTCTTTGGTTAGAAATTTAACTATTTCACTGAAAATTAACTTTTTTCTTCAACATTCAACTGTTTTGTAAAAATTGGCATTTTTGGCTTGAAAATTCAACAGCTTGGTTGAATTTTGTTTTCTCTCTTGACTGGAAAATCTTTTTTAGCTGCAAATTCGTCTTTTTTGTTTGAAAATTCATCTGTCTTGGTTGAAAATTCATTTTTTCGAGTTTAAAAGTCAAATTTTTTTCTACAAAATTCAACTTTTAAGGATTTTTCAACTGTTTTATTGAAAGTTAAATATATTTCGACTTAAAATCTTAGGAATATGGTACCTACATTAATTTCTTGGATATGAAATTGCTCCTTTTGTATTAAAAATGCATCTTTTGGTAGAAAATTCGTCTTACCTTTATTGAAAGTGATTTCTTTTTCATGGAAAAGTCTACTATCATATTTTTTTTAAGAATTCATCTTTTTTGGTTATTTCTCTACTACTTTGTTAAAAATTCAACCATTTTGTTAAAAGGTTATCTTTTTTGGTCGATAATTTAACTGTTTTTTTTTTACATTCGTCTTTCTGGATATAAAATTCATTTTCTTAATAGAAAAATAATCGTTTCTGATTGAAAGTTAATTATTTTTAATTAAAAAGTCTACTATTATATTTTTGGCTTAGAATTCATTTTTATTAGGGTAAAATTCAGCTATCTGGTTGAAAGTTGAATTACTTTCTTAAAAATTATATTTCTGCTTGAAGATCTCTTTCGTTTAAAATTCAGCAATTTTGAAAATTTGAATTCATTGAAAATTCGTTGAAAATTCATCTTTTTGTGTTGAAAATTGAACTTTTTTGGTGTAAATCTAGATTATTATTTTCAAAATTCATCTTTTTTTTTATAGAAAATATAAAAATTTGATTGACATTTCTTTTTTTTTCTTTACTGAAAAATCTTTTCAGACTGAATATTTGTCTTTTGGATAGAAAATTCGTCCTTTTAGATTGAAAATTCATGCTTTGTCAGAAAAGACTGATCTTTTTTGGTTAAAAGTTAATTGTTTTCAATCGACAACTTATCTGTTTTAGTACAAATTTAATTTTTTTTGTTGATAAAAATGCAACTGTTTGGTTGAAAATTAATATCAACTGTTTTGTAGAAAGTTCGTCGTTCCCCTATTTTCATGAAAAATCACCATATTTCCCCTGTTTTGAGAGCATTTTATGCTTTAAAGTCTGACCTTTCCATTTAATTTCTATTTGCAGAGAAAAAGAAGCTCTGCAGAGAATTGTGCGAGTGAATCCTTCTGGAAAAGTTATGGTCACAGGAGGAACTGATGGTCGCGTTAGAATCTGGAAGTTCCCTCAGCTTCTCAAACTCCATGACCTGGAGGCTCACACGAAGGAAATAGACGATATGGATTTTAATCCTGAAGGAAATCTCCTCGCCTCAATAGCCAAAGACGGCAGAGCTGTTCTCTGGGATGTGACAACTGGTACAAAAAATAAGGAACTCACCTGGAATCCTCCAGGAAATGCAAAATACTTGTACAAAAGATGTCGGTTCAGGAAGTCTGAGGAAAAAACTCCAACGACACAATTGTTCACTTTGTCCAATGCAGCTGTTGGGAAAAATCCTAGTTATCTTCAGCTTTGGGACACAGAAGCCGGACTTATTGTCAAATCCGTGTCATTCCATGAAACTTTGTCAGCGTTGGCTGTATCAGATAATGGAAGATTTGTGGCTGTTGGAACCATGTTCTCCGGAAGTGTAGATATGTTCATAGCCTTCAGCTTGCAAAGGGTTCTTCATGTTGCTGGTGCTCACAGCATGTTCGTTACTGGCCTGGAATTTCTTCCAACGCAAAATGACGGTCCTGCGATAACCAGCAATGCCGAAACGGCCGTTGTTAGCATTTCTGTCGACAATAGAATTTGTGTCCACAGCTTGCCGTTTAGATGTGAGTAGAATATTCATCTTTATTCGATTTTGAAGGGTTTGTAATTGTATATTGCACATCGCTCAGGGTATCTACCTTGAAAATCTTTATTTTTTTAATTCCTGAAAACCTGAAAATCTCCTTGAATTTTGTCATTAGAAATCTAGAACTTTTATTATTTTTTTCATTCTTTGCTTATAAAACATTTATTTTACTAGAAAATAAACACACCTGCTACGCGTGCGATTATTATTCTTTAGTTTTCTCTCAGACAATTTTAAAATTAATATTAATATAAAAATGTTCGTATTTCATATTGTCTATTATCTAAAATAATAGAAAAGAAGCGTAAGAACAATATTTTTTATAATTGATGAAAATTTATATCTTAACCTTTAGAATTAACATATATAATTTTTTTGTACAATATATAGACAATCCAATCGTTGCATTTTTTTAATAAAAAATTTCAATTTCCGACGAAAGACACTAACTTAATCTATTATTGTTTGAATATTGTAAGTATTCTTTGAAATGTCATGATTTTTATTTAAAATAACTGATTTCTATTGTTCCAATATTGTAAATCTTCTTTGAAACATAACTTTCTGTAAATTAAAAATACCAAATTCCTATCAAAAATACTAACATAACCCAAAATCTTCAGAAGATGCTGAATCTTGTTCAACTTATAATGGTTTTTGTTTAAAAATCCCAATTTTCTGTGTAAAATTCCAACGCAAACTAAGATTGTTACAAAAATTATGAATCTTTAAAATCCAATGGTTTTTTAATACAGATTTCAATTTTCGACGAAAAACACTCAACAAAATCTCAGATTTTTAGAGCTGGTATTTTTTATTATTTTAAACAAAAATTATTGGATTTAAAACTAATGATGTTTTGTATAAAAATACAAATTTCTGATGTGAAACGCTAAAATAAACTGAAATTGTTTCAATATTTTAATCTACTTTGAAACCAATTTTTTTATTATTGAAAATACTAATTTAGGACGAAAAACACTAACATGATTCACAATGGTGAAAAGATTCTAAATCTTGTTCAAATTGTAATGATTTTTATTTTAAAATACCAATTTTTGGTCTAAACGCAAACATAGCCTAAAATTGTTAAAAAATGTAAATCATATAAATCTTCTTTGAAAGGTAATTATTATTTTTTATTAAAAATACAAATTTCCGACGATAAACACTAACATAATCCAAACTTGTAAAAAGTTTCTAAGTTTATTATAAATAATATTTTTTTCTGTTCCTAGGGATTCAATTAATATGTTAAATTTAGAAAGTTTCGACAAATTATATTAAAAAATGTTCTGAAATAGATTAACATCATCGATTAATTAAATAATCAAATAATACGAAAAACAAAATGAACCATTTCTTGAATTTCTCTCTAAAGTCCATGAATTTGAATATACGCTACTATATTAAATTCAATTTAAACCGCTTTAAATTACTAACTTTTCAAGTAAAAAAATTGCATTTTTAAAAAGTTAGGTGAACTTTTAACCAAATAGTTTAGTTTTCAACTAAAATCATTAATTTTCTACAAAATAGATTAATTTGTACTAAAAAGGTCAGTTTTCAACAAACAATGGAATAGGTAAATCTGCAATTAAAAAAATTAATTTTCAGCAAAAGTGATGAAGTTTCAACAAAATGATAAACCTTCAACTGAAATATATGAATTTTAAACCAAAAAGATTAATGTTCAAACAAGATTAATTTTCTGCCAAAAAAGACGATTTTTCACCAAAAGACATGAGTTTTTAACGAAATAGTTGATTTTTCAACTAAAAAGGACAAATTTTGAACAAAATATTTGAATTTTGATTTAAAAATGATCACTTTTCAACCAAAAATGTAATAGTTAAATTTTCAGTAAAAAAAAAAAATAATAAATTTCAATGATACTGAGAAATGTTTAACTAAATTGATGCACTTTCAACTGGAATAGTTGCATTTTAAATAAAAAAGATGAATTTTCAACTAAAATGATGAATCTTTAACTGTAATAGTTAAATTTTCAACAAAAAATATGAATTTTCAGCCAAGAAGATTAATATTTTTAGCATAAAAAACAAATTTTCATAAAAATAGATAAATTTTCAACTAAAAAAATGAACTGTCAACCAAAAATGTAATAGTTAAATTTTGAGTTCAAGAAGTTAATGAATTTTTAAGTAAAATGGTAAAATTCAAATGTAATAGTTAAATTTTCAGCAAACAGTCATCAAATTTCAGCCAAAGAATTAAATTTTCATTTTAAAAAAGATGGACTCTGAACAAAAAAAGCAGTAGTTGACATTTCAACCAAAAAATATTTTTATTTTTAATAAAAAACTGTAAAAAATGCGACTTCTCAACATGAGTTGAATTTTCAACTAAGAAAGCTTTCAATCAAGGGATAGATAAAATGACAAACTGTAAAATTTTCAAGCAAAAGTATGCATTTTCAACTAAGAAGATTAATTTTCTACCAAAAAGTAAGAATATTCTAAAAAATGCATGAATTGTCAAGCAGATACTTGAATTTTCAACCAAAAACGATTAATTTTTAACCAAAAATATAATAGTTAAAATTTTCAGTTAACAAAATTAATGTTCAACCAAATAGATGAATCTTTAATTAAAATAATGAGATATTTAATTGAAATAGTAGTTAAATTATCAGTTAAAAAATATAATTTTCAACCAAAAATAATCACTTTTAAAGAAATAGTTTCTTTTTGAAAGAAATTGATAAATTTTCAACTAAAAAAGATATTTTTTCAACCAAAAATGTTATTGTTAAATTTTGGGTTAAAAAAATTAATGTTCAAACAAAGAGATGAATTTTTGACTAAAATGAATGAATATTCAACTGGAATAGTTACATTTTCAGTTTGAAAAAACTGATTTTCAATAAAAAAAAGACAAAATATTTAAAGTTTCAACTGGAATAGTTAAGTTTTCAGTAAAAAACATTAATTTTCTGCCAAAGAAAAAACGAATTTTCAACAAAATAGCTCATTTTTCAACCAAAGTGATGAATCTTCAACTGACAAAAATTAATTTGTAAGAAAAGAGCTTAGATTTTAAACAAGTAATTAAATTTTCATTCCAAAAAGGGTGAATTCGGAACAAAAAATGTAGTAGTTGATATTTCGACCAAACAAGATTTATTTTCAATAAAAACCAGTTGAATTCAACCAAAAAAGAAGAGTTTTAAACATGAGTTAAATTTTCAAACAAAAACATGAATTTTCAACCAAGAAGATTAATTTTCTCCCAAAAAGAAAGAATTTTCAACAAAAAAAAAAAAAATTTTTTAAAAAAAATAGTTAAATGCAGTAATATAAAGCTACTTTTATAAATAGTCGCTTCTATTTAATGTAATTTTATAAAAAAAATAAGCATGCTCTCGAAAAAATTCCTTGGATTAAAAATAAAACAAATTCCCTGCCATTTCCAGGTGTATAAAAATTCCCTGACAATTCTGGGATTTCCAGGTAGGATAGACGCCCTTTTATTTTTTCATAAACGCATTTTTGCAAACGGTTATTTCATTACTTGGTGTAGAAAAATCGCGACCTAGAGAAACTTAATTTCTTCTCCAATTTTAGTCTTTTTTATGTATCTTATTTACTTATTTTTTATGTACCTTTTTTATGTATCTAATTTTTTTTCAGATACAATACCAATTTGGGTGGTGATCGTGTGCATCATTTTGAGCATTGGCTGTGCATTTGTCTTCTGCAGCTACATGGGAATATGACCCAGAAAATTAATAATTAATTCGACAAATCTTCACGCTGCAAATCTTAGGAACTTTTTACTGGCAAATAAAGTTTAATATTTATTAAAAGGTGGATTTAAAATTCAACACGAAAAATGAGCATCGTAAGTCTTAAAGAACATTAAATTAACTCGGGGATGTGTTAGCTGTAGTTGCGTGTTCAACTTTTCCAATTTTCCAATTCAAGGAAAAGGATGCACATTTTTATAAATTCATTTTCCATTTCTGAGGATAAATGGTAGTAGGAAATTCCAAGTGAAGAAGCACGCTCTACTGTTTTGATTAATAATCAATAATTAAAACAGTATAGCGATGTCACTACAGGCACACAATTATTGTAAATAATATGCATTTATATAAATCTCCGTATTTGCATTCATATATATTGCGTAATACGGATTCTTAATAGAAAATACTGAATCATTGTGTAAAATAGTATTGTATAGTTTTAATGGAAAATTTAGCACAATATATGTTTAAGAAAATAATGTGTAGGTACGTCCTATGTGAGTTGCCGGAAAATATATTCATTATGTTCCATTTTGTTTGTTGACAGCTTAGATTAAAATGAGAAAGAAGATATAATTCTTCTAGTGAGAAAATTATTTTTAATAGATTCTGACGAATGCATCAATTAATATAAAATAGATGGAATTGTTTCCTTGAAGTTTTTGATTGGTCAGTCAATCGTTATGTACTTTATAGCTTAAATAAATTGCTATTACATTTTCAACATGTTGTTGGTATGCCTTAGATTATAAAAAATTGTTTGAAATCCTTGCATGCTTGAAAATAATTTTTATCTCAGGAAATCATTGCTCACCGGTTTGCGATTTTAATAAAATATCGCCTTTGCCATTATTCCCAAATTTGCAGCCTTCTAAAGAAATATCAGAAATATTTTTCAGAAGTTCAGCAATTTTTCACGATTTTCCATGGAGATTTTTCACGAAAATGGAGGAACACATTCTTTTAATTTAAATTATTGTACGTAACATATTGAATTCAGTATGAAACGCTTTAAATTTCTAAGATTTCATTCAAAAATATATTGCGTTTTCATGACAGTAGTTGAATTTTCAACCAAAAAGATCAATTTTCTACAAAAAAGTTAATTTTAAACCAAGAAAGATTTTAATTTTACTCAAAGAACAGTTTAGTTGAACTACAAAATACGAATTTCCAACAAAATGGTTGAATCCTCTACCAAAAAAGATTTATTTTCAACCAAAATCTGGCATTTGTAACCAAAAAAGATGAATTTTCAAATAAGAAAACGGATTTTTTACGAATCAATTGAATTTTCAAGAAAAAATTTAAATTTCAACCAAATAATTGAATATTTAACTATTAAAATCAATTTTCAACCAAGGAAGATTTTAATTTTATATGGAAATTAGTTGAACCAAAAGAGACGAATTTCCAACCAAATAAATTAAATTTCAAGTAAAAGAGACGAATTTTCAACAAAAAAGTATAATTTATAACACAATAGTTAAATTTTCAATCTACATAAATAAATTTTCAAGCGAACGAAAAATACATTTTCAACCTAAAATTGAATAGTTACAACAAAATAATTAAATTTTCAACCAGATAGTCGAATTTCTAAACAAGAAGAATTTTTGAGAAGACTGAAATTTTTAACAAAAGTTTATTCTCGACCAAGAGAGATGAATTTTCAATCAAGAAAGATGACATTTTTACCAAAAAATATGAATTTTCTATCTAGAAGGACGAATCTTTAACAAAACAGTTGAATTTTATACCAGACAAGATGATTTTTCAACAAAATAGTTGAATTTTCCAAAAAAATAATTCCATTTTCAATAAAATAGTTAAATTTTGAAGCGAATAGTTACATTTTTAACGTACAAAGATGAAGATGAAGATCGAAAAAGATAAATTTTCTACGAAACATTTGAATTTTTAACCCAATAATTGAGTTTTTAAGCAAATAGTTGAATTTTGAAATAAGTAGTTGAATTTTCAACCTATATGATTAATTTCCTACCAAAAAGACGAATTTTCAACAAAATACATACATTTTTTACAAAATGGTTCAATTGTCAAGCAAAGGAAATTATTTTTTACCAAAAAAGACCAATTTTAATTTAAAATTTTCATTTAAAAAATTAATTTTCAATAAAAAAACGAATTTTATACGGAACAGTTGAATTTTCTAATTTGAAAATATGAATTTTCTACACAAAAATGTATTTCTAACCAAAAAGGAACAGTTAAATTTTCTTTAAAAAAATGTATTTACTTTCAAGCCAAAAAGGCAAAGTTTTTACAAAACGGTTGAATTTTCAAACCAGAAATATGAATTTTCAACCAAATAGTTAAATTTTCAGTTAATAAAAATAATTTTTTAAAAATGCAATAAAGTATTTCAATTGCTTTTAATAAATTTACTGCTAAGATTAATAATTTTCAACCAGAAAGTGGAATTTTTTTACAAACAAAATTAATTTTCAGTCAAGAAAGATTTTAATTTTATAAAAACCAGTTTAATTGAACCCAAAAGATGAATTTTCAATCAAATAGTTGAATCCTTACCCAAAAAAGATTAACCTTCAACCAAATCCTTGCATATTTAACGCATAAAGATAAATTTTCAAATCAAAAAGACGGATTTTTCACAAGACAATTGAATTTTCAAGAAAAAACTTCATTTTTAACCAAATAGTTGAATTTTCAACTGAAAAGATGAATTCTCAAACAAAAATGGAATAGTTTAATTTTAAGTTTAAAACCCTAATTTTTATCGAAAAAAGCGAATTTTTAACAAAAGAGTTCAAATTTTAATCAAAGAAAGTAAGTTTACAAAAAAAATTTAATTTTCAACCAGTTTAATTTTCAACGAAATAGTGAATAACAGACGAATTTTCAACAGAACAGTATAATTTTTAACCAAATAGTTGAATTTTCAAACGTATGGTTGAATTTTTAACAAAAATACTAATTTCCAACGGAGAAAGATGAATTTTCACCAAAAAAAAGATGATTTTTTAAGAAAAAAGCATGAATTTTCTATCTAAAAAGACAAGAACAAAACAGTTACATTGTAAAAAACCTTTCAACAAAATGATTAAATTTTCAGCAAATTAGTAAAATTTCCAACCTAAAAAATGAATTTTCTACCAAATGATCGGATTATCAAACAAAAAAATTAAACTTCAAACAAAAATAATTGCTTTTTCAAAGAAATGGTTGAATTTTCAAGCGAAAAAGACAAACGTTTTAGAAGAATGCAATTTTTAACATAAAAGTTTATTTTGAACCAAGAAAGGTGAATTGAAACCAAGAAAGACGAATTTTGAATGAAATACATGAATTTTCAACCAAAAATTATAATTTTTAATTAAAAAAGAGAAATTTTGAACTAAATGGTCGAATTATCAAAAAAAAAAAAAAAAAAAAGATTAAATTTCAAACAAAGACTTGAATTTTCAAGACAAAAAGACGCATTTTTTAGAATAGAGTAAAATTTTCAACGAACAAGTTTGTTTTTAACCAAGAATAGGATGCCGTAAAACATCTCTACAGAAAAAATGACTTTTCAATCCAAAAGAACGAATTTTCTATCGAAAAAGCGAATTTTCGACCAAAAAAGATAACTTTTTGAC
>CAKNXH010000948.1:113350-156830 GCA_932178445.1 Andricus quercusramuli
TTGATTGTTCAATCAATCGGCAGTACTTTATAGCTTAAATAAATTGCTATTACATTTTCAACATGTTGCTAATATGCCTTAGATTATAAAAAAATTGTATAAAATCCTTGTATGTTTAAAAATAATTTATCTCAAGAAATCATAGCTTCTGATTTTGCTAACAAAGAAACACCGGTTTGCGATTTTAATAAAACATCGCCTTTGCCATTATTCCCAAATTTGCAGCCTTCTAAAGAAATATTAGGAATGTTTTCCAGCAATTCTGTGCCGCCCGTTTTGCTTTCCGTGTCGGTTAAACATTTTCCTGATTCCAGACGAACGCCGTATTCTTTAAAGTTCGTTAGAGAACTGTTAGTCATAGTGAGTCTAGAGTTGGCTTGAAGCTGGAAAAAAGAGAATTATTGATCAGGTTTCAATTACTTTTTATGTAGGCATGTAAAAATACAGGCCTCGGACTCACTCGAAAAATCGAAAATAGTCTAAATAGTGTCACAAATTTGAAAAAATAGTTTCAAAATAGTGTCATGAAATTGTTTAAGTATTAAACTTATGTGTAGTCCGAATTCAAAAGTGTGTAGTTCGAAATCAAAAAGTGTGCAGTGAAAAATTAATTTTAGATTTCCAGTTTTCTAACCTAATATTTTGAAAGTATTAAAAATGAGCTTCAATTTAAAATATAATCCAAAATTTTCTACCAAAACACAGAATTTTTAACAAGAAACATATTTTTTAAAACATAATTCAACTTTTGACCAAAGAAATTAATTTTCAACTAAAATGATGAATCTTCAACAAAAAAGTTTAGTTTCTAACCAAATAGTTGAATTTTCGACTAAAAAGTTGAATTTTCAACTCAGAGGATTAATTTCATACAAAAAAACAACCAATTTTCAACAAATTATATGAATCTTCAACCAAGAGATAAGCTTTTAACTTAAAAAAAAAAAAACATTTTTCAGCAAAGTAACGAAATTTTTAACCAAAGAGATGAATTTTCTACCAAAAAACACGAATTTCCAACCAAATAGTTGATTTTTTAACAAAAAAGATGAATTTTCAACAAAAAATGGGATTTTTAAATTTGAAGTTCAAAAATTATTAAGAAAAAAATTCAACCAAGAAGATTAATTTTCTGCGAAAAAAGATAACATTTTTGACAAAATACATGATTTTTCGAATATCAATTAAGTCTCAATTAAATTTTTGTTTGAAAATTCAACTGTTTTGTTAAAAATTCGTCTTTTTGGCTTCAAATTTCAACAATTTGGTTGAAAATTCGTCCAATCTTGGTTAAAAATGCAACTGTTTTGTTGAAAATTAATCTGTTTTAGTTGAGAATTCAAGTATTTTGTTAAAAAAAACTTTTTATTGGTTTAATTTTAATCCAACTGTTTTGTTTATTTATTTTGAATTAAAGGATTTTTTGTTCAAATATCAAGCATTACATTTTTCGTTGAAAATTCATCTTTTTCTGTAGAGAATTTAAGTCATTCGTTGAAACTTATACTACTTTCTTAAAGGTTAATTTTCTGGCTGAAGATTCATAATTTTAGTTGAAAATTATTTTTTTTTTACAAACTAATTTGTTTAACTGCAAATTTAACAGTTTTTTGAAAATTCATGTTCTCGGGTTGAAAATTATACTATTTGGTACAAAATTAAACTGTTTTGTAGAAAATTCATGTTTTTAATTGAAAGTTAAATTACTCCATTATTAGTTAATTCCTCCATTATTATATAAACTATTGTCCAAACTATTTAGTTGCAAGTTTATGTATGTAATCTGTTGAAAATTCGTCTTTTTTGGTAGAAAAAGAATCTTTTTGTTTGAAAGTTCTACTATTTTGTTAACAAATTACGTATTTTGTTCAAAATTCGTCTTTTATGATAGAAAATGAATATTTTTGGTTGAAATTTCAACTATTTGGTTAAAAAATTTAATAATTAACTATTTCATGAATAAAGTTTAATATTTAACTATTTGGTTGAAAATTAATGTGTTCTGATTGAGCATTCAACTATTTTGTTGGAAATTAGTTGAAAATTCAATTCTTTCTTTAGAAATGTCACCTTTTTTTATTAAAAATGCGACTGTCTGGTTAAAAATTAATCTGTTTGTAGAAAATCAACAATTTGGTAGAAAATTTAACTATTTAGTTGGAAATTGATGTCTTTTGTTTAAAATTCTTATTTTTTGGTAAAAAAATCCATTTTTTGTTGTTAAAAATGCAACTGTGTGGTAAAAAATAAACTATTGTAGTTGAGAATTCAAGTATTTGGTTGAAAATTAGTTTTTGTTGGGTAAATCCAGCTGTTTTTTATTTTAAGTTGAAATATTGTGTTCTTCAAATATTAAGCATTGCATTTTTTGTTGAAAATTCATATTTTTTGGCAAAAAATTCAATTTCTTGGTTGAAAGTTAAACTATTTCCTTAAAGGTTAATTTTTGTTGAAAATTCATAATTTTAGCTAAAAATTCGTTGTTTTATTTTTACAAATTAATTTTTTTAATTAAAAGTTTGAAATTTTTCTAAAAATTCATGTTCTAGTTATAATTGCTAAAAATGTTTAGAAACGAAAAAAATATAAACTAAACAACGGATGTGCCATTGCCCAAACTATTTGCTTGCAAATTTATGTAATCTGTTCAAAATTCTTATTTTTTTGTAGAAGAGTAATCTTCTTGGTATTTTGTTGAGAATTCATCTTTTTGGTTAAAAATTTAACTACTTGGTTGAAAATGCAACTGTTTGTTTGAAAATTAATCCATTTTGATTGAGGATTCAGCTATTTTGTTGGAAATTCGTCCTTTTTGGTTCAATTCCACTGTTTTTTATTTAAACTGAAAATCTGTTCTTGATTGAAAAATCAACTATTACATTTTTTGTTCAAAATAGTAGCAAAGTAGTGTCATCGCTCAAAAATAAGTGTCAATAGTGTGGTGAGTCCAAGGCCTGAAAACAATATAGTATTCTTAATAAAATTAATTACCTGAATTCCTTCTATACACTCTTCGAAACTACACTCGCTTAAAATTGCATCTCCAGACGAATGGACCATTACAGCCGTTCCTAGTCCCACGAAAGTCGTATTTTGTGAAATAAGTTTTGCTCCTGGCAGAACTACTATCCCTATTTTTATCACACTTTTATTTGTCGCATGGATTCTACATCCATCTAGTTTTACCGTTCCTTTCCGAACGAGAACGCCTGCCTGCAGGTCTCCTAAATCGACAGTCAAATTCTCAAGTACGACCTAGAAAAATTAATTTAATTAATTCTAAAGGTGAAGAATGAATAGGGAATTTAACAAGTTGATAATTATAGGTAGAATTATTACTTCTCCTCCAGAAAAATCTAACAAGGAAGGACCACTTTCGGTTTCCTTGGGACAGAGAACCGTAGTTTCTCGAGAATTAATACCCTTGATCATCCCACCATCTTCCAAATTACCAGATCCTCTGATTGGGTGATTTCCCTTGCCAAGAATGACAATATCTCCAGCATCACACGAATCCAATGCTTCTTTTAAGCAGCTGGATGTTCTACGAAAAAAAATCATTGAATACTTATTTTAAACAAATCGATTTAATTTCAGGGTTGCTACAAAATCCCAATTCCAAAATTTCCTGAAAAAATTACCTTTCCCTGACTGAAAAAAATATGAAACCCACATATGTTACAACCTAAATGTAAAATTGCATTTTCAAAGAAAATACGAATTTTTAAGCAGATAGTTGACTTTTAAACTCGAAAAGATAAATTTTGAATATAAAAAAAATTTAACCAAAAAGAACGAATGTTTAACCAAATATTAAAATTGTCAACCAAGAAGATTAATTTTCTATCAAAATATATGCATTTTTAACAAAACACATAATTCTACAACAACATAGTTGAACTTTTAACCAAAGAAATTAATTTTCGACTAAAATGATGAATTTCCATACAAAAAATGAATCTTCAAACAAAAAAATTAATTTCTAACCAAATATTTAAACTTTCTACCCAGAAGATTAATTTTCTACCAAAAAAGACAGAAAAATCCAAAGGTTGAATTTTAAAGAGACAAACTAATTTCAATAAAAAATTGAATAGTTAAGTTCTGAGTTAAAAAATTAGTTCTCAATTTTAAAAATTAACAAATTTGATAATTCAAAACAAATTGAAAATAATAAAACTTTTCTACCAAGATGAATTTTTCAACAAAGAAGAATTATTTTCTACACAAAAATATAAATTTTCAAGCAACAAGATTAATTTTCTAACGAAAAAGACGAATTTTTAACAAAATAGTTGAATTTTCAACAAACAAACCAATTTCAACGAAAAATGGAATAGTTAAATTCTAAGTTGAAGAAAATTTTTAATTCAACCACGAGGATTACTTTTCTACAAAGAAAATGAATTCTTTGTAGAAAAGACAAGATTTTTCAACAAAACAGTTAAACTTTTAAAGAAAGAAATGAGTCAACTAAAATGATGAATCATCAAATAAAAAATGAATTTATAACCAAATAGTTGATTTTTCAACAAAAAATATGGATTTTCAACCCAGAAGAATTATTATCTACCAAAAAGGGACGAATTTCCAACAAATTACATGAATTTTCAACTAAGAAAGATAAGTTTTAAGTTAAATAAATTAGATTTGGACCGAAAGGAACAAACTTTCTAAAAACATTAACGTAGTTCAACTTTCATCCAGAGAAATTAATTTACAACTAAAATTATGAATCTTCGTACAAAAAAAAATGAATTTGTAACCAAATAGTTGGACTTTCATCTGAGACGATTAATTTTCTACCAAAAAAGACAAACAAGCAAACAAAATTTCAACAAAAAATGGAATAGTTAAATTCTAAGTTAAAACAATTAATTTTCAAATAAAAAAATTAACAAATTTTCAACCAAGAAGATTAATTTTTTACAAAAAAGATGAATTTTCAACGAAACACAAGATTTTTCAACCAAATAGTTAAACTTTTAAACAAAAAAGATGAATTTTCAAAATCAAGAAGCATGAATTTTCAACAAACTACATCAAGTTTTCACGAAAAAAGATAAACTTCATGTTAACAAGTTATTTTGAACCAAAAAGAACAAATTTTCAACCAAATATTCAATTTTTCAATCAAAAAAATTAATTCTCTACCCAAAAAGACGAATTTCGAATATAATAGGTGAATTTTTAACAACAACAAAAAAATGCATTTTTAACAAAAAATAAAATCGTTAATTTTTGAGCTAAAAAATTAATTTTTAATCGAAAAAATAAACAAAATTTCAACCAAAGACGTGAATTTTCAACCAAAAAGATACATTTTCAACTGAGGAGATTTATACATAATTTTTAACAAAATAATTCAACTTTTAAGCAATTAAATTAATTTTCAACTGAAATGATGAATATTCAAACAAAGAAATTAATTTTGAATCAAAAAGGGTTGAATTAAAAAAGACAAATTTTTAACATAGTATTTGAATCCTCAATCTACGGTAATAAATGAATTTTTAAAGAAAACAAAAAAGTTTCCACCAAAGAGTGGAACTTAAAAAAAAAGATTTTTTGATCAGTGGAAAGAAAATATTCATTCCAAATGTTAAATTTTCATGAAAAATAAAAGAATTTTCAATATAGCAGTTGAATTTTCGTCAAAAAAGTCAATGTTCAACAAAAGTCTTGAATTTTCAACGAAATAATCAAATTTGTAACTAAATAATTTAATTTTCAACTAAAAAGATTCATTTTTAACCAAGAAGAATAACTTTCTACCAAAAAAGACCAATTTTCAACAAGATATATGAAGTTTTAAACAATTAGTTGAATTTTCACCTAAAAATGATAAATGTTCAGTTAAAAAAATTAACAAATTTTCAACCAAGAAGATTAATTTTCTACAAAAAAAGATGAATTTTCAACGAAACACAAGATTTTTCAACCAAATGGTTGAACTTTTAAACAAAGAAATGGAATCTCCAACAAAATTATTTTGTAACCAAATAGTTGAATTTTCAACAAAGAAGATGAATGTTCAAAATCAAGATAGATGAATTTTCAACAAACTACATTAAGGTTCCACGAAAAAAGATAAACTTTATGTTAAAAAATTATTTTGAACCAAAAAGAACAAATTTTCAACAAAACATTCAATTTTTCAACCAAAAACATTATTTTTCTTCGCAAAAAGACGAATTTTCAATAAAATAAGTCAATTTTCAACAACAAAAGAGATGAATTTTCAACCAAAAATAAAATCGTTAATTTTTTAGCTAAAAAATTAATTTTCAATCGGAAAAATAAATAAAATTTCAACCAAAGAAATGAATTTTCAACCAATATACATACCAATATACATTTTCAACTGAGGAGATTCATACATATTTTTTAACAGAATAGTTCAACTTTCAACCAAAGAAATAAATTTTTAACTGAAATGACGAATATTCAAACAAAGAAATGAATTTGAAACCAAAAAGGGTCGAATTAAAAAAGACGAATTTTTAACAAAGTATTTGAATCCTCAATCTACGGTAATAAATGAATTTTTAAACAAAACAAAAAAGTTTCAACAAAAGAGTGGAACTTAAAAAAAAGATTGTTTGGCCAGTGAAAAGAAAATATTCATTCCAAATGTTAAAATTTCATGAAAAAGAAAAGAATGTTCAATATAACTGTTGAATTTTCGTCAAAAAAAGTCAATTTTCAACAAAAGTCTTGAATTTTCAACGAAATAATCAAATTTGTAACTAAATAATTTAATTTTCAACCAAAAAGATTGATTTTTAACCAAGAAGAATACCTTACTACCAAAAAAGAAAAATTTTCAACAAAATATATGAAGTTTTAAACAATTAGTTGAAATTTCAGCTAAAAATGATAAATGTTCAGATAAAAAAATTAATTTTCAGAAGAAAAAAGCTGACTTTCCAGAATTCCTTGACCTGTAGCAAACCTGAATTTATAAATGCAAATTTTTGTATAATTACTTGACGAGTGTATCGGGTGGTAAAAACCCTTTTGCTTGACTTAAGGAAGAAATCGTTTCTTCCAATGATCCGCCAAGCCAAACAAAATATCCTTCCAGCCTTCTGATTCCGCTTTCCCGTCTCTTGGTTTCCACTTCCATCGCACTAGTCCCCTGATGCCTGATCAGCATGTTCCTCATTGCTGGATTTTCCATGACTTCCATTTCCGTTTTGATCTGCTGCAGTCTAAAATGTAACTTCAACAACTGACACGCTTTTCCCTCGTCCAGAGAACCTTCCTGCTCATCTTCATCATCAGACATGTCCGTTTCTAATCTAGAAATTTTCGCTTGTATCTCCCGTCCTTCCCTCATTAGAGATCTGATAACATCACAAGTCTTTTTGCAAACGCTGCCTCTCTTCATGTCGAAAAAGAGTCTGAGTCTGGCTTCAAGATGCGACGTAACCCAGTCGGCATTGTCATCATCATCGGCGTCCCAAGGCATCCAAAGGTAATTGTAGAAAAAGCGAAGCTCATCAATACAATTCGCAGTGCCAACCATGTCCAAAGCATCATTTTCTTGAACTTGAGTGGCGTATAGTTCTATTAGGGGCACATCGTATTCTTCAGGTAAGTGAATGTCATCCTGGACGGCGACAATTTTCACGAGAGATGTGAGTTCAGAGAAGTTGACATGCTGGACTTCGACGACGACTATCGTTGGATAATGAATCTCGAAGTCCTGGCATGTTAGTTTGGGGATCTTCCACAAGGCACGCCAACCAACTGGCTCAATCACAAGCTCTATGTGGTAAGCCCATTCGGAACGGATTTGAGAGGCTGGAACTATATCCTCCCGGTTGGAGAGGATTTCTGAAAAGTCCACGAGACGTTCTTGAAGACTCTTGTCGAATGTGAAGATCTCCATTTATACATAAGAAGTTTCTCTCTGAAATATAAAATTTCTTTTTCAGGATTATCTGTGGAGTGGACAAACTTCACAGCCAAAAATTGTCTTAAAACAGGGGAATCAGGGTGATTTTTTATGAAAAGAGGAGAATAATAGGGGAATACATTATTTTAAATAAAACTCATGTAAGTATAATATATTCAATTCAATATGAAATTCTTTAAATTCCGAAATTTCAACAAGAGTTGAATTTTCAAGTTAACAAGTCAAATGATTTTTGGAAACAGCTAACCTTTAAACGATAAAAAGTAAATTTTCAACAAAAACAAACTAATTTTCAAACTGGAAAGATTTTAAATATACATTATAAACAGTTAAATTGCAACAAAAAAAAAGACAAATTTTCAACAAAATAGTTCAAAGCTAAAAAAAAAATTAATATTCAAACATATTTGCATTTTTACCCCAAAATTGTGAAATTTCTACCAAAGAAGATGAGCATTCAATAAAATACGTACATTTTTAACCAAATAGTTGAACCTTCAACTAAAAAAGATTGATTTTGAAACAGCAGTAGAATAGTTAAATTTGCAGTTAAAAAACTTTATTTTCAACAACAAAAAAAGGAATTTTGAACAAACTAGTTGAAGTTGTAGTCAAAGAAAAGAATTTTTATTAAAATTATAAGTTTTTAACAACAAAAAAATAAATTTTCCATCAAAATAGTTGAACTTTCAGCCTATATAGATGAATTTTCAAAGAAAAAATATAATTTTTCAAACGAACGGGATAAATTTTCAACCAAGAATGGAATAGTGAAATTTACAGATAAAAAAATGATTTTCAACCGAAAAGTTCAATTTTCAACAAAAAAGATAATTTTCAATTAAAATGATGAAATTGCGACAAGAAAAAATTAATTTTTAAGCAAACAGTTGAATTTTCAATCAAATAGTTGAACTTTCAAGTAGCAGAGACGAATTTTCAACCAAATAAAAGAATTTTTCACCAAATGGTTGAATTTTCAACTTACAAAAATGAATTTTTAATCAAATGATCGAATTTTCTATATAAAAAAAAACAATGTTGAATAAGAAAGTTGAATTTTCAACAAAATAGTTGAATTTCAAACAAAGAAACATGCTATTTATACTAAAAAGGTGAATTTTCACTATAAAAGAACGAATTTTCTATCCAAAAGGACTTTTTACCTAAATGATAGAATTTCCAAACAAAAAGGATAAACTTTAACCAAAATCAGTTGCTTTTTCAATGAATAAGTTGAACTTTCAAGCAAAAATGTCGAATTTTTTTTAAAAGACTGCAGAATTTTTCAAGTAGTTGAATCTTCGACCAAAAAGATGTTTTATTAACAAAATAGTTTGTAGTTTGAAAAAAATAATTAAATTTTTAAAGCAATTCGTTAATTTTCAAAAAAAAAAAAATACGAATTTTTTAGAAGACTAGAATTTTTAACCAAGAAAGGTGAATTTTCAACAAAAAAGGTCACATTTCTACCAAAAAATACGAGTTTTCTATCCAATAAGACAAATGTTAAACAAAACAGTCGAGTTTTCAAAGAAATATTTAAATTTTCCAAAAGATAGTTGAATTTTCAACCTACAAAAATAAATTTTCCACCAAACGGTCGAATTGTAAAAAAAAAAGATTAAACTTCAGGCAAAACAGCTGCACTTCCAATCGAATAGCTGAATTTTTGGTAAAAAGTTTTATTTTCAGCCAAGAAAGATGAATTTTTAACCAAGAAAGGTGAATTTTTTAGAGGCGAATTTTTTAGAAGACGGTTGAACTTTTAACAAAAAAGTTTATTTCCAACCCAGAAACATAAAACTCCTAGCATAAGAGATGAATTTTATACGAAAGGATCTAATTATCAGAGAAAAAAATTAAGCTTTAAACAAAAAACGTTGCATTTTCAACCAAGAAGAGAGTAGAATTTTCAATAAAAAAGTTTATTTTTAACCATGAATAAGTTGCGATAAAACATCTCTACGAAAAGATAAATTTTTAATCCAAAAGAACGAATTTTGTATCTAAAGAGACAAATGTTCTACGAAAAAGTTAAATTTTCAATTAAATAATTGATTTTTTTAGCCAAATACTTGAATTTTCCACCAAGAAGATTAATTTCTAACATAAAAGACGAACTTTTAGCAAAATACATGAATTTGCAACCAAATAAATAAATTTTCAGCTGAAGAAATTAATGAGGAACAAAAAATTGTCAATACATTTTTTAAATTTTTAACCAAAGATGAATTGCTAACTAAAATTATGAATCTTCCACAAAAAAATGTTCAGAAAGTAGTTCAACTTTTAACCAAGGAGTTTAATTTTCAACCTAAAAAGATGGATTTTTAATAAAAATAGTTTAATTTAACCAATACTGCTGAAACAAAATGATTTTCAACTAAAAAGTTGCATTTTTATCCAAAAGAATTGATTTTCTATCAAAAAGTAAACTTTTCAACAAAATACATCAATTTTTAATCAAATAATGACATTTACAACCAAGAGAATTAATTTTCTACCAAAAAGGCTGAATTTTTATCAAAATACATGAATTTTCGATGAAATATTAGAATTTTTAATTTTTCTCTTGATATAAATATGAATGATGTCAAACAATAACTTAAAAATACGGTGTATCTCTAAATTTCAAATTTACCAGTCTTTCTTCAAAGTTCTGAAGAATTAATTAATTTTTAAAGCATATTTTAAAGCTTAAATTTTTTTGATTTGTAGCTTAATTTTTGTTGCAATTTCTAGAAAATTTCACATAGTTACAAAAGATACATGGTTTTCAGGCGAATAAATAATATTATAAATATTCTTATATCACAAAATTCTTTTTTTCTAATCCAATTTGATTCAATTCAGTCAAATTTAGAATTTATTTAACGAGAAAAATGAAATTAGTTTTAAAAACCAAGAATTTGTTCATTTTAAATTAGTAAAAAAATCCACATTGATTATTTAATTTCAAAATATTAAAATAGTTTTTTATTATTTCACGATCTTAACTATTAAATACAGTTATAGACGCAATTCGATAAAAAATCTTAAAAATGCGGGATTTTTGCGGGTATGATCGATATCATCAATATAATAAACATAACCTATAATTCGAAAATCGTTATCCTCTTTATATGTCATAAATGAATCTTTATAAAGCAAACTTTTTGGAAACACGTATGAAAGTATCCCTTTTTATCGCAAGAAATGTTCTTTTCATTATTTTTGTGCGATTTTTAGAATAAACAGAAAATTTAGAATTTGGAGTTTACACGATGAAAAAATTAACAGTATTACGGAAATATTTTTCACAAGACTACTGTTTTTTATCCAAAATTCATTCAATAAAATAATACGATCATTATTGAATAAAAAATCTATCAAATAATATTTAAAGTACTTACAAAAGCTCAAAATCCTTCAAATCGCCAGGAGAAAGTTTTCGGATTTGGCTTACTGATTCAAGTCGAAACGGTCATCACAAATTAGGAATGCGGAACGTAAACATCTGGTATCGTGTCGTCTGCTATATAGATTTTAAACTGAAGTTTCACCCAACATTATTCCTCAAGAAACTTACATTTTTATCTGAAAATAATCACTAGAGTGACTAAAATTTTTTTCTAGTTTTTCCTTCCACATAATTCTCTTTTAATCTCGGAAATTTCATTGTAATCAAATTCTAACCTCTTTTTACAACATATGAATGAAATGAATTTTGGCGGTTACTCGCAGTTACTCACAAATGAAGATAGCCAATCAAATGAATTAACGTGACGTAAGCGTAAGGTTGTCATGGCAACCAATAAAATCCTTTCATTGATTATGTTATTATGGCTTCTGCTCGGCAAATGTCACTGTGTTAAAGATAAACATAAATAATCTTACATCAGGTGACTTCTTAAGATTTGTAGACAATAAAAAAGAAGAATTATAATTAGTTTGTATAAAAGTGTTCAGAAGAATGTGATTAAAATTTTATTTCTAAGTCAAAACTGATCAAAAGTAGTGTTATTTTAAATCGTTAAATTGGATAATAGTGTTGAAAATGGCACAAAACGCCGGAGGTTTGTTGATTTGTTTATTGTAAAATGATTGCACTTTTACGTATATAATTTGAAATTTGTGTTTTTATTAATGTGTCATAATTTTTAGATTGCGCTACAAATTCCATCGAGTTTGATACTGAAAATCTTTTAATAAGCAGAACATCTAAAGACGAGGATTTTTCCTTCGATGAGGTTATTGGAATTATAGAGGACATCTTGATGGGTAATTAATAATTAGCCATTGTACTAGCAATATTATACGCGCGGGAAACATTTTTCATGAAAAATGTTTTTATTTTTAAAGAGATTAATGCACAAAATTATCTAAATTCCTTGAATACGTTTAATTTCCTGAATTCTGAAGACTCCTGAATTCCAAGGACTTCAAAATAATGCAAAGAACTCAGAGGAATTAAAAAAAATTGAAGGAAATCAAAGAATTCCGAATATTTGACGGAATTCAGAGGATTTAGGGAATTGAAAGAATTTCAAGGAATTCCGAAAATTTAACCATTTCAAAGAATTCCGAACATTTAAGGAATTTAGAGAATTTCAAGGATTTCAGAGCATTCAGGGAATTCAAAATATTCCAAGAATTTAGAGGATTTAGTCCATTTTAGAGCATTTCGGGAATTCACGGAATTTATAGAATTCGTAATAGAGAATTAATCAGAGAATTCAAGGAATTAAGATAATTTCAGGGATTTCAGAGCATTTAGGAAATTCAAGGAATTCAAAATATTCCAAGAATTCAGGGGATTCAGATAATTCAAAAAACTTCAGGAATTTAAAATTTCAATGAATTCCAAATATTTAAGGATTTCAGAGAATTCTGAATATTCAAGGATTTAGAGATTTAAGAGAATTTCAAGGATTTCAGAGCATTGAGGGAATTCAAAATATTCCAAGAATTTCGGGGATTTTAGACCATGTCAGAGCACTTAGGGAATTCACGGAATTTAGGGATTTTGGAATATTGAAGGAATTCAAAAAAGTCAAGGAATTCAAGGAATTTCTGGAATTCAGAATATTTAAGATATTTAGAGAAGAATTTCAAGCATTGGTGGAATTCAAAATATTTCTCGAATTTAGGGGATTTAGTCCACTTTAGAGCATTTCGGGAATTCACGGAATTTATAGAATTCGTAATAGAGAATTAATCAGAGAATTCAAGGAATTAAAATAATTTCAGGGATTTCAGAGCATTTGGGAAATTCAAGGAATTCAAAATATTTCAAGAATTCAGGGGATTCAGATAATTCAAAGAACTTCAGGAATTTAGATTTTCAATGAATTCCAGGTATTTAAGGATTTCAGAGAATTCTTAATATTTAAGGAATTTAGAGAATTCAGAGAATTAAGAGAATTTTAAGGATTTCAGAGCATTGAGGGAATTCAAAATATTCCAAAAATTTCAGGGATTTAGAACATTTCAGAGCATTTAGGGAATTCACGGAATTTAGGGATTTTGGAATATTGATGGGATTCAAAAGAATTGAAGGAATTCAGAATATTTAAGGTATTGAGAGATATCAGGGTAAGGATATCAGAGAATTCAAGGATAACAGATAAATTAAGGAATTAAGATAATTTCAGGGATTTCAGAGCATTTAGGAAATTCTAGGAATTCAAAATATTCCAAGAACTCAGGGGACTCAGATAATTCAAAGTACTTAAGGAATTTAGAATTTCAATGAATTACAAGTATTTCAGGATTTCAGAGAATTCTGAATATTTAAGGAATTTAGAGAATTCAGAGAATCAAGAGAATTTCAAGGATTTCAGAGCATTGAGGGAATTCAAAATATTCCAAGAATTTCGGGGATTTAGACCATTTCAGAGCATTTAGGGAATTCACGGAATTTGGGAATTTCGGAGTATTGACGGAATTCAAAAAAATTGAAGGAATTCAAGGAATTTCTGGAATTCAGAATATTTAATGTATTTAGAGAATATCGAGTAGTCAAGAATCAGACAATTCTAGAATTTAGAGAATTCAGAGAATTTCAAGCATTGAGGAAATTCAAAATATTCCAAGAATTTAGGGGATTTAGTCCATTTTAGAGCATTTCGGGAATTCACGGAATTTATAGAATTCTTAATAGAGAATTAATCAAGGAATTCAAGGAATCAAGATAATTTCAGGGATTTCAGAGCATTTAGGAAATTCAAGGAATTCAAAATATTCCAAGAATTCAGGGGATTCAGATAATTGCAGAGCTAGTACGCGGAATTTAGAGATTCAGAATATTTAAGGAATTTAGAATTGAAGGAATTCAGGGGATTTAGAGAATTCAAAGAACTTCAGGAATTCAGAATTTCAAGGAATTCAGAATATTCAACGATTTCAGAGAATTCAGAATATTTAAGGAATTTAGAGAATTAAGAGAATTTCAAGGATTTCGTAGTTTTGGGGCAATTCAAAATATTCCAAGAATTTAGGGCATTTAGTCCATTTCAGAGCACTTGGGAATTCACGAATTTAGAGAATCCGTAATAGTTCAGAAATTTAGAAGAATTAAAGAAATTCAGGTAATTTCGAAAATTCAAGTCATTTTTGGAATTCAGAATATTCAAGGTGTTCGGAGAATTCTGAGTATTCCAGGATATCAGACAATTTAAGGAATGTAGGGAATTGAGATAATTTCAGGGATTTCAGAGCATTTAGGAAATTCAAGGAATTCAAAATATTCCAAGAATTCAGGGGATTCAGATAATTCAAAGAGCTTCAGGAATTTAGAATGTCAATGAATTTCAAATATTTAAGGATTTCAGAGAATTCTGAATATTTAAGGAATTTGGAGAATTCAGAGAATTAAGAGAATTTCAAGGATTTCAGAGCATTGAGGGAATTCAAAATATTCCAAGAATTTCAGGGATTTAGAACATTTCAGAGCATTTAGGGAATTCGCGGAATTTAGGGATTTTGGAATATTAAAGGAATTCAAAAGAATTGAAGGAATTCAGAATATTTAAGGTATTCAGAGAATATTGAGAAGTCAAGGATATCGGAGAATTCAAGGACATCAGATAAATCAAGGAATTAAGATAATTTCAGGGATTTCAAAGCATTTAGGAAATTCAAGGAATTCAAAATATTCCAAGAATTCAGGGGATTCAGATAATTTTAGAGCGAGTATACACAGAATTTAGAGATTCAGAATATTTAAGCAGTTCAGAAGAATTGAAGGAATTCAGGAGACTTAGAGAATTCAAAGAATTTAGAGAATTTCAAGGATTTCAGAGCATTGAGGGAATTTAAAATATTCCAAGAATTTGGGGGACTTAGACCATTTCAGAGCATTTTGAGAATTCACGGAATTTAGAGAATTCGTAGTGGTTAAGGAATTCAGAAGAATTGAAGAAATTCAGGGAATTTCGAAAATTCAAGGTATTTCTGAAATTCAGAATATTTAAGGTATTCAGAGAATTCTTATAGTATTCAAGGATATCAGTAAATTCAAGGAATTAAGATAATTTTAGGGATTTCTGAGCATTGAGGGAATTCAAGGAATTCAAATTATTCCAAGAATTCAGGGGATTCAGATAATTTCAGATTATTTAGGGAGTACACGGACTTTAGGGATTCTAAATAGTTAAGGAATTCAGGGGATTTAGAGAATTCAAAGAACTTCAGGAATTTAGATTTTCAAGGAATTCAGAATATTTAACGATTTTAGAGAATTCAGAATATTTAAGGAATTTAGAGAATTTAGAGAATTTCAAGGATTTCAGAGCATTGATGGAATTTAAAATAGTCCAAGAATTTGGGCGATTTAGCCCATTTCAGAGCATTTTGAGAATTCACGGAATTTAGAGAATTCGTAATGGTTAAGGAATTCAGAAGAATTGAAGAAATTCAGGGAATTTCGAAAATTCAAGGAATTTCTGGAATTCAGAATATTTAAGGCATTCAGAGAATTCTTATAGTATTTTAAGCATATCAGTAAATTAAAGGAATCCAAGGAATTAAGATAATTTTAGGGATTTCTGAGCATTGAGGGAATTCAAGGAATTCAAGTTATTCCAAGAATTCAGGGGATTCAGATAATGTCAGATCATTTAGGGAGTACACTGACTTTAGGGATTCTGAATATTTAAGGAATTCAGGGGATTTGAAGAATTCAAAGAACTTCAGGAATTTAGAATTTCAAGGAATTCAGAATATTTAACGATTTCTGAGAATTCAGAATATTTAAGGAATTTAAAGAATTAAGAGGATTTCAAGGATTTCATAGTTTTGGGGCAATTCAAAATATTCCAAGAATTTAGGGCATTTAGTCCATTTCAGAGCATTTAGGAAATTCACGGAATTTAGGGATTTTGGAATATTGAAAGAATTCAAAAGAATTGAAGGAATTCAGGTAATTTCGAAAATTCGAGGCATTTTTGGGATTCAGAATATTTAAGGTGTTCGAAGAATTCTGAGTGTTCGAGGATATCAGACAATTTAAGGAATTTAGGAAATTGAGATAATTTCAGGGATTTCAGAGCATTTAGGAAATTCAAGGAATTCAAAATATTTCAAGAATTCAGGGGATTCAGATAATTTCAGAGCTAGTACACGAACTTTAAATTCTGAATGTTTACGGAATTCAGGGGATTCAGAGAATTCAAAGAATTTCAGGAATTTAGAATTTTAAGGAATTCAGAATATTGAACGATTTCATAGAGTTCGGAATATTTAAGGAATTTAGAGAATTAAGAGGATTTCAGAGCATTGATGGAATTTAAAATATTCCAAGAATTTGGGAGACTTGGACCATTTCAGAGCATTTCGAGAATTCACGGGAATTAGAGAATTTGTAATGGTTAAGGAATTCAGAAGCATTAAAGAAATTCAGGGAATTTCGAAAATTCAAGGATTTTTGGAATGCAGAATATTTAAGATATTCAGAGAATTCAAGGATATCAGTGAATTCAAAGAATTCAGGGAATTGAGATAATTTCGGGGATTTCAGAGCATATAGGGAATTCAAGGAATTCCAAATATTCCAAGAATTCAGGGGATTTAGATAATTTCAGATCATTTAGGGAGTAGACGGAATTTAGAGATTCAGAATATTCAAGGAATTCAGAAGAATTTGAGGAATTCAGGGATACTTGAGGAATTCAGGGATACTTGAGGAATTCAGGGGATTTAAAGAATTCAAAGAATTCAGAAAATTTCACGGATTTCGGGGCATTCAGGGAATTCAAGGAATTAAAAATACTCCAAGAATTCAGAATATTCAAGGGATTAAGACAAATTGAAGGAATTCAGGGGACCTAAAGAAATCAAGGAATTTAAGGTATTCCGAATATTCAAGGAATTAAGGGAATTAAGAATATTCAAGATTATTAGAGAATTGAGAGAATTCAAGGAATTAATAGAATCTCTCTGAGCATTCAGGGAATGCAGGGAATTTCAGGAATTCAAATATTGAAATAATTCAGAGGATTAAGAAAATTTAAAAGATTTCAGGAATTGGAATATTCAAAGAATTCAGAAATTTGCAGGAATTCAGAGTATTGAAGGATATTAAGGAATTCAAGAAACTCAGTGAGTTAAGAGAATTTCAGGAATTTCCGAGAATTTAGGGACTATAAGGAGTTTATATAATTCAGAATATATAAGGAATTCAGGGAATTTAGAGAATATAATGAATTTCAGGAATTCAGAGTATTCTAAGATATCAGAGAATTCCTTGAATTCATAGAATCAAGAAACTTTCAGGGATTCCAGATCATTCAGGCAATTCAAAGTATTACAGTAATTCAGATAATTAAGAGAATTTAAAGAATTTAGAATATTCAAGGAATCCTGAGAATTCCGAATATTCTAGGATTTAAGAGAATTTTTGAGCGTTTAGGGAATTCAAATATTTTCAGGAAATCAGAGAATTCAAGGATTTCAGGGAATGCTGAATATTCCAGGATTTTAGAGAATTCAAGGAATTCAGAGATTTTTAGAAATTCAGGGAATGTGCCAAACTTGAAATGCTCTAAATATAAATCTCTTAATTAATTTTGTAAAAATGAAAATGTTTAATTTTAGGTTTTAAACGCTGTGATTGTACCATGTTTTAGCAATCCAAATCAAAAAATTTTCAATTTGAAACACTCTAAAATTGAAAAGACTCCATTTTTGAGTTGTAAGATTGATTAATTTTAAGATTCAAATTATTAGTAGTGAAATTATTTCAATTGGTAAGCATAAGAATAAAAATTTCTCCCTTATTATATCCAAGTTTTTGAATGGGATTTATTTTTTTCAAGTTCTTAACATAACTTTTTTTTAATTTAAACTTTTGTTCAAATAATAGTGGACATTTCAGGTTAAAATTAATTATTTACTAATCATTGGTTTCAATTATTTTTGAATTATATGAAATAAAACCAAACTATTCTCAATGTTTCGATATAGGCTTTTAATTCAAGATTGCTTAATTTTACATGATTCAATCATTCAATAACAATTTTTTAAATTTACGGTCCACTTTGGCTTGTAATTAAAAAATTTTAATTGTAATAGAGTTTAGAAATATAATTGTTTTTAATGAAAATAATATCAAAAGTCAAAAAGGTTAAAGGCTTCTTCTTTATTCCAAGTATTTTAAGTAATGAAAAACTTTTAAACTGAAAAAGAAAATTTTAATAACATAGTAAATAAAACGTGAAATATATTTACATATGTCAAAAATACTAGTTTTAAATTATTAATATCATTTTTTTGTACGATTTCGAAGATTTAAAATTTAATAAAAAAAGCAATAGCAGCTCTGCGAATAAACTGTGAACAGATATAGATTATTATGATAAATTATTATTTTAATACTTTTTTTCATGCGAAATTATTTTTTCAGAGGATGAGTTCCAAGCATTACAACAGCGATATTTGGAAAAGTACTGGCAAATTTTTGAGCCTGTCGAAGAAAATAAACTAATTTACATGGATATATTTAATGAATACGTAAGTTTCGTCTCAATTAAGCCCCAATTCATAACCTTTATACTAAATATAAATTAATCCTACTATTAGTAAATAAAAAATGTATTTTTTTAGAACAGAGAAATAGAAACTTATTTGGAGAACAGTCTGAAGAAAGTTATTCCGAATTTTTCTATGGTTGCACTCCTAAATCAACTGAAGTATGTTCAACTAATTAAATATATTTTCCTGTAGTATAATTATCTTAAAATCTTTAAATCAATCAAGGCCAATTTTTCTTTCAACAGCAAAAGACGACCAGAATTGGAAGGCGAGATTTTTGAAATTCTGTTAGCGTTCACTGATTTCCTTGCTTTCAAGGAAATGATTCTTGATTACAGAGCTGTGAGTTGAATATTCTTATTTTATAAATTAGTAATTTCAATGATTATTTTAATTATATCTGATATAATAGGTGAAAGAAGGAAGAGTACAAGATTTTAGCAACAGTTTATCCGTAACACCAATGAAATCGTACGATTCCGGTAACAACTAATCAGGATTTAAAAAACACATCGATCAAGATCCATCACGCACAAAATTACAGAATATTTGGCAAAGTACTTATGAGCTTGGATTTTCAAACACAAAACAGTTTTTGTACCTATACTCTTGGGTTTAGTCATTCTGTTATTTATACTTCATATTAGGAATTTGATAATGATAATTTTGTGTATATAATAAAAAACATTCCGTAGCAAAACAAAAACAACAAAAAACTGCACATTATTCATTATTTTCAATAATTATTCAACAAGTTGGAGGGATTTAAAAAGACTTGAATGATTTTAGGGTATTTTTAAAAAATTAATGGATTTTTGAAGAGTTTTAAAAAGTTTCAAGGGATTTTAAAGGATTTCAAAGGGATTTAAAAGTTTAAGAATTTTCACGAGCTTTAAAAATTGCAAGGGATTTCAAAAGATTGTAATGGATTTGAAATATTTTGGCGTATTTTCAAAGATTCCAAGGAATTTTTAATTGATTCAAATAATTTGAAGAAATTCCAAAGGATTTGGAATATTTTATATTTTAAGAAATTTCAAGGAATTTTCAAGAGCTCTAAAAAGTTTCAAGGGATTTCAAGAGATTTGAAATATTTTAGGGGATTTAAAAAGATTCTAAGGAATTTTTAATCGGTCAGAGTTATTCCAAAGGATTCTGAAGATAGGCTATTTTTAAAACTTCCAAGGAATTTTTAAGAGCTTCAAGATATTTCAAGGAATTTCAAAACATTGCAAAGGATTTGTAATATTGTAGGGTATTTTAAAAGATTCCATAGCATTTTCAAGAGATTACAACATTTTCAAGGGAAAGAAATTGCCAAGAATTTGAGTGATTTTAAAGGATATAAAACAATTTTAATGGGATTTTAGGGAATATTCAAAGATATATTCGCAGGAATTGAGGGATTTTGTAGGATTTCATAGATCTTCAACATATTTTAAAAGATTCCAAGAAATTCACAATAAGAATTTTCAATACATTTCAATAATTTGAAGGAATTTTAAATATTTTAGGGTGTTTAAAAAAATTCCAAGATATTTTCCCAAGTTTTAAAAAGTTTCAAGGGGTTTCAAAAGATTTCAAATAATTTAAGGAATTTTAAAGGATTTCATAACATTTTTCATAGATTTCAATAAGTTGAAAATATACCAAGGAATTCTGAATGCATTTAAATAATTTAGAAGTATTCGAGAGGATTTGAAAGATTTTAGGTTATTTTTAAAACTCTCAAGGAATTTTTAAGAGGTTCAAAAATTTGCAATGGATTTCAAAAGATTTCAGGGGATTTAAGAGATTTGAAAATTTTCAAAGGAATTTCCAAAGATTTGAATGATTTTAAGGGTTTAAAGAGATTTGCATAGGCTTTTGAAAAACTGCACTATATTTTCGGAAGATATGGAACGATTTTATAGGACCTATAAGATTTCCGAGAATGTCCATGATTTTAAGGAATTTCAAAAGCTGTCAAGGTATTTTGATATTTTACAATATATTTCAATAATTTAAAGTGATTAAAAAAATTTTTAAGTATTTTTAAGAGCTTTAAGAAGTTTCAAGGGATTTCAAAAGATTCAAAATATTAAAGGGAATTTTAAAATATACGGAATTTCAAATTTATTTCAATAAAATGAAAGGATTTTTAATATTGTGGGGTATGTTAAAAGATTCCAATACATTTCCAAGAGCTTTAAAAAGTATCAAGGAATTTCAAAAGATTCGAAATATTGTAGGGAATTTTAAATTTATTTTAATCATTCGAAGGGATTTTAAAGAATTGGAATTATTTTAGGGCAAAAAGAGTCTACACGCTTTGAAAATATACAAGAGATTTAAAAAGATTTGAAAATTTTCAGGGAATTTTAATTGATTTCAATAATTTGAAGTGGTTTCAAAGTATTGGATATCTGATAGGTATTTTAAAAGATTCCAAGTAATTTAAAATTGATTTCAGCAATTTAAATGGATTTCAAACAATTTAAAACACTCATGAAAGTTTCAATTTATTTCAATCATTTTTGGGTATGTTAAAAGATTCCAAAGCATTTCCAAGTAGATTTCCAATTGCTTTAAAAAGTTTCATGGGATTTCAAAAGATTTGAAATATTTCGATGAATTTTTGAAGATTCCATTGAATTTTTGATTGATTTCAATTATTTTAAGGGACTTCAAAAGATTTGAATAATTTTAAGATGTTTGAAAAGATTTCAAAGCGTTTTCAAGAGATTTAAAAAAAAATGCATGGGATTTCCAAGGATTTTAAGGGATTTAAACAAATTTGCATATGCTTGTCAAAAATTTCGGAATATATTGAACGATTTTACAGAACCTAGAAGGTTTTATGGTATTTTAAAAGATTCCAAGGGATTTTGATCAGATTTCCGAGTATTTTAATGATTTTAAGGGAGTTTATCATCTCTCAAGATATTTCAATAAATTCTCCAGAATTTCAAGAAATATAACCAGATTTCACAGGATTTTATAATATTTTAATAGATTTCAAAGAATTCATTCACAAAAATTGTGGGATTTCGTAGTGTCAAATTTTTTCAAATATATCGTGATATTACATTAATATATTTTATATGATAATATATTATATATTAATTAGAATTTTGAAGGTTTTAGGATATTTTAGAAGTTTTAAAACCTTTTAAAGGATTTAAAATATTTTCGGGTATATAAAGATATCCCAAGGAATTTTCAATTTATTTCAGTAATTTAATGGGATTTCAAAGGATTTTGAATATTTTAGGGCATTTTAAAATAATCCAAAGAATTTTCAAAAGCTTTAAAAAGTTTCAAGAGATTTCAAAATATTTCAAAGGATTTTAAATATTTTAGGATAATAAAACATATTCCATGGAATTTTCAATAGATTTCAGTAATTTAGAGATTTCAGAAGATCTGAAATATTTTAGAGTATTTAAAAAAAATTTTAGGAGCTTTTAAAAGTTTGAAGGGATTTTAAAAGAGTACCAATTATTAAAAATATTTTAGGCCAAATCCAAGGCGTTTTTAAGGAATTTAACAATTTTCCAGGAATTCAAATGATTTTAAGGGATTTAAAAATTTTTTATGGAGTCTTAATTATTATTTTAATAAATTTTTCAGGATTTCAAGAAATATCAGATTTCACGTAATTTTGCAGGATTCGATAATATTTTAATGGATTTCAAAGCATTCAATCACAATAATTGACGCATTTCTTAGGATTTCAAAGATTTAAAAATATATCATGGTATTGCCAAAGATATAAAAGAATTTAAAAGATGCCAAGAAATTTTTAATTGATTTTAACAATTTGAAGGGATTTAAAATATTTTAGAGTATTTTTTTAAATTCCACAGAATTTTATAATAATTTAAAGAATTTTAAAGAATTTATTTACAAGAAGTGAGGAATTTCGTATGGTTTCAAAATTCTGTTGAATTCTTCGTAATTTCCTTGATTTCTTTTCAATTCTCTAGATTTTTTTTCAAATTCACTTGAATTTTTCACTAAATTCACTAAATTCGAGGGATTTTTGAAAAATTGTTAAAAAGGTTTGTTTAAGTCATCCTGAACTTTTTAAAATTCACCTTGGATTCTTAGGCATTTCACCAAATTTTTTTGAATTTATAAACTAATTTCAAACAATGAATTTTTTCACTTTTTTCAATTGTTTTCAATTCCCTTGAATTTTTATTAGAGAAAAAAAGATTTTGTATTATAAATTTAAAAAATCGAATTTTGATCTTTAAATATTAATGGTCAGGGAAACATCAGCTAATTTTGAAAATATTTCGCACCTGCCCTGTAATTTAAGTTAAATATTAAAAAACATTGCATTTCTTTATCTTATGATTTATTAAGAAACTTGGTTTAACATATAAAAATACTGTTAATACCTAATTACACTAAAGATTGAATTATAGAAAAAAAATTTCTTAATGCATAAGTATCTCCATCTGAACAAGTTTACTATTAGTTTCATTTGGCATACGGTAAGGCAAAGTTCCCGCAAAACTCGTTAAAGCACGAGCTTGGTCTCTCAAATCCCTCAGCTGCTGTTCTCTAGCGACTTCATCGCCGGGTTCCGCCGAACGTAATTTCTGATACTGTCTATAAAGAATCGTCATTGTAGCCAAAAGAACATCAGCTAAAGTGCCTGAAACTTCCGGGGAGACTCGACGCAAAGCAGTAACTCGTTCATCAACTTCCTTCATACTCAAAGGCAACAATTTCGACTCTGCGATAGTCTGGAGAAAAAAATTATTAATTAATGTATGCGACGTAATAAATTAATTAAGTTCAAATAGATATTTGTACTTAATTTTAATTAATATTTCTATGAAACTTACCATCAAAGCACTTTGATGCTGTTCGTTGTGAAACTGGTCAAAAAAGACTATCAGATCTCTCAATGTATAAAAAGCTGCTACTAATTCAGAAGGGGCTTGAATTGGTAATCCTTGATACCTAAAAAAATGTTAATTTAATATACAATTAATAATAACAGGCCTCGGACTCACTTAAGAAATAAAAAATAGTGTCTCAAATTTGACAAAATAGTGTCATAAATTTTTTCAAGTATTAAACTTATGTGTAGTCAGAATTTGAAAATATACAGTTCGAAATCAGAAAAAATGCAATGGAAAATCAACTTTATTTTTAAGAAAAATTTACCATTTTCTAACCTAATATTTTAGAAGCATTAAAAATTAACTTCAATGTTTATTTGAAATGTTACGGTTTACTCGATAAATGATCAAAATTATTATTTATTTATCGGAGGCTTCACAGTCTTTTCCCTACTTTTTCTCGTTTTCCACTTAAATGCGAACTGAATTAATCGAACCCAATACGAAAATCGAAATATTTTTGGTTTAAAGTTCATTCTTTTTGGTTGAAAAGCCTACTATTAAATTTTTGGTTGAAAAATCACCTTCCTAGGTTACAAATTTTATTATTTGGTTCAAAATTCATACATCTTGGTTGCAAATTCAACTATTTTACAGAAAATTTGTCTTCTTGGCTTGAAAATTCAACAATTTGATTGCATTTTTTTCCTAGTTGAAAATTTTTTTGTTTGAAATTAATTTTATTCGGTTGAAAATAACCTTTTTTGTTAAAAATCCAACTGTTTTGGAGAAAATTCGTATTATCGACTACAAAATTCAACAATTTGGTTCAAAATTCGACTTTGTGGGTATACAATCAATTTTTTGGTTAAACATGCAACTGTTTGGTTGAAAATTAATCAGTTTTAGTTAAGGATTTAAGTCATTTGTTGAAAATTTACGGTTGTTGATTAAATCCAAACTTTTCTTATTTTAAATTAAGATTTTTCTTCTTGAAATATCTAGTATTACATTTTTCGTTTAAAATTCATCTTTTTAAGTTGAAAATTAAACAATTTGATTGCAATTTTTTTCTTTCTTGGCTAACGAATTTTTGTTAATGAAAATTCAACTAGTTTGTTGAAAATTTGTCTTCTTGGCTTGAAAATTCAACAATTTGATTGCATTTTTTTCCTAGTTGACATTTCTTTTGTTTGAAATTAATTTTATTCGGTTAATAATAATCTTTTTTGTTGAAAATTCAACTGTTTTGCAAAAAATTCATATTATCGACTAGAAAATTCAACAATTTGGTTGCAAATTCGACTTTTTGAGTATAAAATCAATCTTTTGGTTAAGCATGCAACTGTTTGGTTGAAAATTAATCAGTTTTAGTTAAGGATTTAAGTCATTTGTTGAAAATTTGTTTTTGTTGATTAAATCCAAATTTTTGTTTATTTTCAATTAAAACTTTTCTTCTTGAAATATTAACTATTACTTTTTTCGTTTAAAATTCATCTTTTTAAGTTGAAAATTAAACAATTTGATTGCAATTATTTTTCTTTCTTGGCCAACGAATTTGTGTTGTTGAAAATTCAACTAGTTTGCTGAACATTTGTCTTTTTGGTTTGAAAATTTATCTCTGTCTGTAGAAACTGCATATTTTTTGATTAAAAATACAAATATCTCCTAAAAATGAATCTGTTCTGGTTAATAATTAACTTTTTTTGTTGAAAATTCAAGTGTTTTGTAAAAAATACGTATTTTCGACTCAAAAATTCAATACTTTGTTAGAAAATTTAACTATTTGGTTGAAAATTAATGTATTTTGTTGAACATTCATCTTTATTGGTGGAAAATTCATTTTTTTTTGTTACAAATGAAAGGGTTTCGTTGAAAATTAATCTGTTTTAGTTGAGGATTTAAATAGTTTGTTAAAAACTTGTTTTTCTTGGTCAAATTCGTCTTTTTGGTTTAAAAATGTATTTCTTTTAGCAGAAATTACATCTTTATTGGTTAAAAATGTAACTGTTTGGTCTTTTTCGGTTGAGGATTCAACTAATTTGTAGAAAATTCATCTATTTAATTAAAAGTTAACTTTTGTGAAAAATTCACATATTTGCGTACAAAATGCAACTGCATTGCAGAATATATTTATCTTTTGACTTCAAATGTTTGCGATTTTGTAGAAAATTTATCTATTTTGATGAAAATTAAGTTTTCTGTTAAAAATTCATCTATTTGGTTGAAAATAAACTTTTTTGTTGAAAATTGATATATTTGGGTTACAGTTTAACTATTTTGTAGAATATATTCATCTTTATTTTAACAGTTTGTTAGAAAATTCAACTTTTTAGTTGAAACTTTATTTTTTTGTAGTGAATTCAATTGTTATGTAGAAAACTCGACTTTTTGGCTTGATATCTCAACTGGTTTGTTTAAAATTCGTCTTTTTGGTTTGAAAATTGGTCTCTTTTTGTATAATTTAATCTTCTAGGCTAAAAATGTAACTGTTTGGTAAAAAATTAATCTTTTTTGGTTAAAAAAACAATTATGTGGTTAAAACTTAACTTTCTGTTGAAAAATAATAACTTCGTGTTAGAAATTCCACTCTTTATCAGAAAATTCGTCGTTTTGAATTGAAATTTTAACAGTTTGGCAGAAAATTCAAATATTTTTAGTTTGAAAATATGACTGCTTTGAAATTTAATCTGTGTTGGTTGAGGTTTCAACTATTTTATTAAAAATTAATCTACTTGGTTGAAGATTTATCTTTTAGTGTTGAAAATTAAACAATTTTGATAGAAAATTCGTATTTTTCTATAGAAACTTAATAAGCATAATTAAGTCCATGAATTTTAATGAAAATTTAAAAAGAATTTATTCTTTTGTCATAATTAAAATTAAGTGTATATTTAACATATTAATACTTTTAATCAAAGATATTTTCCTGAAATTAGTGAAAATGATAAAAAGAGGTTTGATTTAAATCAGTATCAAGTCAGTACTTTAAAAGGTGTATAAAAATTCCCTGACAATTCCAGGTTTTCCAGGTGAGCAGACAACCTGTTAATTATTAATTATAGTATCAAACAAATTTTAACTTAATATTTAAAAACTTGCATAATAGTTTTTAAAATTGTTTATATTTTCAATGTTAGGAAATAAAAAACCAGAACAGTGAACGCACGCCTCGCGCACGTTCGTTTCCTGCTAGTAACTAATAAATATAAATAAAAATGCGTCTATGTCAAAAATATTTCAAATAAATTTAAAAAAGCATTACCTAAGACTTATTTCAGTGGCCGTCTCGTGTAATCGCGCTCTCAAAGATCCAGGTTCTCCCTTTTGACTCACGACTTGTGCCAACAGCATGCACATTAAATTCAAAACTTTTTCGTGATTTCCAGCCAGATCATACATCGAGACTGCGTCTTCTAAAAGCCCTTTCCTGTACAAGGTCTCTGCAGCAATATTTATAATATCGTCCGTATTGACCTGGAATTGATCTAAAACCCCTGGTAGTCGCCGATCTCTGTCGATCCTTCCAATTAACAAGGATCGATTTGTGGCGGTTGCATCTACCACCATTTCCGCAGTAGATGCCGCAAACATGTTCCTTTCGTAGGGATCTTTCATGCTCCTGGAATAATAATATCAATTGTAATTAAAAAAAACGGAATATGAAATTAGTTTTCAGGGTGTCCAGCGATTCTTAGGAACGAAATACAAGGTAATTTCCAGATTTTGCATGTCAAGAAAACAAGTTTTTCCAGGTGTCCTTTTTTTATATAAGATAACGAAATAAACGCTTGTTATAGATGTAAAAAATAAGCAACTTAATTTTTTATGGACCAACAATTTTTAAAGAAAGCAGAACCATAAATAAAGAAATTCTTAATTTTTTTGCGAACATAAGTCGTCTTTGAAATCCTTGAAATCTTTTGAAATCTTTGTGAATTCTTTGAAATCTCGTGAAGTACTTAAAATCTTTGAGAAATCTTGAAATTTTGGTGAAATCTTTTGGAATCTTTTTAAATTTATGTAAAATATTTGAAATCCTTGAAATCTGAAATCTTTGTGAAATTTGTTGAAATCTTTTGAAACTGTTATGAAATCTCTGGAATCTTTTGAAATCTTTTCAAGTTTGTTGAAACCTTGTGAAATAAGGTAAACGTCCCAATAAACGTGACCTTGTTCCTAGTAATCGTGATGCCAATTTTCTTGCTTTTTATTTTATACGAATTAATGTAATTTCTATTTGCTATTATAAAATGCTAAAAATAAGTAAGTTTTATCATTAAATGTCACTTTTTACACATTTTTTAACAATATATTCAAACTACAATCAATTTTCACGATTACTGGGACATTTACCTTAGTTTAACATCTTGGAGATATTCATGAAATCCTTCGTGTTCCTTTGAAATCATTGAAATATTTGAAATCGTTTAAAAGCTTTAAAATGTTTTAAAATCTTTGAAATCTGGTGTACTGGAACCCTTTTTGAAATTTTTGGAATTCTTGTATTATTTTTAAATCTTTATGAAATTCTTATTATATCTTTCTGAAATCTTTTGTATTCATTTGAAATTATTAAAACATTTTTAATCTGTATGAAATCTTTTGAAATTTTAAAAATCTGGCTTATCTGGCCTTTCTAAAATCAGTGAAATGTTTTGAAAGTTTTAAAATCTTCGGAAATGTTCGAAATGTTTGTGAAATTTTTCTTAAATCTTTGTTTGTAAAATCTTTTTTATTCGCTGAAATCATTAAATTACTTAAAATCTTAGTGAAATCAATTCGAATCCTCTTAAAATGTTTTGAAACCTTTTGAAATCGTTTCAAATCTCCGAAATGTTTTAAAAGCTTTGAAATCTGGCGTACCCTTTTTCAAATCTTTGAAATCCTTTAAATGTTTTGAAAGTTTTTATAGCTTTGTGGAACTTTTGTGAAATATATGAAATCTGGTGTACACTCCTTTTTTAAACCTTTGAAATCCTTGAAATCATTGTAAAATGTTTAAAATCCTTTTAAATATTAAAAAATCTTGGAATATTTTGAAACCTTTTGAAATCATTAGTAATGTTTTTTAATCTGGTGTACACTCAGAAACCGAGTGGTGAAATGCTTAAAAAATCCGTTATATGGCCATGACTCATTCTAATTCTGAAACTGAATTAACATCGAAATTTACAACTAATAACTATTATCATTTGTAAGTTGAATATCACAAAAAAGGTATACTTTAACATTCTATATTAGCGGAAACGAAAGTAAAAACTTATAGAATTATTCACAATATTAATGTCGCACGTGTAGTTTTCGAAGTTCAAGTGAAAAACAATTTTGAAAACAAAATACAAATTTTGATAATCTAATTATTTTTGAAGATTCCAGATGTCAAATCAAAATTTCAACAAAAAAGTTCATTTTCAACCTAATAGTTGAATTTTCAACCGAAAAGTCGATTTTTCCACAAAAGAGTTGAATTCTCATACAAAAATATTAATTTTCAACCATTTGCATTTTTATCTAAAAAGGATTTTTCAGTCAAGGAAGAAAAAAAAAAACGTAGGAAAATTATAATTTGAAGGGGAAACAAATTTTACTATAAAGTATAAAATTTATGTTTTAAGTTTCTGTGTTTATTTGCTTTAAGTTTATATAAATACAACTTTACTCAGTTTCTGAAGAAAATTAAAAAATACTTTTGAAGATGTCAGGCATGTTGAAAAAGTATACAGAACATTTCTAAGCATTTTTTTTTATCTTATAGGATTTTACAAAATTTTAGGAAAAATTTCTGTCAATTTCAAAAATATTTAGAACTTTCTGACGCTTGGAAAAAATTTTAAAATATTTTTATAATGTTCCGTATTGGTTTCTGAAAATTTCGGAAATCTTTTGTAATATCTTAAATTTTGTTTGAAATCTTTTGAAATTTTTTTTTCGAAGTTATGAATACAGATTTTAAAATGATTCAAATGTTTCCTAAAATTTTGAAAAAATTCTTCTTCAACTTTTCAAAATTCTTTTTTGACAATTTTTGAAATGTTTTGAACTCTTTTTACATATTCCCTTAGAATGAACTTTGATAAATAAAAAAATCATTGAAAATATTCCCAGAAATCTTAAGCAAATTTTTTTATTCTCTTGAAACCTTTCAATAATTCTTAAAAAGCTTCTAAAAATTTGGGTTGCAAAGCTTAAAAAATCTACAATTTTTTTTTAATCATCTGTTGAAACCTTTCCAAGTTTTAAATGATTAATTATCTTTTCAAAACTTCTAAATATTTCTTAAACTTATATGATTTTTTATCTACAATTTTGTAATTGTGCAAACTGAAAAATTGTGCTTTGAAATCTTCTAAATTATTTTCCGAAATTGTAGGAACTCATTTTAAATTTTAAATCTTTTTATATATTTTCTTACAGTTAATTTTTCAAATTAAAAAATCTATTAAAATTTTGTCTGGAATAAAAAAAAAGTATTTTCTTAAAACCTTTAAAAATCTCTAAAACGCTTAAAAAATCTACATCTTGTTTACAATTTTTTAAATACTTGAAATTTTTAATTATAAATACTATCATGAAATAAAATTACTTATTCGGAAATTTTCATTTACTACATTGATGTTGTAGAAAATTCTTAATCGTTATTAATAGAAAAATACATATATAATCTTATTTAATATGGTCAAGTGGTTCCGAATTTGTGTATATTTAGTCTCATTTTGCCGAAAACATTACTCAGATCCCTTTTTGACAATCGGCTTCAATTTTAATAAGTCAGAGAAATGGCTAAAAACTCACCTTAGCAAAAAGAGGTAGTGAAGACTTTCCTTGGGATCTGAAGACTCGAATCTCTTCACGTAAAGCAGGATCAGCCTCGCGAAATTCAGCCTTTTTGCTGGAGGTTTGTCGGCAAGATCAGTACTTATCAGTGGCGCTAAGACACTTTGACTAACTGCTAGCAAATTGTGTTCATGCATAGCTGCGGCCAAATGAACAGCATGGGGCAAATGACGAGCTCCAGCACCTCTTGCCAAAAACTCAATCGCTGATTCGAACTGGCCAGTGAGAAAGAGCATAGAAAAGTATAAGAAAGGCTGCTCATGTGCGTGATAATAGGATTCCCCTGAAAAATTCGCACTCATAAATGGAAATTTATCTCAAAAACAGACTTCACAGTCCAAAATGCTCTCAGAACAGGAGAAATAGGGCGATTTTTCACAAAAACAGGGGAATAAATTCTTTTAAATAAAATTAATGTATAGGTATTAATTTTCAACCAAAAGAAATGAATTATCAAGAAAACAGTCGAGTTTTCAAGCTAAATAAAGTATTTTAGACAAAAATGGACTTTTAAACCCGAAAAGATGAATTTTCAACAAAAAAGTTTAGTTTCAACCAAGAAAGATGATTTTTCAACCAAATAATTGAATTTTCATTAACAAAAAATTAATAAACCAAACATTTTCATTTACATCCAAATATATGAACTTTCAAGCAAAAGAGACGAATTTTCAACAAAATAGTTGAATTTTGAAGAAAATATTTGAACCCTTAAACAAAACAGATGAATTATCAAACCAATGGTCGAATTTTCAAACAAAAAATATTAAAATTCAACCGAAACCAGTTGAATTTTTAACCAAATAGTTCAATCTTCAAGCCTATTTTCAAACCGATTTTTTTAGAATTCAGATGAATTTTCAACCAAGAACTTTTCTACCAATGAAGATGTATTTTCAATCCGAAAGGGTGAATTTTCTATCCAAAAAGACGAAATTTTAACAAAAAAGTTGAATTTTCGACCAAAAAAGAGGACTTTTCCACAAAATGATTTACATTTTCAAACAAAAAAATTAATGACTAACCGAACAGTTGCAATTTTCATCCTACAAAGATGAATTTTCAACCTGAAGTGAAAGGCGAATTTTCAACCAAGAACTTTTCTACCAAAAAAGGATGATTAAAAAAAGTGGAATTTAAAAAAAAAGTTGAATTTTCAACAGAATAATTCAATTTTTAACACAATAATTGATTTCCTAAACAAATAGTTAAATTTTCAACGTGCTATGATGTATTTTTTAACGAAATAGTTAAATTTCCAATTAAAAACTTGAATTTTTAACAACAAAAAAACGAATATTCAACAAAATAGTTCAATTTTCAACCAAAGAGATGAATTTTAATATAAAGCGATGAATCTTTAATAAAAAAAATGAATTTTTAACAAAGAAGTTCAACTATGAACCAAATAGTTTAATTCTCAATCAAGAAAGATGAATTATCAATGAGAAATGTAATAAAACCTTGATATATCAACCAAGAAAGATTTTAATTTTTAATCAAGAATAGCCGAATTGAACCATAAAGAATAATTCTAACAAAAAATGTAATAGTTGATAACTCAACCAAAAAATACCTTAATTTGAAATAAAAAACAGTTGAATTCAGCCTAAAAGACGGATTATTATTCCACCAAAAAGTTGCAGTTTTATCCAAAAAATAACAAATTCCTACCAAAAGAGATGAATTTTCAACCAAGAAAGATTGTTCATTCAAGAAAGAAAAAAATGGTTGAGAAAACTGTTGAATTTTCAAACCAAAAGGACGAATTCTTTGAAAGACATGAATTTTCTACCAAGAATGATGCATTTTCAACAAAAAACTTTTCTACCAAAACAATTGAATCTTCAACAAAATAGTCGAATTTTTAACAAAATAATAGCCAAGAAAAAAATGTCAACCAAATTGTTGAATTTCCAAGCAAACGCAAATTCTCCACAAAACTGTTGAATTTTCAACAAAAAAATATGAATTTTTAAAGATAAAGTTAATTTTTAACCGAATAGTTAAATTTTCAACTAAGAACGATCAATTTTAAACCAAGAATAGAATCGTTAAATTTTCAGTTCAACAAATTAATTTTCAACCGAAGAGATGAATCTTGAAATTTGAACCAAGTAGTTTAATTTTCAATCAAGGAGATTATTTTCTACCAAAAAATACGAATTTTCAACCACTAGTTGAATTTTTAACTAAAAACGATTCATTTACAACCAAAAATAAATTACTTAAATTTTAAGGAACAAAATTAATTTTCAACAAAATAAAAAACGAAATTTTAACAAAATAGTTGAATCTGCAAGCAATAAAAGGAATTTGTAATGAAGTAGTTTAACTTTGAACCAAGTACTTGAATTTTCAATGAAAAATTTAATAGTTCAATTTTCAACTGATAACGAGCAATTTTAAGCCAAACATAGAAGTTAAATTTTCAGTTTGGAAAAGTATTTTTCAATAAAATTTGTAATAAGTATTCAAACAAGAAAATAAATTTTTAATAAAGTAGTTCAAATTTCAATCATGTAGTTGAATTTTCAAGAAAATCATTAAGTTTTCAATGAAATAGTGGAATTTTTAACCAAAAGAGATGAATTCTAAACTAAAAATATAAAAGTAGACTTTTTTATGAAAAAAAATGAACTTTCAACTTAAAAAATTTGAATTGAGAGAATATAGAATAAATATATAGAAAATAAAGCATAGAGAAATAGGGGAAAAAGAGGAATTCTTTTAAAAATGGGAAAAGAGCGAAATAGGGGAAAGTCTGTGAAGCCTGCACAACAAAATAAAATCGCCTCTACTTGAACATTATTTAAAAATCAGCTTACCATATACTTCCAATATCGTCGTCTGCAAACTATCCAGAGTCAGTTTATGTTCAGGGTCAGGTTGCTCCCTAATTTGACATAACTTAAGCCAGAGATAATCATCAGCTGTGGACATGACTTCAGAATGAAGATCGTCAGGCTCACAAGGAACCAGTGCACAGTAAGCTGCTCTTTTGTAAGGATCAGTAGCTGATCGAACGTGTTTTCTGTAGTGTAATTTTACAATAGACTCAGCACGACCTCCAGGTCTAAGTTCAGGATCTTTGGATGCTTCCTCGAGAGCTTGTCTGAATTCTTGAAAAGCCGAGCCGCACTGATTTAAACACTGGAGTGCAGCTTTAAAGTCACCCGCTCTCATGCAATAATAAATAAGAGGCCATAGAGGTTTATCATCAATAAGAACGTCTTCCAAGTCTCTGAAATTTTGTACTTTAATGCCAACGAAACTCTTGACCAGAGGCAATGTTCCGGGCAATCCACCTCGTTTTGCTTGTGCCAGATTCTCATTAACAACCGAGTTCATGAATTCTTTGTATCTATTCTCAAGGTACTTTCGTGCTTGGTGGATGATCTTTTGCTCGACTTGAGGGCTGGATCTTGACTGTATTTGATTTCCTCTTGGCGTGGGAGGAATGTCGACCATGCATTTCACCATTTGCCACATGTCCAAAACTTTTTTATCGTTGAAGGACTCTGCGGCTTTGGAAAACGATGCGAACAAACTGGGCCTTGTAACACCACGAAGAATATGATCATTATAGGTTTGCAGTTCTTTGGCGTAAGCAACTTCCACACTGGAGAGTCCACTGATCATTGAGCCAGCTAATTTTGTGCGTTGGGGTGTTCCTCGCAAATCGACCAATTCTCCAGATGGAGCCGTCATGGCGTTCATGATCTCGTATCGCATTTGTTTCCATTCTCCTAGAATGTGTTCTAGTTGCTGGACTCTATTCAACTGGAAGGTCTAAAATTCAAATTTGTTAAGGACTGTCCTTTTAATAAAAATCGTATTCACGAGGTGTCGCATACATACGTTGTCGAAAACCTGATTGGTTGCGATACTGCGTGAATTTGATTTTTAGTGGCTTTTCAGTTTGTTCTTTCCAGTGATTTCAAAAAATTTTTAACCGAATGTAGATTTGTTGAAGATTTCGAACAAAAAAGAAACTTTTTAAGAATTTTAAAAGGTCTCAAGTGATTTCCTAAAATTTTGAAAAAGAATGTGGACGATTTTAAAGCAGAATTTGCTAAATTTTTTTGTTAAAATACGAATAATTTTAAAACATATTTCAAGGGTTTAGAAGTTTTGAAAGCTTTCAAACATTTTTTAACGAAATATAGATTTTTCAAGATTTCGAACAAAAAATAAGCTTTTTAAGAATTTTGAACGGTTGTAAGAAAATTAAAAAAAAAATCTTAAGCTTCCTGGGAAAATTCCAAATGATTTTTTTTTTTTTTGAAAAATGAATTTTTACAGAAAATCTGAAAAAATTTCGAACCGTTTCCGATGATTTCATTAAATTACGAAAAAGAAAGTAGACGATTTTATAACAGAATTTGTTAACATTTGTTGGAAAAATTCGAATAATTTTAAAACATACTTCGAAAGTTCAGAAAAATTGGAAACCTTTCAAGAAACTTAAAACACAATGCAGATTTTTGAAGATTTTGAATAAAAAATTAGAAGCTTTTAAGAATTTAAAAAGATTTCAAGAGAATAATAAAAATTACTTGAGATTCTAGCAACATTTTTTTATGATTTTTTATTTTGGAAAATTAATTTTAAGATAATATTTAAAAAGATTTCGAAACATTTTTAAACATTTCCAAAACTGTCGAAAAAGAAACTCGGCCAATCTTTTTGATTTTTCAGGATTTTTTAAAACATTCAGGTAACATTTGCATAATTTTAATAGATATTTAGAAGTTTTGAAACAATTTCAGAAATAATTTAAATTTTGAAAAGCTTTAAAACTTTTTTAACGAAAGGTAGATTTTTGAAGATTTGGAATAAAAAAGAGGGGTTTTAAGAATTTTGAACTGTTTTAAGGGAAATAAAAAAAACTTTCTTAAGTTTCCTAGGAAAATTCCTAATGATTTTTCATTTTAAAAAATGACTTTTTATAGAAAATTTAAACCAATTTCAATATATTTCGAATGATTGCCTAGAATTTCGAAAAAGAATGTAGACGATTTTAAAGCAGAATTTGTTAAAATATTTTGGAAAAATTCCAATAATTTTAACACATATTCCCAAAGATTTTGAAATTTTGGGAGGCACTAAAAAATTGTAAACAAAATATAGATTTTTGACGACTTCGAGCGAAAATTAAAAGCTTTTAGGAATTTAAAAAGATTTGAAGATAATAAACAAAATTCTTACGATTCTCAGGAAATTTTTTATGATTTTTCATTCTGAAAAACTAATTCTAAGAGAACTAATTCTAAGAATTCTAAGATATCTAAGATATCAAAACATTTTCAAAGATTGCCAAAATTGTCTAAAATTTAGATGTTTTAAAACAACTCCAAAAATAATGTAAAATTTGAAATATTTCAAAAAATTAAAAAGAAACTGTAGATCTTTGAAGAGTTAAAAATAAAATTTTGAAACTTTTCAAGGTTTTTGAAAAGTTTCAAGAAAATGAAAAAATATTTTAAAATATTCTTGAGATTCCTGGGAAAATTTGTAATGATTTTTTATTTTAAAATATCGATTTTTATAGAAAATACAAAAACATTTTTAATGATTTTCTAAAGCTTCAAAAAGAATTTCGTCAATTTTAAAGCAGAATTTGATCTTTTTTTTTTAAACTCAAATAATTTTAAACCATATTTCGAGGGTTTAGAAAATTTAGAAAGATTTAAAAAAAACTTTGAAAAACAAGGTAGATTTTTGAAGATTTCGAACAGGAATTAGAAGCTTTTAAGAATTGCGAAAGAAGTCAGGAGAATACAGAGAATCTCTTAAGATACCTAGGCATTTTTTTATAATTTTTTATTTGAAAAAATTAATTTAAAAGAAAATATTTAAAAATATTTCAAAACATTTAAAAATATTTCCAAAACTGTCGATAAAGAATCTCGAAGAATTTAAGCCAATCTTTTTCATTTTGCAGAATTTTTCAAAAACTTTAGCTCAAATTTGAATGATTTTAATAAATATTTAGAATTTTTGAAAAGTTCAAAATAAATTAAAAATTTGAGAAGATTTCAAAAGTTTAAAACATAATGTAGATTTTTAAAGATTTGAAACAAACGTAGAAGCTTTTTATGAATTTTGAAAGATTTCAAGAGAATAAACAACTTTTCTGAAATTATAAAATTGTCGACAATTTAAAATTCCTAAATTGGAAAATTCCTGAATCTAAACAATTACAAACTTATTTAAACTACAAATAAATAATAAAATAAAAATCATATTCATCAAATTATTTTATTTATTATTTGATTATTCAACAATTTTGCAATTGTTAAAATTCAGGAATTTCATAATTAGGGAATTTCCCTGTGTTCGAAATAATTTTACAATGTCGGATATTTTCTAATATTGGTAATTTGATTATTCGGGAATTTTACTTTTTGGGATTTTTGAATCATCCCTTGAAAATGTCGAAAAAACTGGAAGATTTTAATGCAAATATTTTCGAAAACTTATAAAATATTTTCAAATTATTTCCAACCATCTAAAACTCCTAAACATCTTTCAAACTGACTCGAATTTTTCTTAAAATGTGGTTAAATCCTTTAAAATGAAAAAATGTCCTTTACATTTTTCTAGATCTATTTTCGACATATCTGAAATCCTCAAAAATCTTTTTGATTGTTCACAATAATCTACGAAAAATTATATTTATATGACCTTAAAAATTAACTGAGAATACATTCTTAAAATATAATTTAGGCTCGAATTTAAGTGTTCAAAAACTTTCAACAAATAAATAGTTATTCGAAATTTTTAATTTGAATTAAAAATTGTTCATCCGTTCAAATCGAAAAACTACACTTTGATTGACTGATCATACTAGTAAATTAAAATTGTATGTAGCGGCTAGCCTCGATGCCGCCTGGTTATTTTGAGTCAAAGAAGTTCAATAATAATGTGAAGAACATTTTTGATTTGATTCTTAAGGTTCCTGTTTTTCAAAGCTGAGAAAAATTGGGGTTTGTCTCTAAAATTGAATAAACGTAATTTTTTGGATTGATATAAGTTCCAAAAGAGACTGGTAAGTTAAATTTTCTTATTGCATTCCTTTCTAAGATACATTTTGGATACTTTAGATAGATAAGAAAGTACGTTTGGAAGAAACACAAAGTTTCTGATTAATCATTTTCAGTCTTCTTTTTAAATCGTTGTAAAGTTAATCTTTTAAATGATTAAACGAACTCATTATTGTCCTGCTTAGAATGCTTCCTAATTTTTATTTCTTTAGAATTGAAACTAGAAATTCACGATAATAAAAATAATTTCAGAACAGCTACAACATTTAAATGATTTCTTATCTGTTTGAAGTAAACAAAAGATATCTTAGAAAGCAGTACAAGAAATTTCAACTTGCAATATCAATTCAAAAAGATTATGTTTCTTGGAGCTTAGATATAAAAACCACTTTCGCTCCGCTTTGAAGCTCAGTAACATTTCGAACCTTATGGTAAATTTTCTTCACATTACAACTGAACTAAAAAAACAGAAAAAATGAAATTTTAAATTTCTTTAAAATGAATGATATTTTAGTCGATTTCGCTGGACTTTTTCTACTTTAAATTATGAACTACTATTCATGTCTTGCGTCGTTTTCGAGAAAAACGAGATAAATGTGAAAAACGAAAAAATAGTTTTTCACAAAAACGCATGGTACGATTTTTTTCCTTGAGGTTGTTCTTAATCGAGTCTATCCTTGATATATTAGTACAGTAACAAAAACAGAAAATAAAATATTTTGCTTACATCTTTATGGACTTGTTCAATAATGGATAAAATAGCGTTTTCTTTCTCATTCCTGAGGTAGCTAACAATATCCGTATCTGCAATTGGATCCAACGGTTCAAATGTTCTTCTAGTGCTAAGTGAATTCAGTTTCTGAGAAATCTGAGGTAAATCGACTCCTCGAGAACCCAGGAGAAGATGTCTGAAAATTAATAGTGAAAATCAGAATAACGCAGATTTTCTTGCATATTTATCTAATTACAGGCCTCAGACTCATTTAAGAAATTCAAAATAGTGTCAATAGTGGCATAAATTCGAAAAAATAGTAGCGAAATAGTGTCATGCAATTTTCTAAATATTAAATCGAGGGGTTAACTATATATATTTTTTAAATCTAGTATGAGATCGTGCTTACAATGCGTAAAGTCTCTTGGGTAAGGGGGTAGGGGAAATAATATGGGGGATACGTGGTCAAACCCATTTCTTACATAAGATATTTTCTTGAAAATTCATCTGTTTGGCTTGAAAATTCAACACTTTAATTAAAATCTGTTTCTTTCTTCGCTGAATTTTCTTTGATTAAAAGTTTTACTATTTTGTTGAACATTGGCCTGTTTGGTTTGAAAATTTATTTCTTTTCGTGGGAATGTCATCTTTTTTGGTTAAAAATGCAACTGTCTGGTAAGAAATTAATCTGTTTCGGTTAAAATGAACTTTTTAGAAGAAAATTCAAAGGTTTGTAGAAAATGCGTATTTTCGGCTACAAAATTCAATAATTTAGTAGAAACTTCAACTTTATAATCGAAAGTTGAAAGACTTTGTTGAAAATTCAATTTTTTAGTTAAAGATTGATCATTTTAGTTTAAAAATTCATTTTTTGGATGAAAACTGAACTATTTTGTTTGAAATTCGTTTCGTTTTTGGTTGAAAATTATTTTTTTTTTCAAATGAAAGTTTAACTATTTTATTTATGGTTAAAGACTGATCATTTTTAGTAAAAAATTCGGCTTTTTGATCAGAAAATTAACTTTTTTGTTTGTTAACAATGCAACTGTATGGTTGAAAATTAATCTGTTTTTGTTGAGGATTCAACTGTTTTTGATTTAAATAAAAATATTTTTTGGCTGAAATATCAACTACATTTTTTGTTGAAAATTAATTTTTTTTGTTGAAAATTAATTTTTTAACTAAAAATGTAACTAAAAAATTTAACTATTTGTTTTGTAGATAGCTCGTCTTGGAAATTCAACATTTTGGATGAAATTTTTTTTATTATTAACTGAAAAATCTTTCTTGGTTAAATTTTCAACTCTTGTTAAAAATTCGTAATTTTTGTAGAAATTTCATTTTTTGTTATTGTTAAAAATGCAACTTTTTGGTTGAAAATGAATCTGTTTTGGTTGAGGATTCAACTATTTTGTTAAAAATTACACCGCTTTGGTTCAATTAAACTGTTTTTTATTTACATAATATAAAAATCTTTTCTTGGTTAAATTATCATCTACTAAATTCTTTTTTGAGAATTCAAATTTTTTTGTTAAATATTCAACTATTTGTTTAAAAATTGAACTACGTTGTTAATTCATAAAAAACAGTAAAAGATTATGTGCTTGAAGTTCAGAACATTCAAATGAACATTTTTTACTGATGACTTTTTATACTAGAAACAGTGCTAAATATATTCATTAATTTATGTTACAAAACATAGAATACAAAAAAAAACTGAAATTGTCTTATTTTATATTTTAGCTGTAACAATATATAATAAGTAGATAACATATCATGTATATCCTGGACACCTTTTTAAAATCTTTTGAAAGTTTCTGGACTCGTTCGAAATTCTTTGCAAACCCTTAAAAATTTTGAAATTTTGTGAAATTCCTTGGAAATTTTTTAAAATACCCCAAACTCTTAAAAGTCCTTTGAAATCACTTGAAATTGATGAATACAGTATAAAATTCCTTGAAATCTTCGAAATCTTCTGGAATCGCTTGAAATTCCTTAGGAATTTTCTGTAATTCAACCTTTTTCTAAATTCTTCTTCAGAATCATATAATAATAAAATCCCATGAAATCGGTAGAATTTCTTTAAAATTTCATTCAATTTCATCTACTCCCTAAAGTCTTCTAGAAATGTTTTGAAATTCTATAAAATTCCTTAAAATCTCTTGAAATTCCTTGGAATCTTATAAAATATCCTAAAATGTTTAAAATCCTTTAAAATCCATTGTAATTTTTTAAATCTTTGAAGCCCTTGCAAATTGTAAATCTTTAAAATTGAAGAATTTTTAATGTTAGAAATTTACTGTTGAAAATTCTGTAATTTTTATCATTCACATTTGAAATTTTATAAATTTTGAAAATTTAGAATTGAAAACTCTTGACCTTTGATTTTTAAAATCAACAGAGTAACCAGAATTTAAGAATTTTTATTTACACATCTTTCAAATTGAAGAATTTTGAACTGCAAATCACTAAAATTGAAGAATTTTAAACGACGTATCATTAAAATTGAAGAACTTTTAATATTTAAAGTTTCGAAATTGTGAAAACTTAAATTATGAATCTTTGAAATTGAAGAGTTTTCAATTCTTTAAATTTACAATTAAAAAATATGTAGACGATTTACATGAGAAATTTGTTCAATTTGGAAAACTTGACTTTTGATCTTAAAAATCATCCATATTTAAGAATTTGTATTCATATATCTTTAAAATTACACAGTTTTCAATTCTAATTTGTATGCTTTATATTTTTAATTTCTTCAGTTTGGAAGATTGAGAATTAAAAACCTGCCTTTTGATTTCCAAAAATCATTGAAATCATCAAAATTTAAGGATTTTTATTTATACACCCTTACAATCAAAGAGTTTTCAATTGTTAATCTTTAAAATTGCAGAATTTTAATTTGCAAATAGTAAAAATTGATGAATTTTCATTTGTTGATTTTCACAAATGTACTATTCCGAAACAATGTTCCAAATAACATAACTTTTAAATATAAAACTAGAAAATTAAATAGTTTATAATACTATATTTTCAAAATTGAAGAAATTAAAATTGTAATTCTTTAAAATTCAAGAGTTTTTAATTTTTTAAATGTACAATTAAAAATTAGGCAAATTTGAAGTATTTTAATTAAAAATTCTGTAATTTTGGTGATTTACATTTAAAATTTCATCTATTTAGCAGATTTAGAATTGAAAATTCTCGACTTTTAATGCTCAAAATCATTAGAATCTGCCTAATTTAATAAATCGTCCAAATTGAGGAATGTTCAATTTTTAATCTTAAACATTGTAGAACTTCAAATTATAAATCTTGTAAGATCGCTTAAATCAGGTGAAAACTTGAATTATCTCTTAATGTTTTTTCAGCATTTTTGAAAACTTTTAAATCCTCTGAAATCAGATGAAACTTGTTGAAAATATCTTAAAATCCCTTGAAATATTTGAAATTCTCTGAAATCCCTTGTTATCTTTTATAAAATAAACTGCAAGGTAAATTTAAGATAAACGAGAAGAATTCGATGAAATTCAAAAAATTCAACTACAATTTAAAAAGCTATCAAGTGAATTGAAAACAATTCAAAAATACGAAAAAATGCATTGAATTGAGTAAATTTAAAATGAATTTGTGAGTCTTAAAGACTTCAAGGTGAATCAAACAAAAACTTTTTTTAAATTCATTGAATTGAGTAGAATTGATTGAATTTAGAGAAAAAATTAAAAGAATTCAGGGCGAATTCCAAATCAACTGCAAACAATATTTTAAAATCTCTTCAAATCTTTGAAACCCTACGAAATCCCTGACTTTTTGTGACTAAACTCTTTGAAATCCAGTAAAATATTAACATCCCTTAAAATTATTAAGACCCTGGGAAATCCCTTGGAATTGTTTAAATCTCTTGAAAATGCCTTGGAAAATTTTTAAAATGCCCTAAGATATTTCAAAGTCTTTAAAGTTCCTTCGAACTATTAAAATAAATGAAAAAAGTTCTTGGAATCTGTTTCAATGTTTTAAAATATTTAAAATCCTTTGATATCTTTTGAAATCCCATCAAATTACTGAAATCCATTAAAAATTTCTGTATAATCTTTTAAAATAACATAAAATATTCAAAATATTTTAAAAACTTGAAATTTTTTAGACATCTTGAAAATGCCAAGGAATTTATTAATTGATCATCAGGATAAATTAAATAAAAACTTTTGAAAATCCAAAAAAATCCATTGAATTAAGTAGAATTGAGTACATTTAGAAGAATTCAAGCGAATTAAACAAATTCAAAAGAATCCCAAAGAATATTAAAAGAATTCAGGTTAACATAATAAGAAATCAGGGTGAATTCCAAAAAATGTCAAATCTATTCAAATCTTAGAATCCCTGCAAAATACCTCACTTCTATTGAATAAATTCTTTAAAATCCACTAAAATACGCAGGTCACTCTGAAAGTTTCTGGAATGAATAAGAAAAAATAATTTTTTAACGCTATTTCTATTATGTCTTTTCAAAAATTCAAAATATTCTTTTAAAAATTATCATGTATACAGTCGTGCATCCTTTGACTGTCATTTAAAGACTTCATCGTTTCCAGAATTTAATTCCAGAAAGTTTCAGAGTGACCAATGTAATATTAAATCCCGTGAAATTCAATGAAATCTGGCAATATTTTCGGAAACTCGGGAAAATTTATTAGAATACTTTGAGAGCTTTAAAATCCCTTAAAATCACTGAAATCCTCGGAAATCTTATAAAATTCTGTTAAATCTTTTTAAATATATTAAAATCTTATACAGGGTGCCTACTCAAATCCTGGAAAAAAATTCCCTGACAATTCCAGGTTTTTTCCAGGTATCCCAAGTTTTTTTCAGGTATAATTTTTCATAGCATGTAGCCATTCAAATATTTCGCATATTTTAAAACAATCGACTCGGATATGTATACAGTTTTGCGAATTTATTGTAAATAATCTTTTTTTTCATTTTCTAGGAATTCAATTAATATTACAAGATATTCTTAAATATTTTAGCGCGACCAACTAATTAAATAATACTAAAAACATAATTAATGATTTCTTGAATTTTTCTCTTAAAGTCCATGAATTTG
>CAKNXH010000948.1:156930-180293 GCA_932178445.1 Andricus quercusramuli
TTTCAAACAAATAGCTGACTATTGAACTAAAAAAGATCAGTTTTCAATCAAAAATGAAATAGTTAAATTTTAATTTAAAAGAAATTAAGTTTCCACAAAAAAAATAATTATTTTAAAAACAAATTCAATTTAACTTTCAACCAAGTAGTTTTATTTTTAAGAAAAAATATACATTTTCAACTAAAATTATGAATACTTAGCTGGAATACATGAATTGTAAACCAAGAAAATGAATTTTCTACGACAAAAACGATTTTTCAACAAAATATATGAATTTTCAACGGAAATGATCAATCTTTAACTGGAATAGTTGACTTTTAACCAAAAAGAAGAATTTTCAACCAAGAAGATTAATTTTTACTAAATAAGACGAATTTTCAATAAAATCCATGAATTTTCAATTGAAAAGATAAATTGTCAATCAACAATATAGTTCAACTTTCATTTAAAAATTAATGTTTAACATTAAATTACAAACAACAAGATTAATTTTCAATCCATAAGATTAATTTGTACTAAAAAAGTGAAAATTTTCTAAAAAATAATAAATAATAAAATAATAATAGAATGAAAAAATAATAAAAATAGTAAAAAAGATAATTTTTCAACTAAATATTGAATAGTTAAATTTTCAGTAAAAAATTAATTTCCAGCCAAATAAAAAACGAATTTTCAACAAAATAGCTCATTTTTCAACCAAGGAGATGAACTTTCAATTAAAATGATGAATCTTTAAAACAAAAAATTAATTTTTAACAAAAGGGTAACTCTCAACCAAGTAATTAAATCTTCTTTCGGAAAATATGAACTCGGAACGAAAAATGTGGCAGCTGATATTTCAAACAGAAAAGATTACAATTTTCAATAAAAAATAATGGAATTCAACCAAAAAGGTAGGCAACCTCTTAAAAATTTCCCTGACTTTAAAAAAAATTCCCTGACATTTCCAGGTTTTTCCAGGTAGGGTAAACACCCTGTTGTAGGTCCTGCAAAATCGTTCCATATCTTGCGAAATTCAAAAAAAGGCTTTATCCTAAAATATTTCAAACGTACTGATATCCCTTCAAATAATGAAATTAATAAAAAATCCCTTGGAATCTTTTAAAATTCTCTGAAATGTTTCAAATTAAAAACTCTTGAAAATGCCTTAGAAGTTTTAAAAATACCCTAATATCTGAAAAATCACCTCAAATTATTGAAACCTATTAAAATGTCTTGGAATCTTTAAAAACACCCTGAAATATTTCAAAATTATTAAAAGTTACATTATGGACTGCACATAGGGTACAATAGGGACCAAATCTTGAAAATAGGGTACTTTAGGGACCTCAACTAAATATAGGGTACAATAGGGGATATTAGGGACCGGTCTCAGCTGTTAAGTGTCATTTTTTTCAAAATAGTTTCCCCGTTAAAAAAAAGTCTTAAAAAGTGTAAATTCTGGCGTGAGTCCGAGCCTTGTAACTATAATATATAATTAGATATTATCAAAAATTAAACTTACGCCTGGACTTGATTGTCCTGGGTGCCAGTTTGCATAACACGAGACAAGAGTTCGTTGGAATCCTGCAATATCTGGCGAAGATTTCTTTCAACCTGCGGAAGTTCCCCATTTCCTTCGACGGCTGCTGAAAGTTGTTCCGCTTCTCTGAGAAGCTCGTTAAAATCAGTATCTCCCATTTTTGAGAAAGTTTTTCCGAAAATAGCAACAAAATTAACCACTCTTCTTATTTTTCGAATGATACACTAATTTAATAAATTATCGATTATTCTATTATCTCTTCACTGCACTGTTTTGTAATGTATGTTTATCATTTTACGGTATATTTGAAACACTTTTCACTATTTTATTTACTCAAGAAACTATTACAAATGTTGAATAAAGTCGGAAGAAGTCTGTTGCTGTTGCCGGTGACTTAACCTCACTTTCTCCGGAAAACGCGCCCAGAATTTCGATTCTGCGCCATGTTTCTTTTTGAAATTTGAATCACGTGACTCGTGGCGCGCATTTTCAAACATCAAAAGATCCCAGTGTACATTTTGTAACACTTTATAAAACGTAATTTGAAATTATCAACATTTTTTTAATTAGTTTCTTTGAGGTACGCTGCGTCTAATCGTCTCGAAAAAATGACGAAGCTGGAAAAGGGAATGTACTAGTCCCGAAATTTCGAGAGGATTAGACAAAGTTATGAAAAATATTTGATATAATCATCTCCAATTATTTAATTCTTCTTCAAGATATTTTTCAAAAAAACTGTCGTCAACTTTTTATATTTTTGTATTCAAATACTAAAATTGCAAAATTTTTGAACAACAGAAGTATTTTTTTAATCTATTAATTTATTTGCTAAGCCTTGTTAATACCATCGAAAAGATTTTAACCACAATTTTACCTTCGAGGGTAAAAAATGTGTAGAAACATCACCGTCAGTTTGATGGAAACAAAAATAAATTTTATTTTAAATAGATTAATAAAGAACTAATAATTAACGTTAAAATTTAGGCATTTTAAATCTTCAAAATTGAAGTATTCAAAAAAAAGTTCAAAGTTACATAACTTTAAAATATAAATCTTCAATATTGAATAATTTTTAATTCCATATTTTGAAACTTCAATAATCCTCAATTGCAACTCTTCAAATTTGTAAAAATTGTAATTTTAGATCTTTAAACATTTTTTATTTTTTACATTTTGAATCAAAAATTTCATAATTTTCATGATTTATCCGTGAAATTTCTTCAATTTGGAAGGTTAAGAATTGAAAACATGACTTTTGATTTCCAAAATCATTACAATTTAGGAATTTTTATTTACACATCTATCAAACTGAAGAATTTTAAACTGCAAATCGTCAAAACTGAAGAATTTTCAATTATGAATCTTTAAAATTGAAATGTTTTTAATTTTTAAAATTTTCAATGAAAAATTATGCAATTTTTATGGTTTACATTACATATTTTTTCAATTTGGAAAACTTAACTTTTGATATATCTACAAAAGCATCAAATTTTAAGAATTAAAAATTTTTATTCATACATCTTTAAAATTGAACAGTTTTCAATTGTAGCTCTTTAAAATTCTAGAACTTTTATTTATAACTAGTTAAAATTCTACACTTTTTAATTTTTTTACTTTAGAATTGAAAACTTGACTTTTAATCTTCAAAATCATCAAAATTCAAGATTTTTTATAGATAAATTTTTTGAATTCATGAATTTATAATTGTGACCCTTCAAAATTGTAGACCTTTACATTGTAAATCTTTAAAATTAAAGTAATTTCAAGTTTGACAATTTAGAATTTAAAATTCTTTAATTTTGATGCTTTATATTTGAAATTTCTGCAATAATTTAGAAGATTTAGATTTGAAAACCTGCCTTTTGATTTCTTATATATAATCCTTTAAGAAATTTTATTTATATACATCTTTAAAATTAAAGAGTTCATCTTCAAAATTGCAGAATTTAAAATTGCAAATCGTGAAAATTGAAGAATTTTCAATTGTAAATCTTCATAACTGAACTGTTGCAAAAAATGTTCCAAATAACATACGTTTAAAATATAAAATTTAATAATTTGTTACTTTTCAAAGTTGCAGAACTTTAAATTTCAAATCTTTAAAATTGAGTTTTTAATTTTTACAATAATTAATTGTGCGTTTTAAATTTGAAAATAAAATAGTCTGTAATTTTGATGGTTTAAATTTGAAATTTCTTTTATTTGGAAGATTTAGTAATGAAAACTTGACTTGTGGTCTTCAAAATCATCAAAATTTAAGAATTTTTCTTTGCACATATTTTTATTATAATTTTTTAATTTATATATATTTTTTCAATTGTAACTCTTAAAAATTGTAGACCTTTGAATTTTAAATCTTTAAGATTGAAGGGTTTTTTATTTTTTGAATTTACATAAAAAAATTATGCAATTTTTAAGTTTTAAAATTTAAAAAGCTGCAATATTGATTACATTTGAAATTTTTTCAATTTGGAAGATTTAGAATTGAGAACTTGACTTTTGATTTCAAAATTGATCAAAATTTAGGAATCCTTATTTGTACGTCTTTTACATTATTGTTGAATTTTAAATTGCAAATCGTGAAAATTGAAGAATTTTCAATTGTAAATCTTCATAGCTGAACTATTACAAAATAAGTATTTCAAATTACAAACATTCAAAATATAAATCTTGAAAGCTAAATAATTTGTAACTCTTCAAAAGAGCAGAACTTTAAACTGTAAATCTTTGAAATTGAAGGATTACATTTTTTTTTAATTTACCTGTTAAAAATATGCTTGTTTTAAGTTTTAAAATTAAAAAGCTGTAATTTTGATGATTTAGATTAGAAATTTTTCTAATTTTGGAAGATTTAAAAATGAAAACTTGACTTTTGATTTCCAAATTCATCAAAATTTAGGAATCCTTATTTGTACATCTTTTACATTATTGTTGAATTTTAAATTGCAAATCGAGAAAATTGAAAAATTTTCAATTGTAATTCTTCATGACTGAACTATTCCAAAATAAGTGTTTCAAATTACAAACCTTTAAAATATAATTTTCGAAAACTAAATAATTTGTAATTCTTCAAAACTGCAGAATTTTAAACTGTAACTATTTAAAATTGAAGGATTTTTAATTTTTTTCATTGACGTATAAAATTTATGCCTGTTTTAGGTTTTAAAATTTGAAGAAACTAATATTTTGTTAATGTTTTACTAATGTTTTACACAAAAAAATGATTTATATTCGAAATTTTTCAATTTGGAAGATTTAGAATTGAAAACATGACTTTTGATCTTCTAAAGTATCAAAATTCAAGAACTTTTATTTAATACATTTTTAAAATTGAAGAGTTTTCAATTATAAATCTTCATAATTGAACTTATTAAATAAATCTATTCAAAATAGACCTATTTGAAAAAGATTTTCGAAATTTCATGATTTTAAGCTATGAACATTCAAAATTAAATATATTAACATATGATTTTTTTTCTTTGCTTTTAATTCCTGCTGAGATGAAATCTTATATTCAAATGAAACTTACAGATTACTGGAAGCCGATTAAAATTAAACTTGTATGAAACTCGATGTAGCCATTTTAATACTTATTTTAATTTGATAATTATGCTATTTTTGCGCTATTTTTGCTAGTTACGTATAAAAAAATAAGGTGCAGGTGTTTCATAAAAAACAAACCATCAGCTGCGTTTTGCCATATTTGTATATTTGTTTTCCTCAACATCACATAAAATTTAGCCTCATTCAATTACACTAATTGTTCTCAATTTCTCTTAACTACTATAAATAAATATTCAAACAATAATAATAAGCGAAATGGGACACTTACATAAAAATCTATATTTGAAACACAGTTGGAAACTTTTCTACAGGTAATACATTCAAATTATCATTCTCTACAAAACGTCTTTAAATAGGGTCGTTGCATGATTCACAATAATAATAAATTTTCTACTCTTCACATTCGTGACAAAAAATGTGGTTTAAATACTTTTTTTTCGCAGAAATTTGAAAAATAAATTATTGATATTTTAAATATTACAATGAAAAGTTTAGATTTATTTTAATGGCCTTGTTGGCTAAGTTCTGAATCTTACATAAATAAAATAGATATACGTGATAGAATTCTTGGCACGGCGCTTCTACCAAACGCTGACTGTATTTGCATATTAAAAAATGGAGACTTAAAAAAAATTAATTTCGCTATAAGGTCTATCCATAAATTACGTTACATTTTTTGTGATTGTGTGTGTGGGGGGGGGGGGGGAGTCGATACTGTTACGTAATATTCTTAACAAATCATCCCTATAGGAAATCCATGTATCAAAAAATTATTGTTTATAACGTTAAAGTTGAGTAATTTTACAATAACAGATTGAAATGTTTTAAAGACTTCATATCGATACAAATCGATTAGTATTTGTATTTTTTTCATTATTCTGTAAAAAAAATATCCATCAAAATAAAGCTTTTTGACAATTTTTGGTATAACTAATACCCGCACAATCATTTAACATTTTTGAAATCTATCGGGTTAAGCCAAGATATATTACAAATATTTCAAAGAATTTTCAAGGAATTTCAGAGAATTTTATAACATTTTAAAGGATTTTATGAATTTTTTGAAGGACTTCAGCAATTTTAAAGGATTTTAAAGTCTCTCAAGAAAGCATTTTTATGAACTTAGGAATTTCAAAGGATTTTAGGGTATTTTAAAAGATTCCAAGGAATTTTCAAGAGCTTTAAAACATTTCAAAGGAATTTCAAAAGATTTTAAAGGATTTGAAAAATTTCAAGGTATTTCCAAAATTTTTTAAAAATCTGCAAAGTTTTAAAATATTTAAAAAAATTTCAAGGGATTTCAATAGATTTCTAGAATTTGAAGAGATTTCAAAGAATTTGAAAGATTTAAGGGTATTTAAAAAAAATCCAAGGATTTTTCAAGAGTTTAAAAGAAAAGGAATTTTTGAGGATTTTAACGATTTTGAGAAATTTTCAAATATTTCAAGGTACTTCCTACGATTTTAATTTTTTCAAAAGATTATAGGATATTTCAAAATATTCCAAGATATTACACGCGAATTCAAGGGATTTTATAATATTTTAATGAAATTTCCAAGAATTAATAATTAATGCAGAAGAATTGAGGAATTTCAACGGATTTTTTAAAGAGTTTTAATAATTTTCGAAAGATTAAAACAATGTCAAGGAATTCCTGAAAATTTTGATGATTCCAAGGGATTTCAATAGATTTCAAGAGATCTCGAAGGATTTTCAGATATTTTTTAAGACACCAAGGCATTTTCAAGAACTTCAAGAAACTTCAAAGGAATTTTGAACTTTTAAAGGATTTGAAACTTTTCAAGATATTTCTAAAGATTAAAAAAATTAAAGATTAAAAAAATTAAAGATTTAAAAAAAATGAACGATTTGAAAATATTTCAAAAGTTTCCGGATATTTCAATAGATTTCAACAATTTAAACAGATTTCGAAGGATTGGAATGTTTTAGGGTATTTAAAAAAAATTCCAAGGAATTTTAAGGGCTTCAAAAAATAGGAATTCCCAAAGATTTTAACGATTTGAAAAAATTTCCAAATATTTCAAGATAAATATCTTGAAAAATCCATAACAAAAAGTTTTTTCACAACTTTTTAGATTAATGCTACCCAAAAAAATCATTCAACATTCTTTAAGTATCTAAATTGAAATTTTTAGTAAGACACAGTTGAAAATATTTTAAAGAATTACGTAACATAGGCCGGGGGTGTTAAGTAATTTATGGCTGGTCCCACAGCGAAAATGGTTATTTTTATATTTTCAGTTTAACTTGAAAAACAATTTTTTTTTTGCAAAGACCCTATTATTATATCTAAATGTATACCAATGTAACAAAGGACTTAAGTCTAAAGTGCACAAAATATTTAAGTAATTCTTAATTCAAACTTCGGTTGAGAAATTTTAAATTCCCAATTAAATAAATAAGAAGTATTTTCAGTTATGACTGTTTTTTTTACATTTACGGTAGTTTAAAAGTTCTAGAAGCAAGATTTAGTCTGTAAAGGAGTATCTGTTACGTAATACTTAAAAAAGGAGAAATACTGTCCTTTTTATTAAAGGAACCTTCGCTTGATAATAAATCTCGACTAAACATATAAAAACTATTTCATGGAAACGCACCAAAACACAATTAACTTGTGTTTGGACAATATTAACTAAATTATTTTAATGTGGGAGACCACAATAGATAATGAACATACAGTAGATAATCATTAATTTAAAATACCAATGTATATGAAATAATTAATTTAATTGATAATCAGGAGACAGTATGTGTTAATAAAGTAAAATCAATTATATTAGGTATACTTTGCTTTGTAATTAATGTTTATATACTCTAGGTTCATAATCGGCTGTAGCGTGATCTCCCCCATCTACAAAACTTAAAAGAATATGCAATATCACAGAACGAAAAATAATGTGTTTACATTCTTGTTGACCTTAATTCAATTATCACATATTTACTTTATGACTATTCTATTTTTATCACAAGTCTAACATAAAATGCGATATTCCAAATGATATAAAGCATTAGTTAAACTGGTGTACTTTTAATTATAAGGTATACTGCAGTTTGGAAATTCTAAGACAAAGTTGTATATTTAAAATCAAATTGAGTTAAAAATTGGTAACTTTACTGTATAAAGCAAGATGTGGGACACAAGTCTTTGAGGAAATTTAATTAAATAAATATCCTAAAGACTGATATTTTCAAAATTTAAAAAGATTTCGAATCGAAAAGAGAGTTTACAGGTAAAAAAGCGAAAAATGGAATGCATGGATTCAAGGCGAAGTGGATGGATTTAAACACCTAACAATTTTTTCTGCAACCTCACCCAATCGCCGATTTGTTGTGAGACTGGTTTTTTCTCCAGCAAAGCTTTGGCTGCGTGCAGAAATTTTTCCTCGTTTCTTCTAATATACATCGCTGCATCTTGTTCTAATTGTGCTATTTTGTCTGGTCGAATTTCAACCATGGTTAGCATTTCAGTCAAGTATGGATTGAATCTGTAGTAAACGTGATCCGGAAGGAGATCGTTCAACATGATATGCACCGCTAGAAAAATAAATTATTGAATAAAATCGAGGAAAAAATATTATATCGATCAGTATTTAACAAATAGTAAGATAAGGTAGTGTCCATTAATTACGTAAGGCTTTTTTTTTTAGGAAGTCCAAAGAATTTCTTATATAAGTTTCCTCTATTTATCTTTAAATATTTGCTAATTAAAACCAATTTTGGCTCTTAAAATTAATTTTTATAGTATTACAGGCCACGGACTCACTTCAGAGATAAAAAATTGTAAAAATAGTGTCACACATTTGAAAAAATGGTGTCAAAATAATGTAATACAATTTTTCAATTATTAAACTTATGTATGCGAATCGAATTAATAGAACCCAATAAGAAAATCCATCTATTATTTGTTAAAAGTTCATTATTTTTGGTTGAGAAGTCCGATATTAAAGTTTTTGTTAAGAATTAATCTTTTTTTTTGGTTAAAAGCTTTATTATTCGGTTCAGAATCGAATTATTTTGTTCAAAATTCAACAATTTTTTTAAAAAGTCATACTTCTTGGTTAAAAATTCAACTGTTTTTTGAAAATTCAACAATTTGATTGAAATTTTCCTTTTTTTTGACTAACAATTTTTTTGGGTAAAGAATTCAACTATTTTATTGAACATTTATCCTTTTGGTTTGAAAAGTCTTCTCTTTTTGCCAAGTTTTTACCTTTTTTGGTCCAAAATACTCTTGTCTGGTTAAAAATAAATCGGTTTCGGTTGAAAATTAAATTTTTTAGTTAAAAAATTCAACTATTTAGTTAATAATTTTTAGAAACGATAAAAATATAAACTAAAGATTAAATAAAATTTGGACTAACATCACATCCATTGTTCAAACTATTTGATTGAAAATGCATAAAATTTGTTGAAAATTCGTCTTTTTTGTGGAAAATTAATCTTCTGGGATGAAAATTCAAGCACACATATGGTAAAAAATAACTACTGTTTTTTTTGTAGAAAAATAATCTTCTGTGTTGAAAATTTAACTATTTGGTTTAAAATTCAACTTTTGTTTAAAATTTTAAAATTCCAACTTTTTGATTTAAAATGAAAATATTTCCTCGGCTAAAATATCAATTATTACACTTTTTTTGAAAATTCATATTTTTTCGTTGAAAACTCAATTTTTAAAAATTTCATGTTTAGCTTTTGAATAGGAGAGAAAATTTATAAATGAATTATCAACAGTAAAAAACTAAACTGTTGAAAAATGAATAGAATTGCAAATTGAATTATTAACTGTTAAAGATTCATGAAAATGGATAACTGTATTTTCAACCGTTGAAAATTCTATTGTTGAAAATTGAAGAAAATTAGAAATTAAATTGAATTAAATATGAGAATTCAATAAACAAAAATTTCAATCCATAAAACAAAATTTTTTGGAAAAAATTAATTTTTTTTCGAATACGGGTCGCTACTGGCAAATAATATTTTTTGGCAATTGAACAGTCATCCATGGACTCTCGTAGGGAATTTGTAAGATTTGAAAAAGTTTCAACTCTGATTACCTCGTAACCATATTCCATTTGTAAAAAAATTATACAATTATACATTTCTTATAAAAAGATTATTAAAATCCTTCAAAATATTTGCAGATCTGTTGAAATTCCCTGAAATACTACAACATTCGTTAAAATACTTTTGTGTCTCTTGAAATCCTTTAAAAATCCTTTTTTAATTTGTGCAAATCTCTTGAAATCCCCTTAAAACGAATGAGATTCCTGTAAATCGCTTATAATGCTTTAAAAACTGTAAAAATTCCTTGAAAATCTTTGATATTTCGCGAAATTTTTTGAAAATTTACGAAATCCTCTAAAATCCGTTGATATACTTCGGAATCTTTTGAAATATCTTAAAAATATTTGAAATCCCGCGAAAAGATCGAAACTGCTTAATAAATCTCTAAAATCCTATGAAATCTTTGTAAATCTTTTGGAATGTTATAAAATTCCTTCGAATACATTCAAATATTCGAAATCCAATTAAAATCCACTGATATTCTTCCAAATTCGTGAAAATACTTTGATATCTCTTGAAATCCTTACAAGATCCTTCGAAACCAAGTGACTTATTTAGAAATATTTCGAAATATTTTGAAATCATTTGAAATCATTTGAATTTCATGGATATCGTACTCTTGAAAACGATTCGGCTCCTGGAAATCTCTTAAAAGTCTTTCAAAACTGTGAAAATCCCCTGAAGACGTTGAAATTTCTTAATATATTTAAAAAATTTTTTAAAGTAAATCGTTTTGAATATCAATAACTTTTGTAACCTTTTGAAATCTAACAAAATCCTTAAAAAGGTTTGGAAATCTTGTTAAATTCCGTCAAAATTTAGTAATTGTTTGAAATACTTTGTACTCTTTTCAAATACCTTAAAATCCCTTGAAATCTGTTGAAATCCTTTCAAATCACTGGAAAACTTTCAAAACTTTTGAGATCCCATTTACAGTGAAAATAATTTGATTAACAAAATAATAAGTTGCGTAACAAGAGGAGGGGGGTGGTAAAAGTCTCGCGAATCCTTACAATAGTGGGAGAGGTTCTAAAATTTTAAAAATCATCATTACATAATTAATGGCACTTTTCCTACGAGAATAAAATAAAATACCTTCTGTGTCTGTTGCACTGTCCAGAATTTTGTAAAACTTATCTCTCCAACTGGATGCTGCTACGGCTTCCGTTTCCTCGTTTTCATTTTGATTAATAAAGAAAGGTGTTCTGCCAGTTCCAAAAGAAACAACACACTGAATTGGACTATTTGGCCATAATTGCTTTGCTTCGTGAATAGCCACAGCGCATGGATTGTTAACCAGTATACCTGATATGAAAATATTTATTTAATTTAGAACATTTATGATTTAGCAGACATTTTTGTGTGGAAATAAAGTGATTAGTTACCTCCATCTTGGTGAAGAAAGTCTCCACGTCTAAATTCTTCAAAGTAACTAGGAGCGGCAGCCGAAGCTCTCACAGCCTCCCACAATTTGTGTTTGTAAGAACCCATATACTGGCTTTCAACTCCATGAGGTAAAGTGTAATTTCTAAACACGTAAGCCATTACTCGTTCGTGATTTACGACTGCAGATACTGCTGAAAACTGTAAATTTCGATAAATATTTATATGGGTTAAATGTCTGAGAGTTCTAGAATTGTTTTTTCAAATTCAAAATAAATTATAAGAAAAAATGTATTAAAAAGAATAAATGGTAATTTGGAAATTACAGGGTGGTCGTTTCATTCGAGGAAAAAAATTCGCGGGTTTTTCCCGGGTAGCAAAATCTTTCTCTTGAAACTGAAATTTTGTTATTTCAAGTAATCAAAACTAAACTGCAAATTAAAGCAATCGGAATGGAATTCTTGTAAATTTTAAATATTAACAATTGAAGCATACAGAAATTTGTATTCCGAAATTTTTCATTCGAGCCCTCAATGATGTACACGTTTAAAATGGATGCTTTTATTACTTTATAATAATGAAACAGTTTAAAATTAAATGCCATTAAACTCCTACATTCTTAATTTAAAACTTTTATCAATTGAACAGTTCAAAGATTGAAAAATATGCCCCTCTTCTAATTCGGAAAAAAAGATTGAAAATAAAAATGTCCACCCTTCAACTTGATAAAAACGCGAAAAACAAAAATTGGCCTCTTCCAATTAAATAAAATTGAAATCCAAAATCTCGTCCCTTACAACTCAATAAACATGTTAAAAATAAAAAATTGTCCTTCCGATTCATAAAATATTGAAAAAAAAAATTCCCTCTTTTCAACTCGATACAAATTAAAAAAAAAAAAATTCCCTATTCCAATTCAGAAAATATTGAAAACCAAAATTTCCTTCTTTCCACATAGATAAAAATCTTAAAAACAAAAAAATGGCCTCTTCAAATTCATAAAAAATTATAAACAAAAATGTCCTCCCTTCTTTCAACACACAATTGATAAAAAAGCTAGAGAGAACAAAAATGGTGTCTTCCAATTGAGAAAAAAATGGAATACCAAAATTTTCTCATATAGAACTCAATAAAAATGTTGAAAATAAAAAAATTTCCTCTTCCAATAAAAAAAATGAATACAAAAAATTCATCCTTTCTCACTCAATAAGAATGTTAAAAATAAAAAAGGATCTTTTACAATTTAAAAAAACATAACCAAAATTTCATTCCTTCCAGCTGAATAAAAATCACAAAAATAAAAAAGGAACTCTTTCGAATCCGAAAAAAATTGAAAACTCTCTCTTTCAACTCAATAAAAAGGTTTAAATAAAAAATTATCTTTCTTCCAATTCATAAAATATCAAAAACTACAATTTCATCCTTTCCAACTCGACAAAAACCTTAAAAATATATAAAGTCCATCTGCCTATTCAACAAAAATTAAAACCTAAAACTTCCTCGTGGCAAACTCAGTAAAAACATCAAAAATACCAAATTTGCCCGCCATCAACTCAATAAAAACGTAAAAAACAAAAAAGTTCCTCTTCCAGTTCTGAAAAAAGTTTTAATCGGACGTTTACATTATTTTGTTTAACTATTAAGGCTTTCGAATAGACATAGTTAAAATTTTCAACGTTAAAGTATGTACATTTGTTTTATTTCGAACAGATCAAGAATCGTCTTGTTAAATCAATTATTGTTCAATTTTGTACACTTGAACTACAGTTCAGTTTTAAAAATCATTAATTTATATTCACATTTGATCAACTTAAAACGTTTTATATTCAAAATTTTCAAATTCCAATGATTTAAATTTTTAATTGTAGAAATTGTCTAAAATAAACCTTTAAAAAAAGTTAAAATCGAACTTATTTAAAAATTGCATTATATCATGTGATATGAAATTTGTGATATTTTAAGTAATTGGCTAGATTTTTCTTTAACAAATTTATCAAATTCTTGGTAAAAAAATAAATTCACCGTTATTTTCCAGTCTCAAAAAATTCCTGATCATTCCCCGGTTTCCCGATCCAGTGACCACCCTGAATTAACTAACTAGAAAATTAAAGGATGAAACCAACTTCAAAGTTAATTTTAGTTTCAATAACCTTTTTTTTATTAACTTCCCCCACGACATTACCTATAATTATACAAATTTTTATTAAAATCAGACAAATAAATTGCATAAAAAATACCTTTGGCGTATTTGTGTCACGAGCAGTTTTAATCAGATCCTTATGTCCTACTTGTTCCTGTAACATTTCCTCCCAAAGCGCCGTATCGTAGTAAGCATGGCTCCAAACTAAACTACTCGTACCTTTTAGAGGACTTTGGGTAAAAATTTTTGTACTCAGCTCCTTGTATAATTTTGAAACCTCGTCTAAAGTCTTCATTTTGTGATCTCCTGTGAATTTAAAAATAATTTAAATATTTTCTAATATAAGGAAATTACAGGATATTCTTGAATATATTACCACTACCGATTAATTGAATAGTTGAATAATACTTTTAAAGTAAAAATATTGCATTTTCATCAAGAGAGATAAATTTGTCTCCAGACAGTTGAATTTTCAACCAAACAGATTGATTTTCTACCGAAAAGACGATTTTTTAAGCGAAATACATCAATTCTCAACCGCATAATTAAATTTTCCACTAAAAAATATGAATTTTCAACAAAAAATGGAATAGTTGAATTTTCAACCAAAGATATAAATTTTGAACTAAAGTGATGAATCATCAACTAGAATAGTTGAATTTTAATCGAAAAAGATGAATTTTTAACTAAAATGATTAATCTTTAACTTGCATAGTTGAATTTTCAACCACAAAGTAAATTTCAACTAGAATGATGAATTTCCAACTGAAATGATGAATCTTTAACTAGAATAATTGAATTTTCAACCAAAAATTGAGTATTAAAAATTTTAAGTAAGAAATTTAACTTTCAAACAATGTGATGAATTTTCAATTAAAATGATGAATATTCAACTGCAATAGTTGCATTTTAAACGAAAGATATGCATTTCCAACTAAAAATAATGAATTTTTAAACACAATAATTGAATTTTCAACCGGAAAGATAAATTTTGAACTAAAATTATGAATCTGTAACTAGAATATTTGAATCTTCAACCAAAAAAGATATTTTTAAACCAAAAATTGAATATTAAAATTGTTAGTTAACAAAATTATTGTTTAAACAAAGTAATGCAATTTCATCTGGAATACTGAATCTTCAACTAGAATAGTTGATTTTTCAACCAAGAAGATTAATTTCTACCAAAAAAGACAAATTTTCAACAAAATAGTTAAATACAGTAATATAAAGCTACAGTTACAAATGAAAAATCATTGTTATACAATTTTATATTGAAATTGAAAAAGGCAAACTCTCGAGAAAAGTTCCTGACATTTCCAAGTTTTTCTAGGTATATAAAAATTCCTTGGTAATTCCAGTTTTTTCAGGTGGAGTAGACACTCTGATGAAAATATAAAAATCGACAAGCGAAAAACATTCAAAATAAAATGGAGAAACGTGAAAAATTGTTTTAAGTGCCTATCTGCACATACCTTCGCTACTACCTTTTAAAGTTGCTGCATGAAAATAATTCAAAAGACAATTTGTTAGACTTTCTTAAACACCTCTAATCCGTTGATTAAAATAATTGTCTGAAAGAATTACCTATTACAGCTGAGAGAATAGCGCCAGTGCTAACTCCACAAACATAATCGAACATCTCATAAACCCTTTTTCCTGTGAGTTGTTCCAATTTTTTTAACATTTCGATGACTAAAACTCCTCGAATTCCACCACCATCTATGGCAAGAATTCTGATTCCTCGACCGGGCAGGGGATCAGTATGACCCAAAACTGCCAAAGCTTCTCTGAGAGATGCTATAAATAAAATAAAATGAAATATCAATTTCACTCACGACGTTTATTCATATTTTGAAAAAATTCCCTGATAATTCCAGGTATCTCAAGATTTTTTCAGGTAAAATTTTGTATAGCATGGAGCCATTCACGTATTTTGCATTTTCTTAAACAATCGACTCGGAATATGAGTAAAATTTCAAGAGTTTATTATAAATGTTTTTTTCAGTCCTTGTAAATATCTAAATATCTAAAAATACCAATATTCATAATTATGTAAAATCAGGTAACTGTTTGTTTAATTTGTGAAACTAACTTTATTAAAGGATAAGTAATTTCTCAATGATATCATTTTCTAGGAATTTAATTGCTACGTTCAATTTAAAGGGCTTTGACATTTTACCTTACAAGATATTCTTATTATTATTTGACATATTAATACACAGATGAAATGAAGAGATTTTTCTTGATAATAGATTTTTTAACCAAAAGATGAATTTTCAACCAATATAATTAATTTTCAACAAAATAATTAATTTTCAACTAAAATGATTGAATATTTAACTGGGTTAGTTAAGTTTTTAATTTAAGAAATTAATTTATACAAAATACGAGTTTACAACAAAATAGTTCAATTTTCTACTTAAAAAATTAATTTTTCACCAGAAAAAAACGAATGTTCAACAAAATAGTTCAATTTTCAGCTAAACAGATACATTTTCAGTTGAAATTATGAATCTCCAAAAAAAAAATGAATTTTCAACAAAAGCGTTTAATTTTTAACTAAGTAGTTTAAATTAAAAAAAAAAAAAGAATGCTTAACGAAAAATGTGAAAGTTGATATTCCTACAAAAAAACCAAGAAACTTAATGTTCTACGAAAAAGGACGAATTTTCAATGAAATACATGAATTTCAAAAGATTTATTTAAATTTTTAACTAAAAAGCATAACTTTTCAACCAAAAATTGAATAGTTGAATTTTTAGTTAGGAAAATTAATTTTAAACCGAAAAAACAACCAAATTTTCATCAATGTAGTTCGATTTTCAACTAAAGAGGTGAATTTTCAGTGAAAATGATGAATCTCTAACTAAAAAAATGAATTTTCAACAAAAGAGTTTAATTTTCAAATAAAAAAGATTAATTCTCAGCGAAAATTGTGATAACCAAAAAAGATTTTAATTTTAAATGAAAAACAGTTGCAATTATCAAGAATACGAATTTTCAACTAAGATTTTTCAGTAAAGAGAAAAACTTCAACCAAACTGTTGAATTACCAAGCAAAGAATATAATTTTTTACCAAGGAAAACAAACTTTTAATCAAATACATGAATTTCCAACCACGGCGTTGAATTTTCAACTAAAAAAAGATAAATTTTCAACCAAAAATAAAATAGTTACATTTTCAACCAAGTAGTTGTATTCAACCAAAAAATACGAATTTTTAATAAGATTTTAATTTTCAACTAAGAATTTAGTTAGGAGACAAGAAGAATTTCGACTGAAATGTTGAATTGTCAAGCAAAAAAAAATGAATTTTCTACCACGGACGAATTTTCAAAAAAAAATATATATATATACATTTCCAACCAAAAATAGAATAATTAAGTTTTTCATAGATTATAAAAAAACACGAATTTGAAGCACTATAGAGAAATCCAGTAATATAAATCTATAAAAATTCCCTGACAATTCCAGATAACTGTAACAGAAATTTAAAAGTAATTTATTTTAAATTGTTGAAAGAAGCTTCTTACCCTGTATCTGTTCGTCTTTGGTTCTCTGTCTCAATCTCAGTAGAATGCTAACTCCTCCTTCTTTAATTGCATGATATCTTGCTTCAGGATATTGATCGATGTGTGCCAATAAATCTTCAACACGTCTCCATTTTGATGCGTTTGATTCCGCTGTTGCAATACTATTTAAAACGTGCTTTGTTCTCGAGAGGATGCTGTGTTTCGAAACATTGATTTGCAAATTTTTCTTCCACTTTGGAATTATGGGGAATGCTTTCACTTTCGCTGCTGCACCGAATTTCGGCACTAAAGCTGCCAAAACTTGCGGAAGCCAATAAATTTGCTCCTTCAATTCTTTTTCTACCGGAATCGTCGATGAAGTATCTATTGGCTGAAATATAAATGAATTGCTTTAATATGAGCTCTGGAAAAAAGTAAAAATGAGTCCCAAATTTGTGAAAATCAAAAATCTAAAAATCGCAGTCACCTGCTTCACTTCTTGTTTTAGTTCCTGCTTCACTACCTGCTTCAATTCTTCAACTACATTCTTCTCTTCCTCGGGCAAGGAAACGGCAACGATTTTGCGCGTACTGTCGAAATTTCTTCGATTTTCATCGTTCGGACCTGGCTTCAAATTATCGTGAGACGAAATCTTTCTTATACTTTCAATCTGAGAGTAAGTTAATCTTTGAAAGAAGTCGATCCAGTCCTTATTTATAACAAACTGCACATTCTTTTCGTATCCAGATTTATTCAAAAAGTCTTTTATTTGTGCAAGAAATTTCCACTGGCTTGGCATCGACATTTTTGTTGCTTTTTCGATTATATTCAAAGATCCAGATAATTTCTCTACGGCTGATCCATCTCGACCCGTATTCAATTGTCTAGAAATGGAAAAATAATACATATGAGTTTGATATTAAAAATCTACGAAATTTTCATTTCCAGGGTTGCTACAAAATCCTAATTTTGAAATTTCCTGACTTTTCCATGACTAATGTTTTACTTTCCCTGACCGTTATACATTTTTGTTTCACTTATGAAAACATTATGATGGATTCGATAAGTTCTTTAAATGATATTTTAGGGGTGCAATATGAAATTTTGTATTTGCATCATTTCACAAGATATAAGCCCTGTAAAATTTCACTTTTGCCCAGTAGGTCCCTTTTCTCGGATCGCGTCTCATATAAGTATTACAACTTGAAGGTATTCAACAATATAGATTAATTTTTAACCAAATAATTGATTTTTCCACCAAAAAATTAAATTTGTAATAAGGAGGTTAAATTTTTACCAAAAAATACGAATTTTCAAGAAAATAGTTGAATTTTTAACAACGAATAAAATAGTTCAATTTTAAGTTAGGAAATTAATTTACAAATAAAAAATAAACATTTTTCGACAAAATAGTTACATTTTCAACCACGAAGACTAATTTTCTACACAAAAAAATGAATAAGAAAAAACATGATTTTTCATCAAAATATTAAAATTTTTAACCGAAGAAATGAATTTTCAACTAAAATGATGAATATTCAACCAAAAAAATGAATTTTTAACCAAATAGTTGAATTTTGGACCAAAAAGATGAATTATAAACCAAGATATTTTAAATTTCTACAAAAAAAAACAAATTTCAACGGAAAAGATAAATTTTTGACAACAAAAAAACAAAAATTTCCAATGAAGTAGTTAAATTTGTATCCAAGGAAATGAATTTTCAGTCAAAAAGATTAATTTTCCAAGAAGAAGATTAATATGCTACCACAAGAAAAAATTTCAACAAAATACATGAATTTTGAACCAAATAGTTGAATTTTCAACTAACAAAGACACATTTTCAATTAAAACAAATAATAATTTTCGAAAAAACGGTTAAATTTTTAACCAAGAAAGAAGGGCTTACAACTAAAATGATGAATCAACAAAAAAAGGAATTTTAACAAAGTAATTCTACATTCAAAAATTCTACTTTCAAAGAAAAAAGAACCAAACAAGCTGAATTCTCAACGACTAAATATTTTAATTTTTACCAAAAAAGATGAAACTTCTACAATAAGAGATGAATTTTTAAACTAAAAAGACGAATTTTCAGAGAGTTGAATTTTGAAACAAGAACGATTTTTCAGTCAGCAGAGAAAAAGCGTTTCATCCAAAATGTTGAATTTTCATACCAAAAAGACAAACTTTATATAAAAAAGTTTGTTATTCTCTTTTCAACAAAAAAAGTTAGTTTGTAACCAAATAGTTGAATTTTGATACCAAAAAATATGAGTTTTCAACAAAAAATGTAATAGTTAATATTTCTACCTAAAAATATTTTTATTTTAATTCAAAATCAGTTGAATTCAACCAAAACAGACAAATTTTCAACTAAGAAAGTTTTTTCATTTGATAGAGAAAAAAAGTCAAAGGGTTGAGTTTTAAAGCAAAAAGATAAACTTTTAACCAAGAAGATTAACTATCTACCAAGAAAAAAAATGTCAACGAAATGCATGAAGCTTTAACTAAAGAAAGTAAATTTCAAGTTAAAAAAATTAATGTTGAAAAAAAACGAATTTTCAACAAAATAGTTAAATTTTTAACCAATAGAATTAATTTTGTATGAAGAAGACGAATGTACAAACAAATAGTTGAATTGTTAATACAAAATGCAATAATTAAATTTCAAATTGAAAAAAAATTAAGAATTAAAATTTTTGTCGACAAAAAAGTTAGATTCTTGACCAAAGAAATGAATTTTCAACCAAAAATATAAATTTTCAATCGAAAAGGTTAATTTTCTACCAAAAAGATCAATTTTTGAAAAAATACATGATTTGACAACAAAGTAGTTAAACCTTTAACTAATGAAATAAATTTTCAACTAAACTGATGAATATTGAACCAAAACACTGAATTTGTAATCAAGAAGTTTAATTTTATTAAAAAAAAAAAAAAAAAAAAAAACGAATTTTTAACAAAACAGTTGAATTTTAACCAAAGAAATGATTTTTCAACCTAAAAGATGAATTTTTTACCAAGAAGATTAATATTCTACCAGAAAAGACGAATTTTCAACAAATAACAGGAATTTTAAACCAAATAGTTGAATTTTCAACTAAATATGGAGTGGTTAAATTTTCAGTTAAAGAATTAATTTTCAAGAAAAAAAAGAATTTTCAACAAAATACTTAAATTTTCATCCAGAAAAAATGGCTTTCAACTAAACGGTTGAATCCTCAATCAAAACAGATTAATTTCCAACCAAACAGTTGGATTTTTAACCAAAAAAGAAGAAATTTGTCTGATAAGAGATGTTTTTTTTTAACTGAAAGGTCGAATTTTCAACAAAACAGTTAAATTCTCAACAAACGAAGATTCTTCAGTCAATAAAGAATACATTTTCATCCAAAATATTGAATTTTCAAGAAAAAAAACGAACTTTCTACAAAACATTTAAATTGAAAAAAAAAAATAGTTTAGTTTTCAACCCAAAAAGGTGAATTTTCAACCAGAAAGAATGACTTTAGCAACACTGAAACAAAGAAAATTATAAAATTGTACGTTTGTACGACTTACTTATTGAACCTTAAGTTTATAAAATCATGGTAACATTTTGTGTTGGAAAAGGGTTGGAAATTTTAGAAAAACGCCTTATGTAATTTGTGAATGACCTCTAAATTTCAACTTCAGTTTTTTGAAAATTTCCTGACTCTTCTAGGTTTTCCATGACTTTCCCTGGCCAGTTTTAAATTCCCTGTCTTTGTCAGACTTTGCAGAATTTTCTGACCTGTATCAATCCTGATTTCATATATTTAAAAGAATTCAATATTCATCTATAACCCTGCTGCTGAAAAATGTTTCAAATAAATCAATTCTTTTTATTTGAAAACATCGAGAATAACATCAAAGCCAAAGTATCAACTGAAAATGTTTAAATATAAAATTTTGAATTTGGATTTTCCTAAGCAGGAAAAACGTTAATTTCAAAATTACTGAGAAAAATCTGCAATATGAGCCCAAAGATAAAATGATTAAATCTCTCTTCAAATTTTGAAGAATACATATGAATTGAGTGACATTCTTGATTTTTGATTTATTGTCCCACTTTTTATTATTTTCGAAGCATAAAAATCATGTATGAATAAAAAAATTAAGTAAAAATCAATCTTTACAATACGGTGAAAAGTGTGATAAATATTTTTTACACTATACCCTTAAATTTGGTTAATCTACCATGAATTGATTACAAAATAGAAGAAAACTGACACGATATCAAAATCATCTCATAATAACTTTTTAATAGATATTGGCAAAGATATTAGTATATTGGCAAACGTAATTTACTGATTTAAACCCAACTACACAACCTAACCTAACTCTCAATTATATTTATAAATAGCTACATACCTATGTTGTCCAAAAGGACTGACGAAAAAATAAACATTGTTCTGCAGCTAATACAGTTTTTGATCAGGTACAAAGAGCTTTAAATGTACATGAACATTTCAAAGACAAAAACACTGGATAAGGTCATAAACACTGAGAAATTGCGCAGTTCGACTTTTACTGGGAATACTATAACTCCACCTATAATTTCACTTATCACACATTTTACTAGGTTTCTTTAATTAAATTAATTTAACGTCCGGATTAAATCAATTCAATACTGAAACAATGAACTCCAATTGAAACAAAATGATGACTGATCATGACATGTTTGCAAATTCCGGAGCATATTCGTGATGTCATTGGCTTATTGTGTTGATATACCTGCGTGATATCACGAATTCACTCGATTGATCTCGATCAGCTGTTGTGCCATGAATGTGTTCCTGCCCTTTTACGAATTACCGCGCACTTTTTCTAGCTTTTACTATAATATTTTGGCGATTTTGCATCCTCTAAGGTTTATGAGAAATGTAAGGTTATCTAAATTATATATGTTCAATAATAATAATAAATATATTTCTGAAGAATTAAAAAATGAAGAAGCTTTTTGAGAATTTTAAAAGGTTTCAAGATAATAAAAAAATTTCTTTAAATTCCTGGCAAAATGTAAACTGTTTTTTTATTTTTTAAATAATTTTTAAAAGAAAATTGACAAAGATTTCAAAAGGTTTTAAATTATTTTCTACAATTTCGAAAAATAATGGGGAAGATTTTCAAGCAAAATCTTTCAATTAGCAAGATTACAAAGATTTATAAAAAATGCGTAAAAGTTTAAGGCATTTTCAAAATTTGAAAATATTCTAAATTAATTTCAAAGTGGACATTACTTCAAAGGTTTTAAACAAATTTACATTCTTGAATATTTGGAAAAAAAATTTCAAGCTTCTCAAGGATTTTGAAAGAATTCAATATAATAAAAAAATCTTAGAATTCGTGGGAAAATTTCAATTAATTTTTTATTATGAAAAAATAATTTTGAAAGAGCATTTAAAAACATTTTAAAAGAGGGCAAAAGATTGTAAAAGATTACAAAGGTTTCTAAAATCTTCATAACAAATTCTGGAAAATTTTAAACAATTTTTGTAATTTTTCAGAATTTCCAGAACATTTTTGTAAATATTCGGATAATTTTAAAAGATATTTAGAAGATTTAAAAGTTGTGGAAATAGTTTTAAAAAAGTAATTTGAAATTTGAAAATATTTCAAAAATGTGATGCAAAATGTAAATTTGTGAAGATTTCGAAAAAAAATTCGAAGAAGTTTAAAAGGCTTCAAGAAAATAAAAAAAAACTTCCTTACAATTCGTGGGAACATTTAAACTGAATTTTTGTTTTGAAAATAAATTTAGAGAGAAAATTGACAACGATTTCGAAAGATTTTAAATTATTTTCTAAAATTTCGAAAAATAATGGCAAAGATTTTTAAGCAAAATCTTTCAACTGGCAAGATTTTAAATTTTACAACAAAATTTGAGAACAATTTCCAAAAGGTTTCACGATAATAAAAAGTATTTCTCATAATTCATGGGATAATTTAAACTGAGTCTCTATTTTTTAAAATTAATTTTAAGATAATATTTTTTTAAAATCTTTAGCATTTTAAAAGATTTCTAAAATTGTCAAAATAGAATCTGGAAGATTTGAAGACAAGGTTTGTCATTTTTCAGAACTTCAAGAAAAAATTTGAAAGAATTCGAAGAATTTTAAAAGATATTTT
>CAKNXH010000948.1:180393-197376 GCA_932178445.1 Andricus quercusramuli
TGAAGGTTTAAAAGTTTTGAAAATGGTGAAAAAACGATTTTGAGATGGAAACTATTTCCAAAAATTTTAAACGAAATGTAAATTTTTTAGGCTTCAACAAAAAATGTTTTGAAGTTTTTTAAGAAATTTAGAAGGCTTCAAGAAAATAAAAAATGAAAACTTTCTTAAAATTCCTGGGAGAATTTGAACTGAATTTTTATTTTTTAATACAACGTATTTCTCATAATTTATGGGATAATTTAAACTGATTTTTTATTCTGAGAAATTAATATTAAGATGATATTTAAACAAAATTTCAACATTACAAAAGATTTTCGAAACAGAATCTGGAAGATTTTTGAAAGCAAGTTTTTTAATTTTTCAGAATTTCAAGAAAAATTTTGGAAGAATTCGAAGAATTTTGAAAGATATTGAGCAGGTTCAAGTGTTTTAGAAAGAGTTGAAAAATGATTTTAAGTTTTAAAAAATTCCCAGAAATTTTTAACACATGTAAATTTTTGAAGATTTCGAAAAAAAATTCGAAGCTTTTTAAGAAGTTTAAGAGGTTTTGAGAAAATAAAAAAATGTCTTGAGATTCCCGGGAAAATTTTTGATAACTCGGATTGATATACACTGAATTTTCAATCCGCATTAATCCGAGTTCGGACTGAATTGGATTCTTTCGGATTGAAAATCGTTTTAAGTCAATCCGAGTTCAGATTCATTCGGATTGAAAATTTGGTTCGGATTTATTCGGATTGAACAGGATTTGTCGTATTAATTTTTGACCGATTTGGATCGAACGAAATGTAGAAATTTTTCGGATTGGTTCGAATTAACCCGGATTGCTTCGGATACAGATTCCGGAATGATTCGGATGACTTCGGATTGGGTCGGAAGGCATTCCTATCCGATACTTTTGCCAGGGAAAGAGTGTCACATTTTTGTGCATAATAAAACTGAAAAAAAATATAGGATTTATTAATGTAAAATTTTATTATTACAATTTCAGTTAAAATTATTAATTTTCAATCGAACAAAGGTAAATTTTCAAACAAACTGATAAATCTTTCATAAAAAAATGAATTCTCAACGAAAGGTGTAATAGCTGACATTGCTACCAAAAAATATTTTAATTTTCAATAAAAAACTGTTAAAATTGAACCAAAAAATACGAATTTCCAATAAAAGAAATCAATTTATAACTAAGAAAGATTGTTCAATCAACAAAGAAAAAAATGTAATCCAAGATGTTTGTTTTCAAGTCATAAAGACGAATGTTTGAAAAAAAGTTGGATTTACAACAAAAAAATATGCATCTTCTAATAAAATAATTGCATTTTTAACTTAAAAAGACGATTTTTCAACAAAATAAGTGAATATTTCAATTGAAAAAGATCAGTTTTATGACAAAAATGTAATAGCTACATTATTAGAGAAAGAAATAATTTAAAAAAAAAACAGAATTTTCAATAAAAAAAATAATATATAATATAATAATATAATAACAAAAACAAAATAGATGAATTATTAACTAAAAATAAATTCTCAACAAAAAATAGAATAGATTAATTTTCAGTGAGGGAAAAAATTATTAAAGCAAATAAAATAAACTTTTAACGAAATAGTCAAATTTTCAACAACAAAAAAAGAATTTTCTACCAAAAAGGTTAAATGTCTATAACATTTTTCTTTACAAAGCATGTAGTTGAAATTTAAATAAATTTATTTTTGATAAAAAAAACAACTAATTTTTAACCAAAGAAATCAAATTTCAATCAAAAAGATTAATTTTCTACCAAAAAAGAATAATTTTTAACCAAATACATGACTTTTCAACCAAACATTTTAATTTTCAATGGAATTTTCAACCCAATAATTGAATTTTCAATTAAAAAAGTCGTCAAGACAATTAATATTCCACCATAAAATATAAAGTTTTAACAAATTACAAAAATTTTAATTCAATTTTCTAATTGAAAATTTTAAAATTTTCAAATTCAAAAACTTTAAAATTGAATAATTGTATTTTGAATTTGATAATTTAGAATTTGATAATTTAGAATTTGAATGACTTGAGATTAAAATTTTGAAAGTGGCATAAGTTCAAAATATTTAAAATGAAATATTTTGAGATTAAAATGATCACAATTTGATTATTATAAATTCAAAGAAATTGTATTATTTTTTATTTAATGCGCCCAAAATGAAACAATTTTATTTTGAATTGGAGAATCAAGAATTTGAATGATTTAAGATTAAATTTTCCAAAAAAAGGACAAGTTCAAAACGTTGAAAATGAGAATAAAAAAGATGATAAATAATAAATATGTTATTAATAAGTATCATATCATGTAGGATCAAATCAAACAATTCAGTGAAAAAATTATGGTTATGCAATTTTTTTATAAAAAACTCTTCAATTTTGAAGACGAAGGATTCAATGTTCTACAATTTAGAAAAATTACAAATGAAAATTCTTGAATTTTGTAAATATAGAATTATTGCTAATTATTCAATTTTCGAAATTTATATTTTAAATGTACGTAATTTGGAACATTTCTTTTTGAAGAGTTCAATCTTGAAGATTTACAAATGAAAATTCTTCTATTTTAACGATTTGCAATTCAAAATTCATTAATTTTTTAGATTTTAATGATTTGGAAAATCAAAAGTAAAATTTTCAATTAAAAAACTTCCAAATTGAAGAAATTTCGAATGTAAAGACATTAAAATTCCAGATTTTTTCATTGCAACACTTAAAACTTGCAAAAAGTTTTTATCTGAAATGATCAAAATTGAAAACTCTTCAATTTTAAAGATTTACAATTTAGCGTTATAAAATATAAAAGAGTTACAATTAAAACATCTTGAATTTTAAGGATGTATAAATAAATTTCCTTGAATTTGGATGATTTTGTAGATCAAAATTCGAGTTTTGAATTATAAATCTTCCAAATTGAAGAAATTTCAAATATAAAGGATCAAAATACAGAATTTTTAATTAAAAATTAAAAGAATTAAAAACACTCTTTAACTAAAAAAAGAATATAATTCAAATTACTGCCATTTTAAATTTGCATATCGTTCAGTTTTCAAGATTTATATTTAAAGGGATATAAATTGGAAATTTTTTTGGAATAGTTTAATTTTCACGATTTTGAATTGAAAGTTTTTCTATTTTAACGATTTGCAATTTAAAATGAATCAATTTTTCAGATTTATAATTTTGAAAATGAATAAATAAAAATTCTTAAATTTTGATGATTTAGAAAATAAAAAAATAAAAAAATTTACTATTATCAAGGAGTAACAGTATCTTAGAAAATAAATAATAATTTATAAATAAATGTCCATATTGTTCATTAGTGGCTTCTATCAGCTAACTTTGAATATCCGTAATATATATAAATATGTATAATAATATATTAACATTATATAAAAGAACCATGTCGGTAACATGTCGATAACAGGAATCTGTGATTGGAATCCCCCCTGCCAATATATTTAATTAATATTATAATTATATATAACATAATGAATATATTATAATACATATATATCCAACCAAAATAATTTTTCGATATTATTTTCTAAAAAAAAAAATAACTTTTAATAAAAAAATATATGAATAAAATAAAATAAAAAACTAATAACTTTAAAAATGATCTTAAAGTCAGATATAAACAACGGATATGTCGAGCTAACCTTTATTGTTAATTAACTCAAATATAATTAATAATTTATTTATGACACATTATTTTGATTAAATATTAGGCGTAGTGGAATTTCATCACGTAAATAATTATTATAAAAAATTGGATTAAAAAAAAATGGATAACCTTGATATTTTAATATGAATCAAAAAAACACACCGGGTATAATAGTAAAATCAAATTATGCAATTTGGAACATATAGCTCACCTTGTCAGTGAAATGTATCTCCGGCAATGTTGCGCATGTTTACTGAGAGACATTATCGCGCGATGTGATTTTTCTCAACTCGGTCAAGCTCTTTCAGGTATTTCCCACTCAATTCGTCACTGTTAACAAATTCACAACATTATTAATTTAAAAACACTTTTCCTAATATTTTTATAAATTATTATAAGTAAAAATATTTATCTAAAATAAATTTTATAAACATTCATATATTATTTCATATAACATTACTATAAATTTGACAATAAAAAATAAATAAATAATAAATGAATAATAAATAAATTTAATAATTAAAACGATCGAGATATGATCACTTAAGTAGTTGGAAAGTCTCTTGAAAAATTGCATCATCTTCAAAAAGTCTAAGAAATTTGATAATCCACATTGTATATCCTCAAAATTTTTGTTTAAATATTAGACTTGTTTCCTAAATTCAAAAATCCAGACCTTTCAATACAGAAATGAAGCCACTCGTGTCGATTAAAATTATTTCATTTCGAAGATTTCAGTATTCATTTCGAAGATTTCAGTAGAGTCTTTTTAAAAACTATTTCACTATTATCTAAATATTTGTTATTGTTTATTTTGAATTATCACCAATTCACTGCACAGTTTTTTATTATTGTTTTTTAATCTCACTTTTTTATTTTATCACTATAAATTATTTATCTAATAATTTATTTGCTCTATTTACACTAAATTAATAAAGTACTTATTAAAAAATAATTGCGATTGCTAGAATGTTCTTTGGTTTACTAAAGAAGCGAAGAACTTGAGATGCTCTTTATAGACGATGACCACGTCAACTGACGTCGTAGATTCACTTGTAAATAAAATCATACGATTACGTCTACGACGCTAGAAGTGTTTTTGGCACACGTGGTTCGCCTCTAAGCAGTTCATCGCTTCTAGGAATTCGAACATTCGAAAATATATTTTTTTAGTTTTATTTATTTATATATATATATATATATTTAAATGCCATTTGTTTATTTACACTCAAGTGCAATCTACATACACAATTTAAAAAAAATTATTGATCATTCCAAATATGTTACTTTCGTCTTAAGCTGTTCCAAAAATAAGATCCCTGAAAAATATTTTTTCTATGATTTTAATAATCAAAATAATATTATTGATATTTCGAATTAAAAAAAAAACTATTTTTTCATTTGAATGTTTTTTGCCACTTCTTACTAATTTTTGAAACATGGTTGAATTTGAATAAATAATGGCTAATTTTTTTCAGGAAAAATATATTCTCTACAACTCTGTTGTTTCTAATTTTAAAAGAAAATTTTTCTACGGGTGAAACCGGTAAAACAATTTTTAAATAAGAAAATAATTTTTTGAACAAAGAAATATTTGAAGATTAATTATTTACTGTTAAAGTTGAAAATAGTAGAGTTGTAGGAAATGTTTTTCCTGAAAGAATATTTCATACTTTATTCAAATTCAACCATTTTTTTAACATAGTTAAGAAGCGACAAATAGAAAAAACATTTACAAAAACAATTGCCAAAATCATTATTTTTCCTAAATTGAATGTACTTTTTTCCTAAATTTAAACATTTTTTCATAAAAAATAATGTTTTTCTTTCACACGACATGACTAATATCATTTCAATTCATAAAATAATAGAAAATTTATTTTTTCGAGAGACTTGATTTTTGGCACGACACTTAGAATAAGAGGTGTCACTGACTTGTCCCTTATAAATGCATGAGTAGAATTAAATTAAAAAAAAATTGGATTAAAAATATATTAAAATGTGAATGGATCCATTAAGGATTAAAATCAGATTATTTATTACAATGATAAATAATTATTATATTAATTATTAAATTATTACTCAATTTGAAAAAAATATATATAATTTTGAACACTTGTGAGCACAAGTGCGTTGCTCTTTTCTGGCATTTATAGTACAGTATTTTGTTTATTAGTCAGTTTATTCATAGTTTATTTACCTTTCCTTCTACGACGTTTAATTTTCAAGAATTTTATTATTCAGTTTATGATACGTATAAAATTAGATATTTTTTCCTGAGACGCATAAATTTTATTTTTATTCTGCAAATACATACATTTTTCCTAATTGCGAACAGAATTAATAGAATCCAATAAGAAAATCCAACCATTTTTTGTTGAAAGTTAATTTTTCTAATTAAAAAGTCTAGAATTATATTTTTGTTTAAGAATTCATGTCTTTTGGTAAAAAATTCGACTGTTTGATTGAGGTTTCAACTATTTTATTGAAAATTTGCTTTTATTTTTTGGTGGAAAATTAATTTTATTAACTGAAAATTTAACAATTCTACTTTTGGTTGAAAATTGATAGTTTTTCGTTAAAAAGTCAGAGATTAAATTTGTCTAATTGATTCATTTCATTAGTTGAAGATTTAACAATTTTGTTAAAAATTTATTCTTTTTCAGTGAAAATTAATTTTTTGACTGAAAAAACATTTCCATTATTGTTTAAAAATTTATTATTTTTCGATGAAAATTGAATAACTCAACTGAAAATTTAATTACTTCATTAATGTTTGAAAATTAAATGTTTTTATTTGAAAATTCAACAATTTGGTTGAAAATTTGACTGTTTTTTAGAATTCGTTTTCTTCTTGGTTAAAAGTGAAAATTTAAACTGAAAATGCAAGGGTACCATTTTTGGTTGAAAATTCATTCTTTTTTGGTGAAAATTAATTTTTTTACTTGAAAAAACTATTCCATTACTGCTTGAAAAATGATTATTTTTATAGTTGAAAATTGCATAATTTAAGAAAGTTTGACTATTTTTTTGTTAATTCGTTTTTTTCTTGCTTAAAAATTATGTTCTGTTTTTTTTTAATGAAAATTTAACTATTCCATTATTGTTTGAAAATTCATTGTTTTTAATTGAAAATTAATTGTTTTTATTTGAAAATTCAACAATTTGGTTGATAATTCATGTATTTTGTTGAAGATTTAACCTTCGGTAGAAAATTAATCCTTTCGATTAAAAATTCAACTATTCGATGGAAATTTAATGTATTTCGTTAAAAATTATATTTTCTTGTAAAAAATAGTCTGAAAATTTAACTATTTGGATGAAAATGTATGTATTTTGTTGAAAATTCGTAACTCTTGGTATAAAATCAAATTGTTTTTATTAAAAATGCGACTGTTTCATTTTAAGTTAATTGATTTGTTGAACATTTATCTTTTTGAATAGAAAATTCGTTGTTTTGATTGAAAATTCAACTATTGTCTAAAAAATTCATGCACATATTTAGAAATTCCATTTGTTTATTTACTCCCAAGTGCAATCTATATACCCGATTAAAAAAAAAAATTTATTGATCATTCAAAATATGATCGCCGGATGATTGAATAATTGAAATATACGGCGCTGAAACCATTTTTTCAAACATAATTTTTAAAAATAATTCTTCAACTACAACTTTCACTGCAGTGTAAATTAGTATTAGGCTGCGATTTGCCAAAACTACAGTTTGATTAAAAAAATTTGATTTTACAGAAATAATTTCTAGTAATAACAGAAAATTCAGTAAATTTGAATTAAAAAAATGAAAAATTGAAGAAAAATCGAATGAAAAAATTTTTTATATAAGGAATTAAAGAAAAAGGTTTTTTGAAAGAATTTTTCAAATATAATGTTTTTTGACAATTTTTCGTTATTGATACAGTTGATAAAAATGTCTATATAATATTTGAATAATTATTTAACTATAATGTGTTCAATATTTTCGTATTTTTAATACAGTGCGATTTTGAGGGAAACTTTTGTTACTTTCACAGAAATAATTTTTAATGATAACAGAAAATTCATTACATATTTTGAAATTCTTTAACTACAATATTCAAATTTTTGAACGCATAATTGAAGAAATATTTAACTAAAATTTTTATGATAAATTTGTACTTTTACTGGTGTGTGCTTTTTGGGATAATTTTATTTTCACATAAATAATTTCTCATAATGACAGAAAACTCAGCAGATTTCAATTTAAAAATTAAAAATTAATTTTTTAAACAATTCTTCAAAATTAAATCTTTATATGAACAATCGGCGAAAAAGATTATTTATCAAACGTACGTCGCTATACAAAACTTAAACAAATTTTTTACCCGTGATGTTTTTGATAAATTGTATTCTTACTACAATGAAAATATTTTCATCAAATGTTCTTTGATAACATTTTTTTAAGAATATTAATAATTGTTTAACTACAATGTTTTTGATAATTTCGTGTTTTTCTACAGTATGATTTTAAGGGGAAAATATTTTACTTTCACAGATATAATACCTAATGATAACCGAAAATTCATTACATTTAAACTTAATTTAAAAAAAATTATGAAAATGTGATTTTTTAAATAATATTACGTTTACATTATTAATCGCCAACAATGACAGAAAACTTAGCAGCTTTCAAATTCAAAAAAAAATTAAACGTTTTTAAAAAACTGTTTTTTAAAATGAAATCTTTATACAAGAAATTGAAGAAAAAGGGTTTTTCCATCAAACATACGTCGCTGTACAAAACTTTTGACAGAAAAAATTTTTCAACTGTAATATTTTTTGACCGTTTTTATTCTTATTATAGTGTAAATGTTTCCATCAAATGTTCGTCAATGAAAAAATTGAAGAATATTTAAATAAATATTTAAGTACAATATTTTTGATAATTTCGTATTTTTACTATAGAAAATTAATTACATTTTGACTTTAATTTTTAAAAATGATAATGTTTGAAAACATTTTATTAAAAAAAATTGTTTGAAGGGTATTTTTTCACACAAAAAGATTGTTTTAATTAAAATTTTTTTCAACTTTGGCATTTTCTACTACAGTGTAATTGTTTTCATTGGATGTACGCCACATTACAAAAATTTGAAAAAACATTTGAAGATTTATTAATAATTATTTAAAAAAATGAAATTTAAAATTAAAATTAAAGAATTTTATTTAATTTTACAACTGCGATATTAATCAAAGAATAACACTTTTAGTTGTAAAATTGCGTGCCTGAAGGAAATGATGCAATTTTCACATATTTAATCAAATTCACTGATAAGGGCCACTATTTTATGTCGAAACGTTTGAAGCAATTTCATTATTTTCACGTTATCTGACCCTAAAGCCAACAACGCATATCAACATTTCATATGCAATTCAAATCAAAATATGGATGTTTTTTTTATCTTAAGGCGTTGTGCCAAAAATCAGATCTATGAAAAAAATATTTTTTTCTTAAGATTTTAATAATCAAAATATTATTGATGATGTCATTCCAAGTAAAAACTATTATTTTTGATATTAAATTTTTCCTCACTATCGCCTCTTGCCAATTTTTGAAAAATGGTTGAATTTGATTAAATGATAGCTAATTTTTTGTGAGGAAAATATATTCTACAGTCCTGTTGCTTCCAATAAATTTTGAAAGTAAAATTTTCTATGGCTGAAATCGTTAAAACAATTTCTAATCAAGAAAGTATTTCTTAAACAAATAACTATATTTGAAGATTAATTACTCATTTTAAAAGTTGAAAACAGTAGAGTTGTATAAAATGTTGTTTTCAACAGAAAAAGCTGTGCTTTATACAAATTCAACCATTTTTTTTAAATTGGTAAGAAGCGACAATAAGAAAAAAATCAGTTACAAAAACAGTGATTATAATCATGATTTTTCTTAAATTCAAGACATTTTTCATTGAAAAATGTTTTTTCTTTCGTGAGACATGACAATTAATATAATTTCAATTATTAAAATCATAGCAAATTTTTTGTAAGAGACTTGATTCTTGGCACGGCACTTCGAATAAAAGGTGTCAATGAATGGCCCCTTGTAAATTTATGGGTATAATTAAAAGTAAAAAAATAGATGAAAATAATTTTCAAATATCAATGAATCCATTAAGCATTGAAATCAGCTCATTTATTACAGACACAAATATATTATATTGATTATTATAATAATCATTATATTAAATTATTATATTAATTATTATATTATTACTCAGTTAAAAAATATGTACGATTTTCAACATAAGTTGTGAGCACAAGTGCTTTGCTCTCTTTTTGCATATAGTGCAGTGTTTTGTTTATTAGTCAGTTTATTCATAGTTTATTTACTTTTTCTTCTACGATGTTAAACTTTCGAGAATTTTATTATTCGATTAATAATACGCACAATGGTAGATATTTTTTTATGAGGCGCAATTTTTTTTTTACTCTGCAAATACATAAATTTTCCTTTGTAAACTAACTAGTGAAATTTTTGTTTACAACGAAATTAAAAAAAAAGTTGGAACGATTTTGGGGTCATTCAGACAGGCACAGAAAACACAAATGTTAATAAAATTGTTTAAAATGCCCGAAAAAGTGAAAATTAGTCTTTTGATTTTACAAGAAAAGCATCTAAATTCACTATTTTTGAAAAATACCTCTTCTTTCGCCTATTTTCCAAAACTTTTCATTTTTTTGTGTTTAATTGTGAACAGAATTAGTAGAATCCAATAAAAAAATCAAACTATTTTTTGTTGAAAGTTAATTCTTTTTAATTGAAAACTCTAAAATTATATTTTTGTTTCAGAATAAATGTCTGCTGGTTGAAAATTCGACTTTTTGGTTGATGTTTTAACTATTTTGTTGAAAATTGGTTTTTATTTGTTGGTAGAAAATTGATATTAATTGGTTGATAATTGATCGTTTTTAGTTGAAAATTTAACTATTAAATTTTTACTTGAGAATTCATATTTTTTATTGAAAATTCAAATACTTGTAAAAAAATTAAATTATAATTTTTTTTTTACTGAAAATTCAACTATTCTACAACTGCTTGTAAATTGATTGTTTTTAGTTGAAAATTCAGCAATTCAATTGAAAATTGACCTATTTTTTAATAATTCGTTTTTTCCTTGTTAACATTTTTTTATAGATAATTTATCTATGTGTATATTATAACGGAATATATTCCATCACAGTTTGCAAATTAATGGCTTTTAGTTGAAAATTCAAGATTTTGCTTGAAAATTTAACTATTTTCTAATAATTTATGTTATTCTTGGCTAACAGTTCATTTTTAAAATGAAAATTTAACTACAACGTTTTTGGTTTGAAAATTAATCGTTTTGAGTTGAAAATTCATGTATTTTGTGTGAACTTCGGCCTTTTTGGTAAAAATTAATACTTTTGGTTCAAAATTCGTCCCTTTTGCTTGAAAGTATGACTGGTTGAAAATTAATACCTTGTTGTTGAAAATTCTATTTTTGGTTGAAAATTAAACAACTTGTTTGAAAATTGGACTACACACTTATTAAACATTCATTTTATTAGTTGAAGATTGAAAACTGAAAATTTTGATATTCTATAATTGGTTAAAAATTAATTGTCTTTAGTTGAAAATTCTACACTTTGGTTGAAAATTTAACTATTTTTTGACTATTTGTTTCTGTCTTAATCAAAAATTAATGTTTTAAACTGAAAATTTAACTGTTCCATTTTTCGTTAAAAATTAATCTTTTTTAGTTGAAAATTCACGTATTTTGTTGGAAATTTAACCTTTTTGGTAGAAAGTTAATCCTTTTGCTTGAAAATTTAACTATTTCGTTGAAAATTCAATTATTTTCTTGCACATGTATCTTTTTGCACAGAAAATTCGTCGTTTTGATGAAAATTTGTACTGTCTTTTAAAAAAATTTTCTTTTAGCTCCCCCAATTTTTTAGGACAACTCGTTGTCAAAAATTGAACTATTTTTTTGAAAATTCGTCCCTTTTGCTTGAAAGTTTAACTGTTTACTTATAAATGTAACTGTTTGGGTGAAAATTAATATTTTTATGTTTTTTCTTTTTTGGTCGAAAACATTTTTTCTACTGAAAATTTAACTACTTGTGTTTATCTTGATTGAAAATTAAGTTTTAAAACTAAATATTTAACTGGTCCATTTTTTGTTGAAAATTGATCTTTTTAGGATAAAAATGCATTTTTGTTTTGTTTTGAAAACTCGAGCTTTTTGGTAGTAAATTAATCCTTTTGGTTGAAAATTCAACTATTTGGTTAAAAATTCATGCTTTTTGTTAAGAATTTGACTTTTTTGTAACAAAATTAGCCTTCTTGGTTTAAATGTCAACCATTTGGTTGAAAATGCATATATATTGAAATTGAAATTTTTGGTCGTTGAAAATTCATCTTTGCAGGTCAAAAATTCAATTATGTGATTACAAACTGAACTATTTTGTTGAAAATTATTTTGGTTTACAATGAAAATTTATCTATTTTGCATTGAAAATCCATATATTTTGGTAGAAAAGTCCTTGGTTGAAAATTCAACTATTTGGTTATGAATTTATCTATTTTGTAGAAAATTCTGGTTTTTTTTTATGGTTCAGAATCATTTTTTTTCACTAATAATGTAGCTATCACATTGTTGCTATGAAATTGATCTTTTCCAATTGGAAATTCACTTATTTTGTCTTTTATAGTAAAAAATTCAATTATTTTGGTAGAAAATGCATATTTTTCTGTTGTAGATCCAACTTTTTTTCAACAATTCATCTTTTTTTAATTGAAAATGCACAATTTTTGTTGAAAAGTTTTTGTTAAAAATTCAACTATTTTATTAAGAATTTGACTTTTTGGATTGAAAATTCTTCTTCTTTGCCTTGAAAATGCATAATTTTTTGGTTGAAAATTCAACTATTTGATTGAAAAATCATCTTTCTTGTCTAAACATGCACCTTTTCGTGTTTAAAAGTAAACATTTTTGTAAAAAATTCGTTTTTTTATCTTGAAACCTCAACTCTTTCCTTGAAAATAATAAAAAAATTTCTTCGAAAAATAATTGTCTACCAAAAGAGATAAATTATTCATCTATTATGATGGAAAATGTAACTATTTTGTTGATAATGCAATATACTTCGACTTCATATTAAATTCAATATGGTAACTATGTATTAATTTGAGTTAAAATTGATTCCCCTATTTCCCCTATTTTCTTGGAAAACCACCCTGTTTTCTCTGTTTTTGAGAGCATTTTGGGTGCAATGATTCAGAAATTGAGAATTTATAAAAATTACAAAAAAAAACGTAGTCTTACCAAACATGAAGTTTTTTGACCCACATTTTTTATTTCCAAATTTTGGTTAGACTTCACTCTAAATTTGTGTATTGAACTGCACCTTTGCCTATTTCCATCCTGATACATCTTTTAATTGCCGAGGGGTATCAATACTATGAATTTCATATTAAAAATAAAAAAAGTTATTTAATTTTGAATGACGTTTCTGCATTACGTATTGAAAAGTTTTTGATTTCATTTTTCAAGGAGGAAACTTCATGGTCATGCCAACTTCGATATTGATATATTTTATCGATAGGTATGTTCCAGTTATGTTCATTCACTTCAGTTCGCATTTATTGCATCTTGGATGTCACTCGATGTCAGGTTCTCTGACAAATTACTTTTATCGCGAATTCTCTTTGATATTAAAAAAGTATCAAATTTTACTTATGTGGAATAGAAGAAACTAGATTTTCAAAAATGTCTCATGAAACACCAAGGTCATCTGCTGGTGTTTCCACCCCAAGAACTTATGCTGAAATTTTTAGCGATTTAGATATTTTCAAGGAGGCCGAATGTTATCAAAAACCATTGAGCAAACTAATTCACAACAATCTAAAAGTGAGCATTAAAATAATTTATATTTTTAGGGGCAACCCAGTGGCGGACTGGGTACTTTGGGGCGTCCGCGGGAAATGGATATGTAGGGGCGCCTTCCCGAAAAGCAAAAAAAAAAAAGGAAGAAATCAGCATTATTTTTGTTGCCACTTTTATAATGATTTTTTGATTTTTATTAACAAAAATAGTTTCCACGACACAGCAGTAGTATATATTCAAATACTCGCAATAATTACTATTATTATGCGAAAACTGTTAATCTCGCTATTAATATCTTCAGGAAAAAAATTTATTAATATATTAAGAAATTAATCCGACTCTATCCAGTTCAATCCGAACCGAATTTTCAATCCAAATGAATCCGAATGAATCGAAATAATGTTGCCACGTTTAAAGTTTTACGAAATAATTTTGAACTATTTATAGTTTGAAAAACGCAGATAATTAATACATTGCTGACGCTTTATATAATGAGAAAAAAGTCTGCTAGATGCAAGAGAATACAATTTTTTTGCATAGTTACGAATCCTGGAAGGACAAACAAATTAGTCCTCACAAAACTTTTATTTGCTTTGGAAGTATAATTTGGAATCCATGTACGATGTTATGTGTTGATGATTAACTAGATTATTGAGTACAATATGTTTACGGAGTAACATTTTAATAAATTCTTTCTGCTTTCTCTTGTTTAATATTGAAAACATTTACATTGTTTAAAAAAAATGATCTTAGATGGCGCCTACATGCGTTAGGGGGGCACCTGATAGAGTGGGCGCCTGATAGGGTGGGCGCCGGCGGGGTTTCCCGCATCCCAACCTATGGCCAGTCCGCCACTGGGGCAACCTCCTTACAGTGGATGACACAACCTACAGTGGATAATGCCTAATTAAAAATAATAATGTGTGCGAAGAAATGCATTAAATTTAATTCATAGTTAAGACACCGATACGTGTCAATGAATTAAATTTTAAATTAATTATTCTACGTATATTTGGGCTTTGAATTAATGATTACCCAGTTACACACTTACTTCAAAAAATGTAATCAATTCTCTTGATAATATATCACTGCACTGAAGGGCTCTGCATAAATTACGTAAAGCTTTTCCTAATTTCTTCCGACTATTTTTTTTCGTGAATTTATTTGGGCTATTTAGGGGTCATCCGAAAATATTGTAAAACGATTTGGGGGAAGATTTTTTTAAGGAATTGGCAAAGTCGTTCAACCTATAACCAAGGGGCCCTACTTAAATTACGTAACGGATTATAGGTCCTCTCTGGGACCCCCCTCCCTCCTGTAACAAATTGTAACAAAATATTCCCCCCCCCCACTCTTTCTGTACGTAGTTTTTAGTTTCCAAAAATGTTTTACTAGTTATTATTACTAGAATTAGGCAGGGTGTCAGAGAACTTCATTTTCAAAATTCCCTTATTTTTCCTTGTCTAACTTTTCATTTTCCTTGATCATTAATATTCAAATACCAGCATTTTAATCTTGAAATACCTTTAACATGGAATCTTTTATAAATGGAATAAAACAGTATTTCAGATAAAAATTAAATATTTTCAAATTTATCAATTTATTTTAAACAAAAAATGCCTTTTCTACTATGAAAGATGAATTTTTAATAAAATATTTTAATTTTATAAGTTTATATTTCAATAAAAAACATGAAATTTATACAAAAAAAGGTTTAATTGGAACCAAGAAGACGAATTTCCAACAAATAAAGATTTTTCACTAAAGAGAGAAAAGCTTACCTAAATTGTTGAACCCTTCAAGCCAAAAGAAGAATTTTCTCTACAAAAATTGAATTTAGAAACAAAAAATATGGCTTCATCAAAAAATTATTTTTTCACGAAACTGATACATTTTACCCAACAAAAATGAAAATTTGAATTAAAAAAAATTTATCAAAAAAGGAGAATTTGCAAATAAAAAGGATCAATTAAAAAAAATGGAAAAGTTACACTTGCAGTAAAAAAAATAATTTTAAACAATAAAAAAAGATTTCCATTAAACAGTTAAATTTTTAACCAAAGACATAAGCCTTCAATCAGAAAAAGTGAATTTTTAACAATTTAGTTTAACTTTTACCCATGTAGTTTAATTTTCTATTTAAAAAAATTGATTTCCAACAAAATAGTTACAATAGTTGATTTTCAGCATCAAAATATGATTTTTCAACCACAAAATAAGTTTCTACGAAAAAAATTGATTTTTCAATCCAAGAAGACGAATTTTTACCCAAAAAGGATGACTTTTTAATAAAATTGTTGAATTCTCTATCCAGTAGTTGCATTTTTATCCAAAAAATATGAAATTTCTCGTAAAACAGATGAATTTTTATTGAAAAAAAGAACAAATTTTTAAAAAGTAGTTGAATTTTCATCTAGAAAAGATTACAGTTTCTACGAAAAAAATTTAATTTTTCATCCAAAGAGACGAATTTTTTCAACCAAAAGGGATGAATTTTTAACGAAATAGTTGAAATCTCTACCAAATAGTTGAATTTTTATTCAAGATAAAATTTGTACTGAAACATATGAATTTTTAATAAAAAAAGGAGATCTCTTTTTTTAAGTTCAACTTTCGTCAAGAAAAGCTTTTAGTTTAGTTTTTAACACCAAAATATGCATTTTACACAAAAAGCAGATTTTCTACGAAATAGTTAATTTTTCAAGAAAATAGTACAATTTTCAAGCAAAAGTATGACTTTTTAATAAAATTGTTTTAGTTTCAAACAAACAGTTGCATTTTCATCCAAGAAAGATGAAATTTCTCTTAAAACAGATGAATTTTTAATGAAAACAAAAAAAATTACAAAAAAATAGTTGAATTTTCATCCAGAAAAGATTTCAGTTCTCTTTTCAACACCAAAATAATAAATAAGACCAGAAAGGAAATTTTCTACAAAATAGTTAAATTTTCAACAAAACAGTATAATTTTTAACTAAAAAGTAAGACTTTTCAACAAAATTGTTGAATTTTAAACCAAACAGTTGCATTTTTATCGAATAAAGATGTGATTTCCGCTAAAGCAGGTGAATTTTGAAATCAGAAAAACAAATTTTCAAAAAAGGGTTGAATTTTCAAGGTAATGTTCTGCTAAATAGTAGAATTTTCAACCAAAAAGTATGACTTTTCAATTTTCTAGGAAATAGTTGAATTTTCAACAAATCAGTTGCATTTTTGTCCAAGAAACCAAACAATATTTCTACTAAAAAAGATGAACTTTTAAATTAAAAAGACAAATTTTCAGAGAAAATATTTTTCAATTAGAAAAGATTCCAGTTGACTTATCAGCAATAAAATATGAATTTTAAACAAAAGTTTAATGTTATACGAAAAGAGTTGAATTTTCAACCCCAAAAGAC
>CAKNXH010000949.1:0-14094 GCA_932178445.1 Andricus quercusramuli
ACGTGTCATTTGAATAAATAACACGAAAACTCCAGATCAATCTAAAACATCTATACCTAACACCTATATACCTATCTACCTTATACTATATAACGACCTAATTTACACCTATATACCTACATCCCACTACTTTCCAACCGAGCGAGTCACGCCTACCCCGAAAGGGAAATGGCTAAATGGTATAATAATATTAATAGAAAACTGTAATAAAGGTTTCTAAAATTTCTATATTGCAAAGAAAAAGGTCACGACCCGGCTCCTGGGAGCGATATAGCTGTGATTAAAAGAAGATTTAACTTTTGGTAATTGGAGAAAAGACGGACATACATATCTATAGTATTCCTTTTTAAAATGATTCGCGGTATGATTGTCTCTCTAGCAATATTTGAAATAATTACATACTCTGAGCCAGAATACAATACTAGAAGTAAAGATCCGATATCTCTCTCTTCCAGTTTCGCGTACCGATCATCACTATATAACATGTTTGCTAATCTGAACTACGTGGTAAATAACACGCAAGTAGAGATCGCCCTATTCAATTTTTTATAAGAGTATTTTTGTATGTAGTGCAATACAAGTCTTTGTATCCCACGCCGCAAATCAAAGTTATAACCACCAGTTTTACTATACATATTATATGATTTTGGTACAAGAGAACGATGATAATCTTTGACTGTTGAGCTTTTTAAAATATTCAATTCAATTATCATATTACATTCTCATCAGAGAAGGTATTATATTTGGTGTAAAATTTGAGCACGATAATTTTTGAAAGAATTAATCTATTATATTGGCCTTTGGTACACTTTTTCAGTGTCGGAAACTGAAGGTCAAGTTTGTTAGCCAGCTAGTTTGGATAAAAATTCAAAGACTGAGCATTTCCAACAATTTTGAGGCCACTTTTTTCCATATTAGCAAATTAAAATAACAACCTTCTGAATTTTCTTGAAAAATACAAAATACAAATTTTGGTCGCACAAAAAGTAATCAAAAATAGAATATTTCATTTTGCGGTGAAACTATGCAAGATGCGAAAAAAGAAAATGAGACGAAAATTATGCTTTTAAAAAAGATCTACACATGTGTTATGCATCACTTTCTGATAGGACGCGTAGTTTTTATTTTATTCGTTGAATAACAACATTGAAAATAAAAAACTAAATTTTGGACGAACGACACAAGCTACAAAAAATATAAAAAGACAAAAGTTGTTCAGCCAAAACAGAGGTAAAAATTAGTTTTTGATCGTTGTTTGATAGTATTTTTTGTTTCAATTGTAAAAAATTACATGAAAAATTAACAAATTAGATTGTTGGTAAAACAACGCAAGATACGAAAAAAAATGAAAAAAATCAATGTTGTTCATCCTAAAAAGATCTATAAATTTGTTATAAATCACTATTTGATAAGATGCGTAGTTATTGTTTTATTCATTAAAATAACGACACAAGCTACAAACAAAGATGAATAGACAAAAATTGTGCACTCAAAAAAGGTCTGCAAATTTTTTATTACCAATTTTTGATAGGTTGCTTCGTTTTTGTTTTAATCGGAAAAAATAACATTAACATTTTTTTTTAATTGTGAAAAACGGCACAAGGTAAGAACAGTAATTAATAGAAAGATTTATTGGGGGAACTACACAAGGTTAAATGAAATGATAATGAAAAAAATGGTTTTTTTTTTAATAGGATGAGCACTTTTTTAATTCTGAAGACACGACAATAAAAATTCATTTGTTCCAATATCAATGCATATTACAAATTGTAATAATATACATTCATTGGAATGATACATTTTGAAGGCTAGCTGAGAATGAAAATTAATACAAAATTAAGTACTGTGACAGTAGCTTACGCTGATATATAACTGTGATGTAACAGTTATAGAACATAAAATAACAAGTTCTGTGTCTGGTTAAGAACAGGGTTAGACTAGGGGACGATTAATGTCGTCCCCAAATAGATGTCGCAGTTCTGTAACAACGTTACAGAACCATGTTCTGTCAGAGATCCGTAACGATTCTGTAACAGCGTTATATGGCAAAACATATTTTTTAGAGCAATTCAAGAACAGTGTCGCGGAGTAAAATTGTTCTGTAACAGTACCGTAACGAATATGTATGTAACAGTGTTACGATGTAAATTTCTTCTTCAATCCATAACAATTCCATAACGGTGTTACAACGTTTTTGCATGGATTGTTACAATTTCGTAACAGTATTACAAGGATATGTGACCGAAAGTTGTTTTACGTATTATTTCTGCACTTGGTTTATATTTTTTAAAAACACAAATTCACGCACGGTCCCCTATACATATAATCGCATGCTTAAACCCGTTGAAAAATCGCACTGGCTGGGGATTCGAACCCTACCTAAACCACCTAACCCGTATGTACCTAGCCGATGCCTTAGCCGATTGCGCTATCGAACCATACTTGAATGTTCATGACAAAATCTCGGCCATGCTTTCTTGATGAAAAAACCAGGGTCATCTCAGGAATATATCGATTTTTTTTTATTTCAGACATATTATAAGCAGGTGGGGTTTAAAGCTGGTAAATGTAAAGATAACATGTTACAAAATAAAATATTTTTTTCTCGGTTGGCCCGACTTTGAGCGATAATTGGCCCTATTGTCGACGTATTCTTATCCAGTTAAAGTGACTGACTGCCCCCGACCGTCGGCACAACTCTGCTCTATGTTCGTCACAGAACAGTGTGCCCTTTATGTTCCATTCCTGTAACACTTGTCACATTCTAGTGACGTAACAGTATCAGTATCAGTAACAGTATCACACTGTCATATACCAGTTACATTACAGAATTCCAGAACTGTTACGTATCTTTACAGTAACAGCGTTACAGAACAGTGTGACCTTCATGTTCCATTTATATAACATGTGTGACATTCTAGTGACGTATCAGTTCTATCACTCTGTGATATATCAGTCACATTACAGAATTCCAGAACTGTTACGTATCCTTTCAGTTACACAGGTACAGAAAAGAGTGACCTTTATGTTCTGTCATTTTTATGCTACATGGTTGTAGCTATATTATGTATAAATGTGTCATTTCTGTTACGTAACATTTACAGAGCGACAAAATTGTTATTAGTCGTTGTTTGATAGGATACATTTTTTTTTTGTAATTGTGAACAATAACATGACAAAAATTAAACTTTTGGAAAAACAACGCAAGATACAGAAAAAAAATTAGTAAACAAAAGTTGTTCATCCTAACAAGATCTATAAATTTGTTATTATTCACTTTTTGATAGGACGCGCAGTTTTTGTTCAGAGTTGATTAGTAACTTGATGCAAGTAACTGAGTTACTGAAAAGTTACGTTATTTGTAACTTTTAGGGTAACTACGATGCTGTTTTTGAAAGTAACTTGTTACGTAACTTAGTTATGATTTTTGCAGGAACTTGGAACATCAATTTTAGTTACTTTAAAGTTACATTGTGTTTTTTGTATATCTCTTATTTGAGAGAGGTTTATAGTTTATAGTATCAACTATTATATTTTTGTTCAGATTTCATCAATTTTGGTTGAAAATTCATGTATTTTGTTAAGAATTCCACTATTTTCGTAGATTGTTCAACAATTTGATAGAAATTAAACCATTTTTCTTACATATTCAATTGAGTATTCTTATAGAAAAAAATATCACGAAATTAATTAATTAGCTGTATTGAACATTTTTATTAGACCTGGCCAAGGGTACGATTTTGACACCTTTGTCCATCAATATATAATCGTTTCTGGTATTGCTCCTGGGCAAGTCAGAATACTCCATTCTGGATAATTATAATTTATCGTCAGTATGCTCACAATTAAAATCAATGTATTGAGTAAATAATAGCTGAAACTATGATTATTTAAAAAAAAAACGCAAAGCTTACATTATTGACTTTTTTATCACTGATATTTCATAAGATTGGTACGATTGGTACGAGATGTTCAATCTTCATATAATTTAACCTGACTTGCGATGACAGAAAAGTGCAGCTTTTTCACACACCTTAATCCTAAAATACTGATAATTTACACTATTTCCTTAGTTTATTATTTACACTAATTTGAATTTGAAAATTCACGAATCAGAATGAACAAACAAACACACCCTTTAACATAAAACAATTGTGAGACAGTCGCAGAGTTGCCAATTTTGACCAATATACTTTTTGTAATGTTCCTATTATCTACTGTTGGTTATCTACTGTTGAAAAATATAATATCGAATAAAAAATCCTTGAATATTTATAAATATTTCAAAAAAGAACATTTTGTGTTGATAAGTATTGTCCATTAAACTTCAAGTTTTGATTCTAATCTATGAACATGTCATAAAAATGTTTCATTAAGTTGAAAAGTATGAATGAAGAAGATGTGATATTTTTTTCGGGTTGAATATAAATTTCCTGCTCTCATTCATTAATTAATGATAAAATGTCAATGAAACTTTGTCAGAAGATATAGTAGTATCCTTGCTGAAACGTTATACTAACAAAAGTAATGAACATTTCTTCTCAGTTTTCCAGTTAATTAAGATTATCTGCTGTAAATCATTATCTGCTGTAGGGTGGTTTCCTCTATATTTGTTGTTGAGAATTCATCTATTTTGGTTAAAAATTGAACTATTTTAGTAGAAAGTGCAACTATTCCTTTGAAAAATAACATGTTGTTTTCAGTTTGAAAATTAATCTTTTTTGGTAAAGAAATTTCGGTAAAGGGTTCAGTTATTTTGTTGAAAAGCCTTTTATGGTTGAAAATTTAACTATTCGATTGAAAGTTGAACTGCTTTGTTAATAATTCAGTTGTTTGTTCGAAGATTCATTATTTTAGTTGGGAATTCATTCCTATGGTTGAAAATTTAACTATTTGGTTTCAAATTCATTTTTTTCTTAAGTAGAAAATAACAATATTTTGGTAGAAAATTCAACAATTAGATTGAGAATTAACTTTTTTGTTGGAATTTTTTCTCTGTTGTTGCAAATTTATCTTTTTGGTTTGGAAATGGGCGAATGTTCAACAAGTTGGTTGAAAATTAACTTTTTTGTCGAAAATTAATATTTTCGGTATGAAAATTCAACCATTTGATTGAAAATTCATATATTTTCTTAGAAATTTGACTATTTTGGTAGAAAGTCCAACTGTTTGAATTAAAAATGAATTTTCTGTTGAAAATTCATCCTTTTGGCTTAAAAATTCAACTCTTTTGTTCAAGAGTATTCTTCTTGGATTGAAAATTCATTCCTTTCGGTAGAAAAAATGCATATTTTTTGGTTAAAAATAGTTACAACTGTTCGGTTAAAAAAAGTGACTGAAAAATATTTCTTGGTTAGAAAATCATCTCCTCAGTTAAAAATTCATCTTTTTTTTCAAAAATTCCACAAGTTTGTTACTTGAAATGCTAGAATTGAATACGTGAGTCATCACTTTATCTTTGGCATTTAATATGAAAAATCATTTTTAATGGCCGATGAAAGAAAAGTCAAAGAAATTTTATTCTGAATATATATGGTTGTTCACTTTCCGATAACCTAACTTACTCAACAGTGTTTTTGTTTTATTCATAAAAACAACATTACAAATAGAGAATAAACCTTTTTCGGACAAACGAAAAACCCACGAAAAAAAATGAATAGACAAAAATTGTATACCCAAAAAAGATCTACAAATGCACATTATGAAAATTAATGCAAAATGAAGTACAAATAATCAAGTAATCATGAGAACTAGAATTTGTACTTTATTTTGCTAAATCTAAATAGGCAGTCCCAGATCGAGGTACAGAAATAAATATAATATACATTTGATATAATAGAGTTGAACTCAATGTAGAAAAGTTCGCACTTTAAAATAAATTCAGTGCGAAGCACGAGATACGTGATGAGAATTTCGATGCTTTCACCTTTAATTTTGAAATGTGTGAAATGCACAAATGTGTCAAATTATCGGCCGCGAAGCGCGAGATCCAACCGACGCGCGCCCTAGGCACACTCAAACTTGCGAGCGAAGCTTGTAAAATTTAAATAAAACATGTATATAATATTTTAACATCCCTAATTCAATAATTTAAAAATTTTCAATAAATATAATTTTTTGTATGGGATATACGTAAAAAGCATGGCTGATTTTAATTTTTTTTTAATTCAAATTAATTTTCAATGTTATAAACAATTTTAATAAACAAATGCATACCTTATTTCATTTAATATGTACAATGTTTCAATAACTTTTAACAATTGTTAATTGTTTAAATAAATTGGATACAGAAATATAGATTTCTGTCAATTTTCAGTTAGCAGTTTTCCTTTTATCGACAAAATCAATTGGAAATTATTTGGCGAAATCCTTCGCTTATGATACTTTAGAACTACACAATAATTGTTCATTTTATAAATCATTTTACAAATAAATCCACAAGTTCACTACTTGTCAATACATACATGTCGTAATAGATTTAATGCTTTCACGATGATTCATTATAATAATGAAACTGAAATTTCAGGTCAGCCCTGAAGAAGTAAACTGATTGTTGTCCACGAAACTTCAGCAAGATTCATAGTTTCGCACACGATTTAAACCCGAAAAAGCTTTAAATTTTGAATTTAAATTTATTACATAGATGTCGTCTTTCTAGGGTTTCATAGCCCCGTGCAGGAACCCTCATGGTTTCAGTAAGGTGTCCGAAACCATAATTTCTTTCAATCATTTTTTTTAACCAACTCTTTTTTTTTTAATTTTGTGTCAAAAATTTTATATTTCAAAAATTTTGTTTCAAACAAATTTTTTTCCAAAAATTTTTCAAGACCAATTTTTTAAGAAATCGACTACTCATGCCACAAAACCGACTTAATTTATTAGGAGACTTTGCCAAGAGACAATATTTGTTAATTGTTTACGTACTCTTGACAAGCAGGTACAGATTTTCGTCCATTTTTGTACCGTCAGATTTCTTCTTTACAACTGAATGAATTTCAAAAGATTTGGCGGAACCCCACCCTTATTACGCTTCATTAAAAAACAAAAATTTTTTATTTTATAACAAATTTTATTTAAAAAATCTGAGATTTTCCATTTTTTAAGAATTCATCAAAATAGGCAGTAAAATTTAAATTTCAAAAAAATGGTGGCGCACTCTTTAAAAATGACAAAAGCGGATTTTTTAGCAACATTATCTATGGAATAAAAACATATTGTTTGTTTATGAAGTATAGTAAGGGAAAATTTTACGTACGTCTATTCGTAGTACTCGGAAAGTCGAATAATTCATTTCCACGACTTTTTTCGATGAAAATAAAATTATCAGAGTTATAGCATTTGAAAAATTCCAAAAAATAAACGAAAATTAACATTTTAGGCCAAACAACGCACGATACGATAAAAATTCAAGAGAAGAAAAATGTTGTATTTCGCAAGCTATACAAGATTATCATAACAACTTTTTGAATCTTCTTGGAAAACGAACAATTTTCATTTTGCGGTCAAATTATGTAAGATACGAAAGAAGATGAGAAGAAAAAAATTGTGCACGCACAAAAGATGAGACGCGTTGTTTTTGTTTCATCCGCAAAAAATAACATTAAAAATTAAACAAAATTAAATTGGACAAACGACACAAGCTACAAAAAAAAAAGTGAACCGACAAAAGTTGTTTACCCAAACAAGAATGTCAAATTTATCATGAATCATTTTTTTTTTTATCGGACGCGTATTTTTTGTCCTAATCGTAAAAAATAACACTAAAAAAGAGCTACAAATTCATTATAAATCATGTTTTGATGGGACGCGTTGTTTTTCTTTCAATTGTAAAAAATGACCTGAACATTAAAAAAAATTAATTTGTGGAAAAACAACTCAAGATACAATAAAAAGATGATTGACGAGATTATTCGTCTATATTATATCTACAGATTCGCTTTGAACCTCTTTTTGATAGAACGCGTAGTTTTCGTTTTAATCGTAAAAAATAATCTTAAAAATAAACAATTTAAATTTGGGAAAGAACAACACAAGGTACAATACAATGTTTAATAACAAAATTATTTGTCTACATTAGATATAAACATTTTCTTGTGATTTTTCTTGGTGGGATTAGGACATTTTTTATTGCAAAAACAAGACAATGGAAATAAATTTTTCAGGGCAACCGCGAATAAGGATTAATGCCAAATAAGGAAAAAATGTTAGTAATCATTGAAAAAATGTGTACTTTATTTTGCAATATCGAAATTAGCAGTCTCGGATAGAAGTACAGAAATTAATATGATACATTTGTTATGACAGGGTGTAATATAATATAGGAAAGTTCGAGTTTCGGACAAATTTTAATCGAGTGTGAAGCACGGGATACGTGGTGAGAATGTGTTCGCTAAAGCCGAAGTAGGTTTAACAGAAGATAATTCACAATGATCAAATTACAGTTGTCGATGCTTTGACCCTTAATTTTGAAAGGTCTGTGCATAAATGTAGGGGAAGTACAAAGACCGAGCGCGTAGCACGAGATAAATACATTGTAACTTCAGGTTACATTAGGACCCTGAATTACCCCATCCCTGAAATGGTAAATGTGGGTGTGACTACGGACAAAAAATCAAGACGACTTTTGAAGATAAAAAACAAATGTATGAACGAGAAATTCGTTACGCATTAATTTGTGAAGCAACATTTGTTATTTAATTAATAGAATTCAGTCGTTAAACCTCGAAAAGATATCAGATTTACGTGAAAAATGCAAATCTAGAAAAAATGTTCCATGTAGATATTACTGCGGGGTTGCATGAATTACTGCACGCCAATTATTGCGGTGACCTAATTACTGCGCTTGTAATACTGCGATTTTATTTTGAGTGAAGTTGCAAATGATTCAGAGGATTTGAACCTTGTAATTCATTTGAATTATGAAATATAGGCATTACTTAGATATACTAATAAATTTATATAAATTCGTAACGGGAAACCCCAGCTTTGTATAGCAATGACATATCCAGCTGACTAGATCGTTTTCGTCTTCGGCACTTAGTACTTTTGCAGGCCCAGGTTTCTTCTCTGCATATTTATTGCATTATTTGATCTTATAGTTGACTGAGGAACTTTGTATTTCCTAGGCACTCCAGCAACCGATTGTCCTCTCTCAACCCCCTCTAATGTGAGGGACACATCTTCTTTCGAATACTGAAGTCTTACATACTTTTTTCCCGGTTGCTCGCACTTCCTTTCGCGTAGATTTCTTTCTTTCAAGTTTCACAATTTTTCATCAGATAAATTCAAAATCATTTAACATAAAACACACTGCGACACTGACAGGCATTATCTTTATTTAAAAAATATTGCAGTCAATATTTAGTTCCCCGAAACGATATTACAATTAGTTTTTCAGGGCGTACTCATGACCCGCTTACAAATCGAAGCAGTAAAACTATCAGCATCGGAAGCATGCAAGATTCAAATTGAAATAAATTAGTTAAAAACATAGTTACTGGAGTAGATTCATTGATGATAATTTTAAATAAATCTCGTCATAATTTTCTGAATGGTTTCGAAGCATTATATATATTCAGAACATTCTAAATCATTATTCATATTTGAAACCACAGTAAATAGAGCGTCCGCAGTACTGCCCACACTTACACACCGTACTCCATCTCCAAAGCACTCGGTATGCAAGGCGATCGAGGATGCCGACGCTGAGATTCATTTCCATATATTGCAACTAATTCCTGGACAGTTGGCTACAACTCGGCGCCCAACTGTTTTTACCAACCGTGAGTCCCAATTATTATTCCTGAAATTTCCCCAAGAATTCAAATTTCCCGCTGAGAAAGGAAGCGCAGCAGACGGATAGAGTTTTTATCATTAAAAATATGTTTTTGCAATAATGTGACTGAATAGAATAATAATGTGATGAAATATGAGCGTGTATATTTGCGAATTGATTCAAAAATTAGGAGAGGTTTAAGGGTGAAGTTAATAGCAAATCGAAAGACAGGAAGAAAATAACCGCCAAATTTGAAATATAGAAAGTGAAAGTGACGTAATGGCGAAAACAACATAAACTCGCGATGAAAGATTACCCAACAGGGCGACCATGAAATGTTAACTTAAATCCTATAAGATCAAGGCTAAGCGTGGCTTGATGCTTTGATTATTAATCACAAAATAAAATCAGTTGGAAAGTTATTATGCAGGGAAATAGAATTTCAGAGATTTCGAGGAATAAGTATTCATTAGGAATTGGAAATATAATCAGTACAAAATCAATAAATAGAAGGGAAAATGCAATAGAGAATAATAAAACTAGATAAACTAAATTTAAATCATTTTGCGAACGAGTAACTAGAAAATGGAAAAATACATGAAACTTAGGTCGGGAAATATTAGGGTTACAAAAATACCAGAGCCAACTCAAGCCAGAGATATAGAATTTTGAGAAGAAATAAATGCAGATAAAAATATCAAAAGGGAAGAAAATAGAAGAAACTTAGTAGGAACAAGTTGAAGTCATTCTAGATGAAATCAGACTAATCCCGTAGTTAATAATACTCCGACAGATAACAGCTGGTTCAACCAACCATAGTCTGTTAACAGCTCGTTAGGCGCGGTGCCGAGAATCCACATACCCACAGGCGTACCTTTTGCCAACAAACTTACAATTTGGCATTTCCTTATTTAGAGTCCCAAAAAATAATAATTTAGAAATGATAATACAAGAAGAAGAGAACAATTTAATATGGACAGAAGTCGGAAAAATAAGACGTACGAAATTAACTAATTTCTCAATACAAGTGTTCGCCTAATTCTGGCAAAATAATTTGTAGTTTGCCAAATGATTGTCATTTATTACCTTGAAGAAGGCCTGCAACAAGATTGAAATGTACGTTGGTATTTGAAGAAATTGACGAATGATGCTTGGTTCTTGACAACTGAATAGTTATTATTTTTACTGGACCGTATGACCAAAATAACTCATTCTTACATGAATTGACTTCATTACTAATAAAAACGGTCGAAGAAAATCTCACAGTGTGGATGATATTCCAATTACTGAACGTAGATAATTAAATCAAGGTCGGTCACGTTCTGCGATATTACGGGGTTATTCAAACTGCATACAAAGAAAGTATGGACACGCTCCGAGAAGGAGCAACACACTTCCTCAATCAGTTGTAGAAAAGAAACTTTGATTCCAGCACATATTCAACATCAAACAAATTAATGTAACATACATAATTTAAATTATAAATGAATTCCAAAATTCGAAAAAACTAAGATAATTAAAAAAAATGTTTAAATCATGAAATCAATAATTTTATTAGAAAAATAAAAGATTTCGGACATTTATCCAATCATTTAAAATTCCGTTCATCAAATACTGTAAGAGAAATTTCAATTCAAACTTTTGTCATTTTACAAAATTTGAGTCTTAATAAATTAAAATATAAAAAAGTAATAAATGTATTAAACAGTTTGATATATTAAGAAAAAGAAACTTGGAGTCAAAACTTACATATTCAGATTTTGGATTACAAACATTTTTCAAAAATTTATCAAATACACAAATCCCAAATAAAATTGCAGAAATTTTAGTATTAGGAAATCAACATGATATATATATATTAGGGTGGCCCAAAAATATAAATTTTGGAATTTTCGACGGGCGACGGAACGGAATCCCCGAGGGGACCCGAAGTCCCGAGCAACAGCACAGCAGTTGCTCAGTCTGTGCTCGCTCGACTCCAAGTCGACTGCTCTCGCCCTTTCGGCTCCCGCGTCATACGTTTCCACTACAAGTGTCCCACAAGTGTTTATTAACGCCCTGGCCGTTCTCGGGCCACCAAGAAACCGAACCGTCGTCCAGACAACGTCGCAATCCCAAGAGAAGATTGACCGTAGTCACCACTGTCTTCACCAGGACCACACTCATATTTGGGCAATCTGCCCAACACAAACCAACCTCCGGAACGTCGCCACGAACTGCCTACTCCCGACGACCACTGTAATTCAATAAATGTCTTACTGTCTTTTAATTTGGTCTTCGATTTATTGTGTTCTACCCTCTTCTTGGTAATCCAAATCCCGATTTCCCTCCTCGGCATTACACCCTTAATACTATTGAAATATTTCAGGATGAACATAAAGATTTGCTGGTATTGAAAGCTGATAAAGGTAATTTAACCGTAGCTGCAAATCTGAATAATTATATAACAACAATTGAAAATCTGTTAAAAAATGATTCTTTATACAAAAATATGAAAACTAGTCTTGTTCCAACTCTGGAGAATAAATGTAATGATATTTTAATTAGATGGGAGAAGAAAAGTTTTGTAAATGAAAGCATGGCATACAAATTGAAAACACACAACAGTATTGTCTCTAAAGCATATGCTCTCCCAAAAGTCAATAAACCAGACTCAAAATGGCGTTTGATTGTTTCCGCAGTAGGTTCCCCAACTTATAATTTAGCAAAACACATATCTAATTGTTTAAAACCAATTTCAGGTAAAACTAAAATGTTTGTAGAAGATAGTTGGGGCTTACTAAAAGAGCTTCAGAATATTAAAGTTCCTGATTCACACTCTACAGTTTCACTTGATGTAGTATCTATGTAAAATATTATTCCATTGGAACTTGCAATAGATTGTATTGATGAAAAATTAAATCTAAATCATAATTCAATAAGAATCTCCAAAAATGGATTTTCATTTGCCACTAAAAGAGTATTGAACAACACAGTTTTCTCATTTGACAATACATTATTTAAACAATTTTCTGAGTGCCCCATAGCCTCTCCATTATCCCCTATTGTTTCGATTCAGTAATGGGAATTATAGAAAAAAGGGCTTTTAATGATTTAACTTTTACTCCTATTCTTCACAAACGATACAACGATACGACGATACAAACGATCCTAGGAATCGTTCTTACTGAAAAAATAGAAGTTAGGAAGTTGATAATTCCATTGCTTATCTAGGTTTATTAATTATAAAATCTCCAGAAGGGAATTTAACTACAAATTGGCATAAGAAAATATCTTGGTTAGGGCGTTATTTAAATTATAACTCCGATCATTTATTTTCTCAAAAATGTGTCCTAATTAAAGGTTTTATTGATAGATGTGTTGAATTAAGCGGTATTGAATTCCGTAAGGAAAATTTAGATCAACTGAAAATTACTCTCATGCAAAATAATTACCTACTTCAATTAATAAATAAAATCATCAAAGAAAGAATCCATAACATTTATAATAATTCGTCTGAAAATACAAAATTGAACGAAAATTAGAATCAATTTGAACTAAAGGTGTCGTTACCATATGCTGAAGGTCTTTCGGAAAGTCTTAGGGGTTCTTTGAAGGAATACAATATTAATGTTCATTTCACTAACAACCACACACTTAATAAATTTCCATTTTTTCAAAATGAAGATGAAGGCAATAACGAAAATTCATCTTGTATTATATATATGATAATTTTTATAAAAGAATTTATGAATAAATTCATAAAAAAATCAGTCAATATAAAAACCGAAATATTGAATATAAATTGAATTTATCAAACCATTTTATAACAGATTTATATACATACTTTAAAATAAAAAATAAGAATACTATTTCAATTTTTCAATCACTCATGAAAATATGACTTTATCTTTAATGTATTTTGTTAGTCCATGTTTGTCCTTTCAAATATAAACACCTTGTGTTCGTTTCTTTATTCAAAAATGTAGTAAAATCAATATATTGGTGCCTTGAAATCCTGAGGTTTCAATTTTGAATATTTTGGAGGACACTATTTAAATCATGTTATTTATAAATTTCAATATTCAATAATAATAAAAAAAACTAATTTTGGTTCACTCCAAAAAAATATGTATTTCCTTCTCTGGGGGGAAAAACAACAAAAATTGAAATGTCTTGAATGATTCTATTAATATATCACTACAGGTAAAGGACCCCGCACACATCTATGGAAAATAGGGTCTCGGTCAAGTTGGCTGAAACTGTGGTATAATGTAGTTTATAATATCCTGATAAAATAAAGTCCTTAGACACCGGGTCTAAAAAACGTCAGGTGTCGA
>CAKNXH010000949.1:27973-58676 GCA_932178445.1 Andricus quercusramuli
ATTAGTAGACGTTACAGCGAGAAAAGTAGCGAGAGCGATCGCTGTTCATCTCATTTGCAAGTTCGGTACGCCACGCGTTTTTCTTTCAGACCAAGGTACAAATTGAAGGGCAGGATCGAAGAATGGAACGTGCGCTTGGATCGCCCTAAACGTTGTACAATCTCCCGAAAATCCCGCATGACCCGTTCGCCCGTATTTACATTAAAAAAAAGGCACAAATCGTATATTCTCAGAGAACTTCCAGTGAGAAAGTTGTTCCGTAGGGAATAACGCATAAATCTGCGCAAGCAGCATATTATTTCGTTTTGTATATCACAAGATATCTTTTAGGTAAGTGTGTAAAATTTTTAACATTTTTCATACTCAACCTATATGCAGTAACGGCAACTGTTTCCTCAGCGCGCATCATTTCGTTTTACTAAGCTCGTGATATCTTGTGATATACAAAACGAATTAATATTCTGCTTGCGCAGATTTATTCGTTAATCCCTACGGAACAACTTTCTCACTGGAAGTTCTCTGAAAATCAACGATTTGTACCTTTTGTTTTTAATGTAAACACGGGCGAACGAGACATGCGGGATTTTCGGGAGATTGCACAAAGTTCAGGGCGATCCAAGCGCACGTCCCATTCTTCGATCCGCCCTTCAATTTCACTAGCTCCGTATTAGCATAATTTTCAAAACTCTTTAAAATTAAACAAATATCTGCTACAACTTACCACCCTCAATCAAATGGAGCACTCGAACGTAGTCATCATGTCCTAACAGATTACATTAAATTGAACACATGAGGAAAAATTGAAAACTGGGATAAAATCCTACTCATAGCAATGTTTGCTTACAACACGAGTGTACACGAAGCAACAAAATTCTCTCCGCACAAATTTTTATTCGGTGAAACAGCACGCCTACCATCAGGTATGATCAGCAGGCATAACATTGCGACATATATCAATTATACGGAAGAACTATGCAAGCAGCTCTTAGATAATAGGATTTTAGAAGCGTTAAACCAAAATAAAGCAAAAAACGAACCAAGCGCAATTATGATACGATACTTCGGAAACGAAATTTTAAAGTAGGCCAATGGGTTCTCATACAGAATGAACATAAAAGTAGTAAACATGACGATTACATCGGTCCCTTTAAAATAATTGCAGTTAAAGAAAAAAACAACGTTGTAATACAAAAGAACTTAGGAACAGAAGCGATACACACAGACAAACTGAAAATATATTATCTTACAGAATCCGAGGATTCGAATTAAACGACGGAGTTTTCACAAACGGATCTCCATATAGTGTTACGGAAATACATAAGAGTCCAGGACTATTTTGGGAACGAATAAGCAAAGTAAAAACTTATAACATGATGTGGAAGACGATTTCCTACGTTGATCTCCGATTTTGGCTACAACAACAAAAGGTGCTTTTCTCCAACTTCAACCAGCTAACAGGCTGTTGCCACCAACTAGGATCAGGATGTACATCCATCGACGACATCAAGGCAACTAGAGCACACATTACGGCACTAAGTCAAGGGAAAGGACAACTCAACGAACTATTGAATGGCGAATCTCGATTCAAACGTGCACCCTTCAGATTTGTACGTTTTGTAGTCAAAATACTATTCGGGAATTTAGATGAAAACGATGCTGCCTACTACGAAAACAAAACTGAACAATTGTCAAACAAACGCAGCACTTGCGGAAACGTTGGCGAATTTTACCCATATAGTTTAATCAGAATTTAATCGAAACAACGAAAAATGGAACTCTGTTACTAAACTAATTTCAGAACTGGCTCAAAAAGCAGACAAACAAAATACAAAAATAAATAATGAGATTCGGATTATTCAGCTGAATCAAGAATTAGCTTCTCATCTAGCGGCATTAAATAACCAAATATCAGAATTTGAACTTGATACCACAATGGTTCTAGATGCAATCTTATTCGCTCGGCAAGGCGAAGTACACCCTAAACTTTTATCAGCTGCACAAATTATGCACTGCATAGAAAAAGTTAAAAAAGTACTACCAAACCTAGAAATTCCAATTCCTCTCCAAATCCATGCAATGTACGACTTACTCAAACTCTCTGAGCTTTCCATTTACTACAAAAACTACAAGATTATTCTTATTTTGAAATTTCCGCTTCTGAATCTCGAAACATACGACTTGTTCAAAAGCACTCCATTCCAATTAAACAACTATCAACTCCTTTAGATACAGAAACGCATGCCTATATTGTACCAGATTCTGAATATGCAGCAATTCAAAAGGATCGATCCCTATATTTCAGTTTTAATTACCAAGATCTAGCATTATGTAAAACACTACATAACAAATATATTTGTGTGAAATAAGTCTAATTACCGCACCAAATTTGTCAAACCTTAAAAACTGTGATATTAGGCTTAAACAACTTAAACACCCTTATTGGCAAAATTTACAAACAAAGAATAGCTGGATATTTTCAGTACCAATAGAAGAAGTAGCGCATATTACATGTACGGATGAACAACCTATCTCAATAATGTTAAAAAATACGGGTATCGTAAGATTGAAAACAGGTTGTAAAGCAAACACAAAAACCATCACACTTACAGCAATAACCATGAAAAATTCTATATATGAATTCAAATTCTCAGACAAGAACCTTAAAGACATTGCAGCATTAAACATAACCGAAATATTTACGCATATTAAACAAGGAGAAGAAAATGTCAATTTTTCAGAAATTATTTTGGAGTTTAAGTCAAAAATAGATTTTAAAGATGACAGCCTTACGTTAAACACATATCTAACAAATCAGGATTCACGCCTTCACGAGTTAATTGAAAAATCCGAGGAAATAGGGAAAGTACGTGGAATCAAAAGTCGGATCAACCGTAACGAAACAGGCATTATTTATAAGGGAGCGTTAACATTGTTAGGCACTACATTATGGTTTATAGCGCGTCGTTATGCGCTTGGTAGGATGTTCTGTTTATTCTGTTCCAGGCAAACGTCAATGTTTTGTTCAACAAATTTTAATAGGGGTGCACAGCCTAACATTAAAAGTGAGGAATCAATCGAAATGGAGGAAATTAAGTCTCCCCACGATAATAAAAATCTTACAGATAATGGCCGAAAACAAAGAGAAATCAAATTACACCCAACGAAAGTAGAAGATCTCAATTGAAGAAACCATATTATAAATCTATTGTTTCAAAAAAAAAAATCGATTGATTACAATGAAAATATCGCATTTGTATGTACATATAGATAATCAATTAATTTTGTAAATGTAGACTACACAACATTACATAACATTACTTTGTGCACACGCTTCACGAAAGATTCTACACTCATCCTACAATAACATCGCGGGAATCTTTAGAACATAACAAGCCACTAGACCCTGAAAATTCCACCTTTGGATTGTATAGAATCACGGGAAGCTGCAAATTGTAAGAAAAACACACACATACTCATAACACACCATACAGTGAATCCTATTGTATAGAATCACATAAAAATGATGTTTTGTAAACGTCTCTCTCTCTCTCTATTCGCGTTAAAATCATATGTTACATAGAAACATCAATCTTTAATGATACAACACTGGAGCGTTGACACCTTTCATCGGGGGGAGGGGACAGCGAAAAATCGCGTTCTTCAACGCGGGAGTGTTGACTTCTCACCCCGGGGAGATGTCACGTAATGTGACTTTGAAAATCATGAGAACGGATGCTGTCGTCAGAAAAAGATAGAAGATTAGAGACACCACCTTGGACCGTCGCGTCGCACGGCCAAGTGATGCGCGGCGATTGACTGCGGAGTAAAAAAGTCAACGCGAGCACCGGCAATTAGGCACCTGTTTTGTGGCAGCACATTCTCACCTTCAGGAGAGGACAGATCAGAGTTGATTGAGAGAGTGACGATTAAAAGTTAAACTAAATAAACAAGTATACATGGAAATTCAAGGGTGTATGTTCCTCTAAACCCACACCTTATATCATAATATAACAAAATCTAAAAAATGATACGTAAATGTGTTTTAAATGTTTATGGAATTAGCTAAAAAGATTATAAATTATTGAACTTTTCAGAAGAATATAAGAAAAAAAATTATTTTGAAGTTTCAGTGCGAATAATATTGTGGGTTGTGAAGTGAGTAACTGACTAACACCAGTTCCCGTTAGATCACTGAAGTTAAGCAGTGTTGGGCGCGGTTAGTACTTGGATGGGTGACCGTCTGATACTACTGCGTTGCTGTTGGCGGTCGTGGGTGTGGTGAGCCCACACTTGTAGTTATTTACTACAAGAAACTATCCACCTATAAACACTACCCGAATCGGGTAGTGTCACGCTTACCCCTAGAGGCTCGCCGAAAGGGAAAATGGCTTAATGGTATAAAAAATATGTGCATATATTTCAATTTTTCGTGTTTTACTTTGAAAGGTTATTAATAATTGAAATTTTCAGATAAATATTGAATACAAGTTATTCTAATATTTTAATGGAAATAATTATTAAATGCTTTCTATGCTCTGAAATCATTAATTGAATATTAACTTTTTTTGTTGAAAATTACATTTTCTGGAATCAGTGTAAACATGATTGATAAAGTAAATTTAATAATAGAAAACTCCGAATTTGAAGACAAATATATGAAGTAAAAATTATTTTAAAGTTTCAATGAGAATAGTTTTTTCATACTTTTTATGTTGTGAACTAATTAATTAAGAATTAGATGATTAATTTTGTTCACGATATCAAATGACATAGAGATTTAAATTTAATATTCTTCAATTAAGTAACATAAATTAATTATTTACTTTGAGATTATGTAATTGAATATTGGCTATAATTTGCATAATCAAAGTTTATTTATATTTAAAATAGCCCTATTCCAGTTACATAAATGTCCATTTGTTTTTTGAGTTGCGAAATGAGTATCTTAATTCAATTTTCAAAGTTATATGTAAATATTCTTCCATTTTTCCTGGAATTAGTTTAAAAGGTACTTGAAATTCAATAATGAAATTATTATAAATATTCTCTTTTCCTAATAATTCAGGAAAATCTTCAAACTTTAAAATAAAGCTCACGTTTATATTCATTTGAACAACAATAATTAATAAATCAATTCAAATTTTCATAACTGTATGAAGTAAAAATTATTTGAATGTTTTAGTGAAAATAATTATTTGGTACTTTCCATGTTTTATCCCGTTAACGCCGAGAATGCCCCTTTTGGTACACCACTCTTTCTGCAATTAAAACTCATGCAATTCAATGTATAAAAAATTGGGAGACACCTATTTTTTAAGCTTAAGATCTCTTCTTTCCGATGGTGGGCATGAAGATGTGATAAAATGTTGTTAACTATGGAAAAATATTATTTAAACAAAAACAAAACACGATTTTTTCTATTTTTTTTTTTTTTATAAAATCGATTTTTCCGAATGGTTCCCAGTGTGCAATCTACTTGGAACCTCAATAACAGGCGGAATAAATGCCTAAGCTTTCAGAAAACATGGTTCCGAGATCAATGTTTTGTCTTAGTGTATTCAAAATGGCTCGTTAAAGACAAAACTTTTGCGAAGACATTCATCAATTTTTTTCTCAAAAAATGTGATCTTTTCGAGAAAGTGCAAGAGGAGAAAAAGTTCTTAGAATCACTCAAATAATACGTGAAAATTTTTCCAGAAAGTTGTAAATTATTTTTTTGATTTTGCAATTTGTCAATTTTTGAAAAATTAAAAAATTGCTCCAAAAATTCTAGAAAAAATGCAGGTGAATTCTTTGTTTGATTCTAACAACTTTTTATTCGTAAAAATTGTTGCCATAAGCTTATGGTTCTCAAGAAAAAAATGCACAAAAGTCATCATTCTTGAATCTTGATCATGTAAATTTTCGATGTATCTGCGCTTCGATGAGTGTGTGAGCCTGCATTGGTGAAAGAAGGTCTGGAAAGAAATGAATTTTCTTCAAGGCCTAAGTTGGTGAAAAACCACCGAAAGAAGATACTCAGTCATCACTGCAATTTATACGGGAGAGAAAACCTGAATAGTCGATTTGTTGGAGAAGCTCGTCTCCACACGTAGATAGCCTGTGCAAACTCAAATTTCGCAACATTCATCGCAAGGATTTCCATTCATCAAACTCATTAGGTTTTGTCTTTTTTTCATTACATTGAGTATTATTATTAAGTTTCATCTATCAAAACCGCTATATCAACGTAAAAAAATACAACCGGTTGCTCGTTGAGGGATTTATAACTGCGGAACGTTTGACTGAAATTTGATTTTTTGCATTGGGTTGAAAAAAATGTCGAAAAGGAGAGGCACAAAAAGGAACTATTCTGAATTGAATGATGAAGGATCAGATTCTAATGAAAATTAAGAGCACGTTCTAATACCTAATCCAGATGACTCTGGCTCTGATGGAGATAGTTCGTCAGATGGTGACAGTGCTGAATCAGAATTGTCTGATGAGGACGATTCTGAACCAGAAATTGGTGTATCAAATGTTTCATACAAATCTATTTTTGATAGTTACACAGAAAAGCAAAAACTGTTAGAGCCTGATCATACTTTTGAATGGTGTGAAGGAGAAAAAGTTTAATCTGCAAATTTGACAGGTCAATTATTATTGACTGATGCCGTAAAGCAAAAAATATCTTCGATGTCGTACGTGGAACTATTCGAACTGTTTTTCTGTAATGAAATAAAAAATTATATCGTTCAATCCAGTGAAGGAAATAACTTGCAATTATCTATAAAGGAACTCAACGCATTCGTAGGTATATTATTATTATCGCTTTACAACATGCGAAAGAACCTAAGAGAGTATTGGGAAACCGATCCTCTCGTAAAGTGCCCTGCTGTTTCTTTAGCGATGACACATGTTCCACGTCTCCCACTCTTTTTTCCCAGAGAGCGGGAGTGGTGGTAAACGCTTGCGAGAATCTCTCCTCTGTGACGTACGTGTCTACCACGCGCATGCGTCTACCACCACTCCGCTCTCTAGGCAAAAGAGTTGTGGATGCGGAACATGTGTTTCCGAAGGGAATTTCCCCGAGTTGGGCAGGTCTGATGAAGAATGATGACTTTTGTGAATTTTTTTCTTGAGTACCATGAGCTTATAGCAAAAATTTTCAGAAATAAAAAGTTGTTAGAATCAAACAAAGAATTCAGCTGGATTTTTTTAAAGAATTTTCGGAGCAATTTTTTAATTTTTCAAAAATTGACAAATTGCAGAATCAAAAAAATAATTTACAACTTTCTGGAAAAATTCTCACGTATTCTTTAAGTAATTCTAAGAACTTTTTCTCCTTTTGCACTTTCTTGAAAAGATCATACTTTTTGAGAAAAAAATTCATGAATGTCTTCGCAAAAATTTTGTCATTAACTAGCCATTTTGAATACACTAATAAAAAATTGATCTCGGAAGAATGTATTCTGAAAGCTTAGGCATTTATTCTACCGGTTATTGAAGTTCCAAGTAGATTGCACACTGGGAACCATTCAGAAAACTCGATTTTATACAACAACAAAAATCGAAAAAATCGTGTTTTTTTGTTTCTTTAAACAATATTTTCCCATAGTTAACAAGATTTTATCACATTTGCATGCCCACCATCGGAAAGAAGAGATCTTAAGCTTAAAAAATATGTGTCTCTTAATTTTGTATACCTTGAATTGCATGAGTTATAATTGCCGAAAGATTGGTGTACCCAAAGGGGCACTGATTAAACAATTATTAGCTGATTAATGTTTCTTCACATATTTGAATTACATCAATATTGACTTTTAATTAATTTTAATTAGATAACATAAATTGATTATTCACTTAAAGGTAATGTAATTGAATATTGAATAATATATAATTTTTTCAAATGTTTGCGACGGTCTGAAATTATTGTCTGAATTCAATTTTCAAAATTTTATGTACATATGATTTGATTGATTATAAAATTTGTATAAAAGGTTATTAATAATTTAAATTTTAAGTAATGCAATTAAACATTTTATAAATATGAACTTAAAATTAAATAAATATTTAAATGAGCTTATTTCAAAAGCTTATTAATAAATTAAAATATTCAGAAATAAAAATTGAAATGAAAAAAAAAAATACAAAGTAAAAATAATTTGACTGTTTCTTTGAAAATAATTGCTTCAGGGTATTTATGTTCTGAACTGTTTAATTAATTATTAGCTGATTAATTTTTACCACAATATTGAATTACATAAAGATTCAATTCAAATTGTTTTAAATTCCGAAACATAAGTTAATCATTTACATTCAGGTCATGTTATTGCATACTGGATATAATTTGCATGATAAAAGTTTATTTAAATTTGCAATATCACTAATAACATTATTTTTGAAATGATTCTGATGTTGTGAAACGAGTGTCTGCATTCAATTTTTAAAATTATATTTGAATATGTTTTTATTTTTTTCTGAAATTAGTATGGTAGGTTACTAATATATAAAATTTTTAGAAATGATAGTGAATTTTTTTTCAAATGTAGAATGAAAATTATTACAATGTTTAAATGAAAATTATAGTCGGATGTTTTTTTACGTTATAAACAGATTAATTAATTATTAGCTGATTCTTTTTTCCAACAATTCTAAATTACATTATTACGTCCCAGTCGTAATTTTTAAGTATTGTTTGATTCACGACTAAAAGTATTAGCGTAAATTCAACTGAGAACAATATTATTTAAGGATGAATTGAACGAATGGATTTTAATATTGTGGAGAGGTTTCTTAACCCTAATAAGCGGAAGAGGGAAATTTTCTATTGTTTACACAATTCTAAAGGAAGCCATGTCCTGAATCTTCGTTCCCACTAATACTTGTAAATCGCAGTGAGGGTAATAATTCAAAACTGTAAGGCTTAAGGCCATCTGCGTCTCTTATAATCTGGAAGAAACTAGGAAAATCACGTAAAGCAATTCGACGGGCCCCGCTGTAATAAAGGAGTTTTCGTCCCTATAGAATTTGCTTCTGTACCCATATTGCCACTTAAGGATGGGCCCAGCCGCCGGTAAACGGCAACGTGAACTTACGTTTATGACTCACTTCCAAATTTCTGTAGTTCTCTCTCTTGCTCTCACAGGAACATCTGTTTTCCCCACTACTGTAAATTTCGAACTTTCGACCTCATGACGTCCAAACGGAGCATTGTAATTCAGTCACAACCGAACCGTCGCAATGTACACTTGAAATTAAATATATGTAGTAAACTTGAATTCAAGATTTTTGTTTTCTTGCAAAGATCCCATCCCCATCGTGAACTTTTTTATACTTTCGTTAAACTAAACGGAGTTCAACATACATGATGATTGAATTTTAATTGCTTTGATTAGGTAACATAAACGGATTATTTACTTCGAAGTTGTGTAGTTGACTATTGACTATAATTTGTATAATAAAAGTTTGTTAATCTTTAAAATACTACAATTATATGTATATCTTTTTTTTACTTTCGCGATGTTGTGATATGAGTGTCTGAATTTCGATTTCGAAATTATGTGCATATATATTTTAATTTTCTCTGGAATAATTTAAAGGGTTATTAATAATTGAAATTTTCAGAAAAATACGAAGTAAAAATTATTTGAATGATTCAATGAAAATAATTCTTCAATGCTTCTTGTGTTATGAAATAATTAATTCGTTATTGACTAATTAATTTTGTTACAAAATTAAATAACATAAATATTTAATTTCAAGTTTTCTACATCAAGTAACATTATAATTAATTATTTACTATAAGGTAATGTGATTGAATCTTGCATATAATTAGTATAATACAATTTTATTATTTTAAACCTATCCCTATTACAATGATGTAATTTTTTTAGAATACTTATGATTAATACCCATTATTTTACTCGCACTCTCAAGCCTCTTTTTTACCTGCAACTCATTTCCTCCCCCAGATTGAAACTAAAAACCTACGTAGCAGAACTCCCGGACTAGTTCTACAATCTCGCCACTCATCTTCCATTCATATTCTATTTTACTTTTCCTATTTCTGAAATAAACTATTTTGGTTTTCCCTACATTTACCGCTAGATGCTTGTCTCTCACGTAGTCTTCGAATACTCTCATCATTAGCTTCAATCCTCCTTCCCCTTCCGCTAACAAAACTATATCGTCCGCATACGCGAGATAGTATATTTTCCTATTACCCAGGATCACGCCTCCCTTACCCTTCCTTTCTAACTTCTCTTCTAGGTCTGACAACAGGATACTAAATAAAAGCGGACTGAGTGGACAACCTTGCCTGACTCCTCTTTCCGTCCAGAACGGCTCTCCTTTTTGTGTTCCTACTCTCACCCTCGCTTTGGTTTCCACGAAAATGTCTTTGATCCTTTTGGTTATGTAATTGAATATTGCATATAATTCGTATAATAAAAGTTTATTTATATTTGAAATATCCCTATTCCAGTGACATAATTTTTAAAATGTTTCTGATGATGTGATATGATTACTCGAATTCAAGTTTCCAAATTATATGTACACATATTTTCATTTTTTCTGTAATTAGATTAAAAGGTTATTGATGACTGAGATCTACAGAAAAATATATAATTAACATTATTTGGAAATTTGAATGAAAACAATGCTTTAATGTTTTTCATGTTCTAAACTCATTGATTATTTATTAACTGATTAATTTTTTGCACAATATCAAATTACTTGAAGATTGAATTTCAATTTTTTAATATTAACTAACGTAATTTGAATATTTACTTGAGGGTGATGTAATTGAATATTGGATATAATTCATATATTAAAAGTTTATTTATTTTCAAAATACCTCTATTCCAATTATATCATTTTTGTAAGTTTTCTTGATGTTGTGAAATGATTATCTGAATTCAATTTTCAAAATAAGGTTTTTATTTTTTCTGAAATGAGTTTAAAAGGTTAATAACAATGAGAATTCTTCCAGAAATATAAAATGAAAATGATTTAAATGTTTTGATGAAAATAATCGTTTATTGCTTTTCATGTTGGTCATGCAGTTTAATATTGGATATAAATCGTGAAATGAAAATTGATTTATATTTCACATATCTCTGTTGCAACTATATAATTTTTTTGAATGTTTGTGCTGTTTTGGAATGAGTATCTCAATTCCATTCTCACAATTCTATGTAAATATGTTTTAATTTCTTCTGAAATTGATTTGAAATGTTAACTTTATTGAAAATATAAAGTAAAGCTCATTTGAATGATTCAATGCAAATATTTGTTCATTAAGTTTTACGTTGTAAACTGATTAATTTTTCCAATATTGAGCCACATAATTATAGAATTTTTTATTTTATTTTGGGTTGTAACAGGAATTGATTACTGACAATAATATTATGTCATTTAATATTGGCTATGATCTGTGCAATAAAAGTTTATTCATGTTTGATATCTCTATTACAATTGAGTAATCTAGCATGCCATCATGGTTATGATAGGATAGGTGGAAATGTCAGGAAGGTTAGCATAGTTGGTACATATTTACAATAAAATAAGATATGCCAAAATTTCAGGTTGGAGTATCGGATCGATTTGATTAGAATCGGGCACTATGACTTAAAATTTTGGATAGTTGATTTAATTTCGTGAAATTGAGACGTCTTTAACCGATACAAGGATTACAACATAATTGCGCAAATGCATGTTACACTTGACAAATATTACTATTTATACATTTATAACTTACTTTTACGTTTAGAATATTTTTTTCAAAAAAGTTGTATGCATTACCATGTAAGGATGTGCTAACTATGCTAACCTTCATTGCATTTACACCTATCCTATCATGTTTGTGATGTCTAGCTCGAATAGTTAATCATATAATTACTTTAAATGTTTGTCACCAATTTTCGTTTTTAAAAATTCCACTTTTTGCACGTTTCAGAGAAGGAAATGGGAAAAAAGAAAGGTTGTCGGAATTAAAGTTGAAAATATCATCTTTAAAATGAGATTAGCAACATGATAAAATATCGACTGGTTTTCAAAATTGTCATGGGAAATGTGGAAGTATAACCAAGACAAAAATCGGACGGTCCATTGGTGACTGCATTTTTTGGTCCATTGTTTTTCGCGCGTTAATAATAGATTTAAATTCGACATTCGACTGCCGCTCGACGAACTGATTTTCGTCTTGGACATGCCTACACATTTTTTATCATAAGTCGAAAACAAGTAAATATTTCATTTATGCTCTTGGTCTCATTTTAAAGAGGAGATTCCAAGCTTTAATATGTCGAAGTTTGAATTTTCTCAATTCACTTCCCTGAGGCATGGACGAGTGGGACTTGATATATCGCTGAGATAAGCACGGAAAAGAGAGGCATTTTTCTTAATTCAATTTTAAAAATTATATGCGGATATATTTTTAATATTCTGTCGTACGCTGTTGTTTTTCTGAACTATTTGAACGTTATAATATGATGATTATTTAATGATTTAGCGATGTTTCTTGATTCACAGATTTACAAAACTAGCGGTGAAATCAGGATTTGAATTCAATTTTCAAAATGACATGTGCATATGTTTTTATTATTCAGTAATGTATTCAGACACGCTCTTCTTTCTCTATAAAAATTTATTGAAACATTCCAGTGCAAATAAATGTTCAGTGATTTTGATATTGAAAACTGAGAATCGGATCAGAATAGGATTTTTTTAAATTATGTATATGTATTAATTTGTTAATGATTTAGCGATGTATATTGATGCTTACATTTAACAAAATGGCCGTCAAAGTACCAGTAAATGTTATTGTACAAAAAAAAATTTTTTTTTCTCCAAAATACTGATTACATTCACTGAAAACATTCTGTAGGGGGGGGGGGGCGGGGTCAACCAAGTTGCCGAAATTTTTTTTTTTTTTTTGCATTTCCTTATAGAAAAATATTTCAAGAATGTTGTGTCAAAATTTCAATCCATTCGGAGCTGAACTTTTGATGATATAGACGTTTAAGTCCCCGCACCTACGAGGCAGTTCAGAGAAGAAACGTGCATATTCGGAGAAGAAACGTGCAGTGATAAGTGCTCGGCGGTCGTTTCGCTCCCTTTTGTGGTTATTCGTTCAGTCGAGCAGACACAGCGCAGACATTTTGTAATAATATTCTCCAGTTTTGACTGTAAATTTTGATTGAAATGCCGAGAACATCGAAAGTTTCAAGAGACGATCGTTCAAAACTTTAAGCGCGTTTTTCTCGAAACTACTTTTTTAAAAGTCCGTGCCCGCTGTCATTCAAAAACTACTGCACCGATTCTTTTCAAATTTGGCACACACTTTTTCCATATAAAATAGCTCCCCCCAACAATCTTTTTTTTTTTCGAAAAACAAAAAAAAAGTACAGCTACAAAATGCCCGAATTTTTCGTAAAATATCGCCATTTTTGCTTAAAATGACCACCAAAAATGTAAAAATGAAAAAAAAAAACTCATACACATCGTTGGGGGGAGGGAAAACATGTATTTCAACTAAATATTTTTACTTTTTTGATTCAGTTAATTCTACGATGAGATACAGCGGGCAACGCAAATCATCTTTTAGAAAAGGCGTTTTCGGAAATGCTCTGTCATTGGCTAATTTCTTGCTATTTTTTAATAAAAAATTAAGTGAATGTTTTTCAAATGATGCCTTATAATATGCAAATTATCTAAGTAAATTTAACTTAATCATATTTCTGAAAAAAATTCACAAAAAAGTGCTTTTTTTTAAGCTCCAGACCCTACCTCCCCCTTAAGAATATAATTTCAGCAAAGATTTTGATTAGTCATGAAATTTGAACGGATAAATAGTGATTCGAAAATTGAGTGAAGGAGAAAAATGAATACAAAAAGTGAGCGCGTGCTTGCGCGCACGTAATAGTCTAGTCCTATAGATGAAAACTCGTAATTTCATGTAGGAAGAATTAGCTATAGTATAGTAAGTCATAGGGTGACCTCTGTATTTTAAAATTAAAACTAATAGAATTAAAAATGTAGATTTCTCATTTTATCGATCGCCGATAATTATTTCAATTTATTTATTTTTACTATTACTTTCAATGTAAGTTGTTATTAAAGATATTATATCTTTGCTTGTTATGACTGACTTTGTCAATACACGGCATAAAATAAAATGTATTACAGTAATATTTTTCTACATTTTTAATCCAGGCGCAGCTGTTCTTTATCAGAATATATGCGCCTTATATTTCCGCCAATCTTATTGTATGTACTACACTACAGTCTCAGTTCGTGACGCTACCATAGTCATGTCTTATAAAGCTTGAAAATATATAAAGTGAAAATTAATTGATTTTTTAAATGAAAGTTATAATTCCATGCTTCTTATTTTCTGAACTGATTGATTAATTATTTCTTTAAAGTTTTTGTCACCTTGTTAAATGACTGTATATAAATTAAATTTTCAAAATGATATGTACATATATATTTAAAAATTATTTTCAAAGCTTATTACTGAATTAAAGACATAGAAATTCAATTTTAAAAATATATATATATATATATATATATATATATAATGTGAAAACTACTTGAATGTTCCAATGAAACTAATTGTTTAATGCTTTTTACATTGTGAACTGATTAATTAATTATCAACTGATTCTATTGAAACTTAAATTTTCTGGAATCAGTTTAAAAGGTTGTTGATAATTCAAATTGTCAGAAATGAGAGCTCGAATTTGAAAAAAAAATATAAAGTAAAAATTATTTGAATGTTTCAATGAAAACGATAGATTAATGCTTTAATGAGTATCTCAATTCAATTTTCAAAATTATATCTAAATACTATGTTTAAATTTCTTCGAAAATTAGTATAAAAAGTTATTGATAATTCAAATTTTCAGAATGTTTAAAGAATATAAAGTAAAAATTATTTGAATGTTTCAATAGAAATAATAGTTGCATGATTTTTATGTTGGGAGCAGTTTAATTAATTATGGTTTGATTAATTTTGTTGAAAACTTTAAATTAAATAAAGATTGAATTTCAATTTTTTTTCAATTAGGTAACATAAATTGATTATATACACGAAGGTTATGTAATTGAATATTGGTTATTATTTTTATAATGAAGGTTTACTTTTTCTTTAAAATACCTTCATTGCAATTATATAATCCTTTCGAATACTTGTGACGTTGTGAAATGACTCTATCGGAATTCAATTTTCAAGATTATATGTACATATATTTTATTTGTATTTTTTAATTAGTTTTAAAAGGTTAGTAATGAATTGAATGTACATAAATAAAATTTAAAATTTAAAGGAAAATATAATGTAAAAATGATTTGAATGTTTTAATGAAAATAATGGTTGCATTCTTTTTACGTTTTAATCAGTTTAATTAAATAATGGTTGATTAATTTAGTTAAAAAATTTTAATTAAATAAAGATTGAATTTAAATTTTGTTCAATTATGTAACATAAATTGATTATTTCTCTATCTGAATTTTATATGTACATATATTTTATTTTTATTTTTTAATTAGTTTAAAAGGTTAGTAATGAATGGAATGTATATAAATGAAATTTGATATTTGAAGGAGAATATAATGTAAAAATTATTTGAATGTTTTAATGAAAATAATTGTCTAATGCTTTTTATGTTATGAACTGATTAATTAATTATTGACTAATTATATTAAAACTTACATTCTCTGGGATTAGTTCGAAAGGTTATGAATAATTTAAATTGTCAGAAATGAGGGTTCAAATTTGAAAAAGAAAGTGAAAATTATTTAATGTTTCAATAAAAATTATAGGTTAATGCTTAAATGAGTATCTGGATTTAATTTTTAAAATTATTTAAGAATACCATGTTTAAATTTTTTTGAAAATTAGTATAAAAAGTTATTAATAATTCCAATTTTCAGAAATGAAATTTCATTTTTTCTAAATATAAAGTAAAAATTATTTGAGTATTTCAATAAAAATAATGGTTTCATTCTTCTTTTATTGTAAACAGTATAACTAATTATTGGTTTATTAATTTAGTTAAAAAACTTTAAATTAAATGAAGATTGAATTATATTGTTTTCAGTTATGTAGCATAAATTGATTATTTACTTGAAGGTTATGTAATTGGATATTGGTTATTATTTTTATAATAAAAGTTTACTTCTTCTTTAAAATACCTCCATTGCAATTATATAATCTTTTCAAACGCTTTTGACGTTGTGAAATGACTGTATATGAATTAAATTTTCAAAATTATATGTACATATATATTTAAAAAAATTTTTAAATTATTTTTAAAGCTTACTATTTAATTAAAGGTATAGAAATGCAATTTTAACCAAAAAACATATATATACATATATATATATATATATGTGTGTGTGTGTGTGTGTGTGTGTGTGTGTGTGTGTGTATAATGTGAAAACTACTTGAATGTTTCAATGAAAATTATAGATTAATGTTTAAATGAGTATCTGAATTTAATTTTCAAAATTATATCTAAATACTAATTTTGAATTTGTCAAAAAATTAGTATTAAAGTTAATAATAATTCCAATTTTCAGATATGAAATTTCATGTTAAAAAAATATAAAGTAAAAATTATTTGAATGTTTCAATGGAAATAATAATTTGACGCTTTTTATGTTGTAAACAGTTTAATTAATTGTTGGTCGATTGATTTTGTCAAAAACTTCAAATTGCAAAGGAATTGAATTTACATTTTTTTCAATGAGGTAACATAAATTGATTATTTACACAAAGGTTATGTAATTGAGTATTGGTTATTACTTTTATAATGAAAGTTTGCTTATTCTTCAAAATACCTTTATTGCAATTATATAATCTTTTCAAATACTTGTGACGTTATGAAATAACTCTATTTGAATTCAATTTTCAAGATTATATGTACATATATTTTTTTCAATTAGTTTAAAAGGATAGTCATGAATTGAATGTATAGAAATGAAATTTCCAATTCAAAGGAGAATATAATGTAAAAATTATTTGAATTTTTTATTGAAAATAATTGTGTAATGCTTTTTATGTAGTAGTGCTTTATTTGTTTTAGAATCTTCTGATTCATACAAATAGGTTACAGTTCAATTCTAAAACTAACTGGTATTCTAATAAATAAAAATAAAAAATAAAATTAAAGGCTGATGGTAAACATTACCCCAGAGGATTTAAACCATGATTACATCGAAAGTAAATCCAAAGACATTTTACTATATAATTAATTATAATGCTCATTCGTGGAACTTACTAACAAACATAATCATTTTCTTGAGAGAATTTTTATCAGGGTTGTCTAGAATATTCAGCCAGGCATTCCTTATCTCACACAGATCCCTACTCTCGCTTATACATGAAAATCTTACAGTATTAAAAAACTGACATTCTACTAAAAGATGGTACACAGGTTCTGTATTAAGACTATTCTCATAACAATAGATACAATAACTATCAACGTTCAAACTGCAGGTTTTATTCTTGATTATAAGTCTGGGAATGAACTTATTTATTAACCTTAATTGTGCTATAATTCTGATGAAACCGAGTGGTGTTCTTGTCAGAGTTAAATATTTCTGAGGTCCTTCTCGCAAGGTTAATTGAGGATAAAGAATTAGAGCAGAGGACGTGTGGGCTCTCTGTAAATCTTCTAGATATAAAATTTTGTCATAAGCTCTTATCCATGTCGATTTATTCTTTTGAAGAGAGGCAAGAGAAAGGAAATCCCAGTCGTCCTCAATCCCAATCCTTTTAAATATACTTCTAACCTGGCGGGCCCAATTGTATTTCTCTAGGGTTGACAAATCATCTTTCAGTCTATCCAGTTCTCTTAATCTTAAATAACATTTCTTAGGATATCGATCGTCGGACATGTTTAGAATTTTTTCTATCCAATTGAGAATTGACCCAAAAACTCGAACTGCAAGGTGGGAAGCACCTGTTTCTAATCTAATAGCATATCCAGCAGTATTTTGTGGAACATGCAGGATTCTCTTATAAAAAGCGGTTTGAACTTTTTCTATAAAACATAAATACCTGAGACTCCAAATATGTGCGCCATACATTAAAACGCTGGATACAAGACTATCGAAAAGTCGAACAATAGGATTCCATGAATTAAGATTTAATCTGTGAATCAGATTAATCGTAGATCCTACAGCGAGGTTAGATTTACGAACAGCTTCATCTTTTGCCCCGACAAAAAGTGCAGATTGGGTGAATGGAGTGCCTAGGTAGATATAACTTTTGACAATATCAATCTCGCCTGTTCCGTACATAAAAGGTGGGTATTTTTTATCATGTCCATGACCTCCCTTTCTGTAGATCACTATTTTTGTTTTGTCTGTGTTGACTTCGAGCTCATTTATTCTACAGTAATCTAATAATCCTTCAAGAATCTTACGCATTCCAACCAAAGAATCCGCGAAGAAAGCCAAATCGTCGGCGTACGCTAAGAGCAATATTTCCAATAAATGGTCTATAGATACACCTCTGATTCCTCTGGCAAACATAAATTCTTGTAAATCAGCAATTAAAAATGTAAACATTGTTGGACTTAGAACCTCCCCCTGCATGACTCCTTTCGTTACATTTACCGATCCAGAGATGCCCTTATTTCCCTTGATTGCAACATTAGCTTTAGAGTAGAAATCTATTACTAATCTAATGAATTTTGACCCACAACCTTTCGAGATTAATTTGTTCCACAAGATATTATGACTAACTGAGGGAAAGGCTGCTTTGAAATCAACATAGAGTACAAAAAGTTTGCCTCCGTTCAGTCTCAGACGATTTTGAATCATTGCGTTAAGGGTAAATATCTGATCCGTGCAACCCCTCCCCCTCCTGAAACCTGCCTGCCACTCTGGAAGGAGTTGCATATCTTCAGCCCAAGCTGTCAGCCTTTTGGAAAGAATCTGCGTAAATATCTTTGTAATGCAGTTAACTAAGGCAATGGGGCGGTAGTTAGAAGGATCAGTGACATCCCCTTTTTTGTGTATCATTCTAAGAAATGTTTGAGACCACGATATTGGAATCTTTTCTTCATCAATTATTTTATTAAATAACGAGTTTAAGTAGAGTATCAGATTGCCGGGCAGATTTTTAAAAAAGTCATAGCTAATACCATCCGGACCAGGGGCCTTACCATTTTTTGACTGTTTCAAGCTTGAGATAGTTTCCTCAAGAGTTATATGTGAATCAAGATAAGGATTTCGAAAATTATTAATCGTTATCAAGTAAGGATTTGGATCGCGAACTGGGTAAAAAGATTTCAAGTATTGTTCCCATATAAATAAGTCTATATCATCATTATACGAAGGTTTAAAATTATAGCTATTCACTATCCTCCAGAATTGTTTGGAGTCGATTGCATTCGCCAGAGAATCCAATAAGGAGTTCTTATAACCTTCCTTCTTGGAGTCTAATAATTTTGCATGCACTTTTTTACAATTCGTATAAATCGACACAGCCTCAGGATTGAATTTTTGTTGTTCACAATTTACAAGTACTTGTTTTAGCTTTTTTTTACTCTTTCTGCATTGTGCGTCAAACCATGGCTTCGAACGACTCAGTTTTTTAGTCGGTTTTACAGTCATGTTAAGTTCTGTCGCTGTCTCCTTAATTGCACCAATTAAATTATTTGAAAGGTCATCTATCGACAACATTGCAGAGTTATTATTCGGAGGGTACTGAATAATTTCTTTATATTGATCAGCAAAGTCATTATTCCACTTAAAAAAGGGGGTGCTTGAATGGTTCGCATAATTTAATGTCGAGTGATCTAATAGCGTCAACGCTATAGGAAAATGATCCGATCGAGTTGGAACCCTTAGCACTTGGAAATCCTCTATTGAGTGAATTCCCACACTATTACACCAGGCAAAATCTATAATTGAGGAACTTTTTTCTCTTAGGAATGTACATTGAGCTGGGCAGTCGCTTTTAGTTCTCCCATTCAGGACAAAAAACCCATTTTTTTCAAAGCTTTCTACCATTTGGTTTCCCCTAGTGTCCAAATCAGGGACTAGACTTGTTCTTACGTCATACAAATTTACATTGTTACAGAGAGTCTCCTCCTCTAATTGATTCATTTCTCCAATTTTGCCGTTAAAATCCCCTCCCACAATTATCGAGTATTCCGGGTATTTCATTGACAGGTCAAAGATTATTTCATTTATATTGCGCAGAAAATTTTCAAAATTAGAATTCGGGCTCGAATATATTGATCCAATAATTATATTAAAACTATTACCTTCGAGTTTAACAAAAATATAATCCTCTGCCGCACATAACGTTTCCATTTTATATTTGCTTGCGTTGTTGATGATGAGTAGACCCCCCTTTGCTCTTCCTTTTGAGTATTCTCTCGTAGCTGCACTGTAGACAACTTGACAATCGATATTACGTTGTGGATACGTGAATTGAGGTGAAGAAGTAAGCCACGTCTCACTCACACAAATGATGTCATCTGTGGTAGTGTATTGAAAGATGTCATCTAGATTGTTAAATCCCCTTGCATTCCAAAATATAATTCGATTTTCTGGTACTGTAGGCGAACCGTTTATGGACTTGGGATCGTTTTGGAGCTTTCTCCTCCCGGCTTTACCTTTAAAAAAGTTTTGATTGAATTTCCCTTTTGGCTATGTTTGATTCTTTTATTTAAATCAGTAGTGGGAGATTGTGATTTTGGAGGACGTCCTCTTGCCCTTTTCCTGCTAGCAGTAGAGCTTACAGAAGAAGCTGAGATTCCACCTTCGGACTGATAACCTTCTTCACTCTTCTCTGCCACAATTTTAGCAGTTGAAAATACATCGAAATACTGATTATCCATGTATAATCGGGTTCCTTTAATCATTGAGGACTTCCCAAGGCTCTCCAGCTTTTGTTGGTAATCTCGAAGCTTCTTGCGAGTTTCTCTTTGTTCGAGAGTGAAATCGTTTGCGAAAGTTACCCTCAGTGAACGCAGATTTTTAGCATTCTTGTAGATCTCATATTTAAATCTCGAGTTCGTAAATGTAATTAGAACAGGTCTTGGTCCATCTTTTTTCCCGAGTCGAATCACCTTTTCGAAGCAATCAATAGGTAGATTAATTTTAGCTTCCTTGAAAATCTTGCTAACCGCCTCAAAAAGATTCTCATTGTTAGAAGAATCGTCCTTCACATTGTAGAGAAAAATATTCCTAGACCTCTCTTTTATGTCTAAAAATTCCAGCTTTTTTTCAAGAATATTGACTTTTTCTTCGAATGCTTTGTTTTTCTCTTCTAAGACATGACATCTGGTTTTGTAGATCTTGAGTTCTTCTAAGATTTTTTCATCTGAGTTCTTTAAGACTTTAATATCTTCAGTCATTCGCTGAACATTTGCTCCTGTGGATTTTACACTCTCTTGCACTGATATTAAGAGAGATTTTAACTCTTCGTTGGTTGTCATATCTACCGATCAACTCTCACTTTACACTTCAAAACACAAAATACGCATAAGTTACGTAAGCTCTCAGAAAGGGACAATTATATAATCTTTTCAAATACTTGTGACGTTATGAAATAACTCTATTTGAATTCAATTTTCAAGATTATATGTACATATATTTTTTTCAATTAGTTTAAAAGGATAGTCATGAATTGAATGTATAGAAATGAAATTTCCAATTCAAAGGAGAATATAATGTAAAAATTATTTGAATTTTTTATTGAAAATAATTGTGTAATGCTTTTTATGTTATGAACTGATTAATTGATTGTTAACTGATTCTATTAGAAATTAATTTTTTTGGAATTAGTTTAAAAGGTTGTTGATAATTCAAATTGTCAGAAATGGGAGTTCGAATTTGAAAAAAAATATATAAAGTAAAAATTATTCGAATGTTTCGATGAAAATTATAGATTAATGCTTAAATGAGTATCTGAATTTAATATTAAAAATTATATCTGAATATTATGTTTAAATTTTTTTGCAAATTAGTATAAAAGGTTATTGATAATTCAAATTTTCAGAATGTTTAAAAAATATAAAGTAGAAATTATTTGAATGTTTCAATAAAAATAATAGTTTCATGCCTTGTATGTTGTGAACAGTTTAATTAATTATTGGTCGATTAATTTTGTTAGAAAATTTGAATTAAATAAAGATTGAATTCAAATTTTTTTCAATCAAGTCACATAAATTGATTATTTACTTGAATGTTATGTAATTGGATATTGGTTATTATTGCTATTATTAAACTTTAAATTTTCTTCGAAATACCTGTATTGCAATTATATAATCTTTTCAAATGCTTGTGACGTTGTGAAATGACTCTATTTGAATTTATTTTTCAAGATTATATGTACATATATTTTAGTTCTTTTTCATTAGTTTGAAAGGTTAGTTATTTGAATGTTTCAATTAAAATAATTGTGTAATGCTTTTTATGTTATGAACTGGTTAATTAATTATTAACTGATTCCATTGAAACTTATATTTCCTGTAATTAGTTTAGAAGGTTATTAATAAGTCAAATATTCAGAAATGGAAGTTCAAATTCAAGGAAATATATAAAGTAAAAATTATGTGAATGTTTTAATGAAAGTTATAATTTAATACTTGTTATTTCTTGAACTGATGAGTTGTGTGATCAAAAAAAAAATAGGAGGAAAATAAAAGGTTTGAAGAAGAAGCGGAGAAGGCTAGGACGGATGAAGAGGTTTGGAAGGTGATAAATAAAGAGAGAAGAAGAAGGAAGAGAGTAAACCAGGATATTGAGATGGTAGAATGGAAAAAATATTTAATGAAATTACTAGGGAGGAAATAGTCAAGGTATTAGGGATGATGAAAGATGTAAAGGCACCTGGTATAGATGATATTCCAAATGAAGTACGGAAATATGGGGGGACAGAATTAAAGGATTGGGAACACAGAAAAAAAATGGGGTAAATAGTGTTGCAGGTAATTTCGTATTTTTACCTGTTCGTATTGGTAAAACACAAATATTACCCTCGATGGGCAGAAACTGTCTTTTGTTCTCATGAAAGTTGTCACCAAAGTTTTGAAAATTGGAAGCCACTAGCTTTGAATCGCTGAAGTGAAGTTAGCTGATGTATGGTGTAACAGGCAAATCGGATAAGTGCGGCTTCATAAAGGCTGTTTTGCCGAATCGTTAGGACTGTCAAAAGTTCAATATGACATTTACAAGGCCTTCAAGGTAAACATTGAGAATTACTCCCGAACGTAGGTAAACGCAGAATAATACCCTAGATGTGCGGGTAAAGTTTACCCACATGGAGTAATTTTTGTTACAGGTAATCTTTACCCCGAATTCCGGGTAAAGTTTACACTTAGTTTTTTCTGTGAATGGATAATGTGTACTAGAGTATGGAGAGGAGAGGGGTGGCCAGAGTTATGGGAAGAAGGAGTAGTGATACCAATAGTGAAGAAAGGCAGATGGGAGGAGGTTATTGATTATAGAGGAGTGACATTAATGCCAATACTATATAAAGTATATGTGACTGTTTTATCGGAGAGGTTGAAAAAAGAAGTTGAGGCGAGTGTATGATTTCAAAACTTCCGCGGTTATGAAAATATAAATGTCTGCGAAATACGTGATTTAAGCGAGCCTACCGTCGTTGTAAATTTAGGGAAGACGATGTACGTAGAGTGGGGGAATATCGATTTCGAGGTACCGAGAGTAAGACTCTCTAATGATCGCTCATTAGATCGTCTTCGTTTGGTCATCGCATTCGAATCCGCGCCATACTCTCCGTACTTTGAGAGAATCGGAAAAGGTATTAATATATTAATTTGTTAATTAAAGAGTGATGTGTGAAAGTGTAATTTTTGTAAATTAGTCTTTCTAAAAAGCATGGTTTTGTTGTTCCTTTTGTTAATTTAGTGTGGCGTGTTCAACAAATTATTTATGTCGCCCGAGCCTAATCAATCCAGGGAATCAGCTACATTTCTGACTCCTAGATGCTCTGATACATCGCTTTGATATCGCCGCTTTCGGATGGAAATGATTTGATCCAATTATCCAAATTTACAAGCTGATGCGATTGTCTTTTGGGTAAATCTTGCTGTCGCCTCTACTTTCTGGAAAACGAGTTCCAAATCCATGCATATCCTACTGAATGTCGACTTGGCTATCCTTGGTTCTCCATCTCAAATCAGCGGTTAAGCATTTTACCTTGCGATAAGTATTTTTCATTTCCTGGTTTAAAATTATTCTCTTTTATTTGACTGAATTTATTCTTTTAATTTTCACTGGCTGTGCGAATTTTATATTTTTACTGGCTGTGCGAATTTTATATTTTTAATGCGAACTTGATCATTATTAGTCGTTATTCAAAGGTTACATTTTCACGTGTGATGAGTGTGTATGTGAGTTGAACTAATTGCTTGATATATATGTACTTGTGTTTCTTTGACATTGAATAAGACTATTTTCACAACAAGATTCAACCTCTGATTCATCGATACTTGATAAACCTGATTTCTCATTTATGAATTTAATTTATTGATTGATATTTTTGATGTTAAATTGAAGATTTTGTAATTGGTAATCTAACTTATTTTCAATTTCATTTGACGACAATTTTTCCCGATTGCATTTGACATTTGAATTTGAACAAATATTCAGAGAACACCATATTGAATTTCAACATAAAATGTTCAATTATTTTTAAAGTCGAAGTAATTGCTACAAAGTTGTGAAGAAAAAGATAGAGCCACCCAATCAGACAGGAATTTGAAAAGGGATGGGAATGATCAACGATATATATTTTCTGAACTATTCAGTAAATAGGAGAATTAAAATGGGGAAAGGGGCAATGATAGCAATGTTTGTGGACCTAAGGGATCGTCCATAAATTACGTAAGACGTTTTTCTTTTGTTTGAATAAAGAGAGGAATAAAATTGCTGTGAAGTTGAGAAGGACACAACGCTATAAACAAAAGAAAAACGTCTTACGTAATTTATGGACGATCCCTAACGGCGGCGCTTGACTCATTAGACCGTAGTGAGATAGAAAAAGTTATGGCGAAAGCAAGTGGGAGATAGTTTCTGGTTGGTGAGAGGAGTAAGGCAAGGATGTCCTCTGAGCCCACTTTTATTTGTTATATTAATATCAGACTTGGAAGAAGAAATGAAGAAAAAAGGATGGGAAGTAGCTGGGATAGGGAACGAAATGATATATACACTGCGGCATACGCAGACGATATAGTATTGATGGCAGATGATAAAGAAGAGATGGTGGGCTTAATTACAGGATTAGAGAAATACTTAAATGGAAAAAAGTTGAATTTAAATGTAGAAAAGACAAAGATAATGAGGTTTAGAAAAGGAGGAGGAAGAAAGGAAGAATGGACGGGGAGATGGAAGGGAATAAAATTAGAAGAAGTAAGAGAGTTCAAGTATTTGGGATGTACCTTGCAAGCAAATGGAGATCATAGAGCTCATATAAGAGAAAGGATAAAAAAAGCAGAAAGGGAGGGGAATTAGTGAGAGAGTGTTTAATGGAGGTAGAAGAAAGAAGAGGGAGGGCGATGGAAATAATAAGATGGGAAGAAGAAAGGAGGGAATTCTTCAAGGATATAGAGATATAGAAGACGGGACTGGAGACTGGGACGAGACTGGGACAAATGGAGATCATAAAGCTCATATAAGAGAAAGGATAAAAAAAAGCAGCAGGGGTAATGAAACAGATATGGGTAATAGAAAAAAGAAGGTTCAAAAAAAAATTGTAGAAGGAGAATGTGGTTATTTGATACGCTGGTATGGCCGGTCTTAGGTTACGGAGCAGAGATATGGGGATGGAAAGAAAGGAAAGAGATTGAGAGTTTACAAGAAAGGTATATAAGGTGGACGCTAGGGGTAGACGGGAGGGCCCCGGGATATATGGTGAGAGAAGAAACGCAAAGGGATAAATTAAGTACTAGAGTGGGAAAGAGGGCATGGAATTTTGAGACTAAGCTGTGGGAGGGAAAGGGAGGGGAGTTAGAGAGAAAGTGTTTGGTGATGATAGAAGCAAGGAGAGGGAGGGTGATGGAATTAACGAGATTGGAAGAAGAAAGCAGGGAGTTCTTTAAGGCTAGAGAGATAGATTACGTGACTGGAGTCAACTATGAAGAAGTGAAAAAAAGGGAGAGAGAAAGACAATTAATAGAAAGATGGGGGATGATTGAGGAATCAAAATATAATATATGGTATAAGATGATAAAAGAGGAAGAAGTACCAAAGTATTTAGAAGAGGGATGGGGAGAGAAAAGATGGACCAGAATAGCAAGATTCAGATTGGGAAACGAGGTAAGGGCAAGTATGTATGGGAAAACGAAAGATAACAGGAAGTGCAAAATTTGCGAATAGGAAGAGGAAACATGGGAGCATGTATGGGAAGGATGTAGGAGAGGAATGGAAGATGAAGGAAGCTGGCAAGAGAATGTGGTAATGATTCTAGGGGAGGATGGTTTGGGGCAAGAGTGGATGAAGGAGTTAGAGGGTGCTAGGGGAGCAAATGAGAAAGAATGAAGTCCCTTAGGGAAAACATTATGAATGAAGAAAAAGTACATTTATTTCAATTACGCATTGTCCGCCAATGTTTGTGATGTTGCGAAATAATTATTTGAATTTAATTTTCAGAATTATATGTGAATATGTTTTAATTTTTTATGGAATTACTATAAAAGGTTACTCATAAATCGAATTTTCAGAAATGAAAGTGCAAATTAAAAAAAATGCAGAGTAAAAATTGTTTGAATGCCTGAATAAAAATTATAGTTGAATGCTTTTTATGTTGTCAACAGATGAATTAATCATTAGCTGGTCAATTTTTTTCAATATTATATTACATAAAGATTGTATTTTAATTTGTTTAAATTAAGTACATAAATTGATTATTCGATTGAGGGCCATGAAATTCAATATTGACTATAATTTTTACGATAAAAGATTATTTATGTTTGAAATACTTCTATTCCCATTGTATAATTTTGGAAAATTTTTCGATGTTGTGAAATAAGTACCCGAATTCTGCTTTCAATATTATATGTACATATTTTTTACTTTTCTGTGGAATTAGTTTAAAAGGTTATTATTAACTCAACATTTCAGAAAAATATAAAGTAAAAATTATTGGAATATTTTTATTAAAATAACTGTTTATTTCTTTCTATGTTGCGAAATGAGTAATTAATATATACATGTATTTTGAGTTTTTCTGGAATCAGTTTTAAAAATCATTAAAAAATTAAATGTATAGAAATGTAACTTCAAATGAAAAAATATATTTTGAATGTTCAAACGAGAACCATTGTTTAATGCCTTTTTTTGTTGTGAACTAATAAATTATGTATTAACTGATTCTATTTTATGAATAAATTAAATTTTCAGGAATAAAAGTTCAAATCCTTCATATGAAAAAAGGTAACCTCCATCTTGTGTAATATTGTATTATAGAAGGAATCGTTATGCAATCGAATATTGGATATGATTTTTATAATAAAAGTTCATTTATATTTGAAATACTTCTATTCCAATTTCATAAATGTCGAAATGATTGCGATGTTGTTAGATAATTATCTAAATAATCTTCAAACTTATATGTAAATGTGTTCTAAGTTTTTATGGAATTAGTTAAAAATATTATGAATAATTGAAATTTTTAGAAAAATATAAGATAAAAGTTATTTTGATATTTCAATGCAAATAATATTGCTGATTGATTTTTATGTTCTGAACAGATGAATCAACTATTATTAACTATTGAATGATTTATTATTTTCAAAAAAGTGAATTACATAAAAATTCACTTTGAATTGTTTTCAATTAAGTCACATAAATTGATTATTTACATTAAGGTTATTTGATTTAATATTGGCTGCTATTTTTATGATAAAAATGTATTTTTTCTTTAATGTATATCCATCACAATGATATAATTTTTTTAATGTTTGTGATGTTGTGAAGTGAGTATCCGAATTCAATTTCAAAATTGTATGTGCATATATTTCAATTTCTCCTGGTATTACTTTGGAAGGCTATTAATAATTTAAATTGTCAGATAAATATTAAATACAAGTTATTCTAATATTTCAATGAAAATAATTATTAAAAGCTCTCTATTTCAAATTTTGGTGAATCGCCCTCATTTCAGTGTTATTGGATACCGCTGTCATGTAAAAAAGTGTTTGTTTTTAATGTGAATCTTATTTTTAATAAACAATTCTTTTTAGCCTGATGAGGCCAGAGAACCAATCTGGCGAAACGTTGCGAAAAAACACAAACGTAAGTGTGATTATTTACCCCCAATTGACCGATTTACCAGCCACTACGATTAAAATCTCTCTATGTTATGAACTCATTAATTAAATATCAACTGTTTCTGTTGAAAATTACATTTTCTGGAATTAGTTGAAAGATGATTAGTAAACTAAATTTAATAAAAGAAAAGTCAAAATTCAAAGAAAAATATATATAAAGTAACAATTATTTAAAAGTTTCAATGAAAGTAATTTTTTCATACTTTTTATGTTGTGAACTGCTTCATTAAAAATAAGCTTAATAATTTTGTTCACAATATCAAATTACATTAAGATTAGAATTTAATATTCTTTGATTAAGTAACATGAATTGTTTATTCATTTTGAGATTATCTAATTGAATATTGGCTGAAATTTGTATTATAAAAGTTCATTTATATTTTAAATGGCCTTATTCCAGTTACGTAAATTTCAAATCGTTTCTGAATTTGCGAAATAAGTATCTGAATTCAAATTTCAAAATTGTTTTTACAAATGCTTTTATTTTTCCTGGAATTATTTTGTAAGGTTACTAATAATTCAAATTTTAATAACAATACAAAGTTAAAATTATTTGAATGTTTCAATGAAAATAATTATTTGATACTTTTCATGCTCTAAACTAATTAATTGATTATAACCTGATTAATATTTTTCACAATATTGAATTACATGAATATTGAATTTTGATTAATTTTAATTAGATAACATAAATTGATTATTCACTTCAAGGTTATGTTATTGAATATTGGCTATAATTTTTATAATAGAAGTTTTTTTTTAATACCTTCATTATAATTATATCATTTTTTCAAATGTTTGCGATGATCTGAAATGTTTATCTGAATTCAATTTTCAAAATGATATGTACATATGTTTTTATTTTTGATGAAATTTGTATAAAAGACTATAAGTAATTTAAATTTGAGTAATGCAATTAAACATTTTGAAAATATTAATTCAAAATTGATTGAATATTTAAATAAAAATATTTGTGTGATGCTTCTTGTGTTTTTAAATGATTGATTAATTATTGATTCTACTAGAACTTAAATTTTCTTGAATTTTTTAAAAAGCTTATTAATAAATCAAAATATTCAGAAATGAAGGTCAAAATTGAAGAAAAAAAAAATATGGAGTAAAAATAATTTGATTGTTTTGATGAAAATGATTGCTTGAGGGTTTTTATGTTGTGAACTGTTTAATTAATTATTAGCTGATTAGTTTTAACCACAAAATTGAATTACATAAAGATTTAATTTAAATTGTTTCAAATTCAGAATCATAAATTGATCATTTACTTCCAGGTTTTGTTATTGAATACTGGATATAATTTGCATAATAAAAGTTTATTTAAATTTGAAATACCACTAATTACATTATTTTTGAAATGATGGTGATGTTGTGAAACGAGTGTCTGCATTCAATTTTTAAATTATATGTGAATATGATTTTATTTTCTCTGAAATTAGTATGGAAGGTTACTAATATATTAAATTTTCGGAAATGATAGTGAATTTTTTTCTCAATGTAGTATACAAATTATTACAATGTTTGAATGAAAATTATAGTTGAATTTTTCTCATGTTATAAACAGATTAATTAATCATTAGCTTATTATTTTTTTCAACAATTTTAAATTACATGATGATTGAATTTTAATTTATTTTGATGAGGTAACATAAACTGATTATTTCCTTCGAGGTTATATAATTGATTATTGACTATACACAGTATAATAAGAGGTTGCTAATGTTTAAAATACCTCTAATTTAAAAAAAATTTAAAATTTTGGGATTTTGTGAAATGAGTATCTGAATTTTCATTTCGAAATTATGTGCACATATATTTTAATCATCTCTGGAATAGTTTAAAGGGCTATTAATAATTCCAATTTTCAGAAAAATATGAAGTACAAATTATTTCAATGATTCAATGAAAATAATTCTTCGCAACTTTTTGTGTTATAAATCAAGAATTTGATTGGTCAATGAATTTGAAGGAGTAAATAGTGATTCGAAAATTGAGTAAAGGAAAAACATGAACACTAAAGTTGGCGCGCGCTTGCGCGCGCAAATAATAGTCTAGTATCAATATAATTTTCTATGGTAGCCGCACTAAATGAGCGTGTTCTACTGCTTGCGGATTGACCATAATCTCTCTCTTTTCGATCGGCGTAAGCAGATGCATGTATAGTATTGGACGTCGTAGTAGAACAGAAGTGCCACGGTATAAGGTATAGTAGAATACATTTTTTTTAATGTGGTGGCCCTATTATAAACTTTTATGAAACACAAAAATTAATCATTAAACGTATTCATTGAACCAATTCCTTTGATTAAAAAACACTTCTATTTATAAAATGTCTACCATTCTTATTTGAATTTATTTTTCAATTTCACAATTCGAATTGCCTTAAA
>CAKNXH010000949.1:68676-89717 GCA_932178445.1 Andricus quercusramuli
TGCAATTCATTACATCCTAATATTTATTTCAATAAAACATGAATAATTTTAAAACATTAAAAGTGCTTGATGTGTGAATAAATCATTGAAAAACATAAAGTTGTATGATTTTACTTGCGATTAGGCTACGAAATAATGATTGTTCATTATTTCAAATAATTAGTAGGTAAGGCATAATTATCATTTACGCAATCAGTAAATAATCAAAGTGAATTAAATCATTCATAATAATATTCGATTTTCCGGAATATCATCAATATTAAACCTATTCTGATTATTATAAATTCAATATATATTTATTTTAATTTTACTGTAGAATTCAATTGAAAGAAAATGTTTTCAAACATTCCTAAAAAAACTGTTCTTAAGAATACAGTTCTTGTATTAAGATTCATATCACGTTCAACAATTATTGTTTACTATCTTAAATATGTGATAGTTTACAATTGATTATTGCTTGAGCATTTGTGCTTGTGTATTTTAATTTCCTAAATCTTTTATATAAAATGTTTATTTTCTGAATTCACAGAGTAAAAACTAGGCATTCATTTTTATCTGGGATCCTTTCTTGGGCGTTCTGATATGATCGCACAAATAGTCTATTTTAGACCCAGTTTCTGTCTTGTTTAGTTTGCTAACTTCAGATTGATAAATGATCCGAGATAGCGAACTGAATTGGTTCAGAGGGTGCATTGTTTGAATTGTTCCAAACTTCAATCTCACAAAAAACAAAAAAATAGATGAAAAGACCAGGGATCGGAACGTTTTAGGTTAGACCAGTCCGGATGCGGATTGGACACTTATAATTCTTAAGGGTGCGGTTCCGAACCTCGATACTTTAATTTCTGTAGCGTCCTGATTCATACCCGGACCCTTCTAGTTCTTCTTAAGGGTTCGAGTCGAATCGGGACCCGAACACATGCGCAGTAGAGTTTCAAGCTTATACGGATGCGTAGTAGAGTTCTAAACTACTAACGGGTGCGCAGTAATGTTAGGAGTACTTGTGTGTGCGCAGTAGAATTGCACAGCACTTACATCAGCGCAGTAGAGTTCCACGGAACTTACCCAGAACTTACTTGCGCAGTAAAGTGACATACCACATACGTCTGCGCACTAATGTTAGGTAATACTTAGGGGTGCAGAGCATGAATTTGGGGACCGAATAAAAAAATTCCAAAATTTGACTCCAATTTTGAAACTCAATACATTAGTAGATTGCCTTCAAAGTCAGTACGCGGGGGGTTTTCGGGGCACAGAACACAAATTCGGGGTCAAAATTCAAAAATTCAAAAAGTTCAATAAAATTTTGAAGATTTTATAAAATTGGTTAGGTTTCATGAAAGTCATAACAAGGGGGTTTTTCGAGTCTTGGAATACAAATTAAGAGCCAAATTAAGAAATTCAAAAATTTGAGCTCAAATTTCGAAAATTGGACTAAATCTGTAGATTTCCAATAAAGTAAAAAAAAAGAGGGGGCTTTTGAGTCTCAAAAAACGAGTTTGGGTTCAAAATTAAAAATGTGACTTAAATTTAAAAAAACCGTGGATTTTTATGTAAGTCAATACAGGGGGGATTTTGAAGCGACACAACACAAACTTGAGGTGTAAATCTAAAAATGTTGAAAGGAAACCTAAATTTTGAAATATTTATTAAATTAGTGAGTTTCTATGAAAGTGAGTAAGAGAAGGTTTTCTGAGTCACCACATACAAATTTGGGGCAAAAATTCCAAAAGAGGACCTAAATCTTGAAAATATGATTAAACTGGTATATTTCCATGAAAGTCGATCACGAGGGGGTTTATCAAGTCATAGAACACATAATGTTAACCTAAAATTTTGAAAAGGATATTAATTTGGCAGATTTTCATGAATTCTAAAACAAAGGAGTTTTTCGAGTCTCAAAATACTAACGTTTACCCCGGAGAAAAAACCTCGTATCGACTTTCACAGAAATATACCACATTAATAACTTTTTCAAAATTCATGTCAGCTTTTTGAATTTTGGGCCGAAAATTCCTCTCTTGTTATTCAAAATCCCACCTCTTACTGACTTTCATGGAAATTTACCAATGAAATAGAATTTTCAAAACTTAGGTTGCTATAGTTTAAATTCTTGAATTTTTAACCAAAATTAGTATTATGCGACTCGAAAATCCCCTCCTTTCCTATTTTCATGAAAATCTATAAATTCAATAACATTTTACAAATTTTAAGTCAAATTTTTTCATTTTTTCATTTTGACCCCAAATTCCCTTCTGTGCCCGAAACCCCTCATGCTGTCTATCATATAAATTAAATAATGTGATGAAATTAAAAAATTGTTAAGTTAATTTCTTGACATTTTTAATTTTGACCTCAAATTTATTTTCTGTGACACGAAAACCCCACTTGTACTGACTTTAATGAGAATCTAACAATTTAACTATATTTTCAAATTTCAGTCAAATGTGTGTCGAAACTAAAATATAAAGAAAACAGAAAAATTCTTTCTGTTTGAGAGAAAATTTAGGTTTTTGTAAAAATTTGTTTTTTTGCTCCCATTTTTTTAGGCGAAATTCGAAAAACCGGAAGTGCCAATGTTTTTTTATAAATATTACCCTACATTGTTATGCAAAAAATATGAAAAATTGAGAATTAAAAATTCGTAAAAATTAGAGTGGTACCGTCACACTGAGGCTGATACCATTTCCGGGGCACCTTTGCTACGATTTAACCCCCGTCCGATTCATGGATTTTTATTTTTTTTTACTTTATTTACTTAAGGTGATACCTTTGATAATATCGAGTTCAAAATAAGCACAAATTTTAAATTCATGCTTCAAATTGACCGTATAAGTGGATTTATACCATTTCCGGGACAAGTTTAATCGGGTTCGATCCTTTTTTGATGATGGAACATTAATTTTCAACTGTTTTTACACCTCGTGAATAATATTTGACGAAATTAAAATTTAAAAAAAAAACAGAAAAATTATTTCTGGTCGGGAGAAAATTTAGGTTTTTGTAAAAATTTTTCTCTTTGCTCCCACTTTTTTCAGGCGAAATGCGAAAAACCGAAAGTGCCAATTTTTTTGATAAACATTATCCTGCATTGTTATCGAAAAAAAATATAAAAAATTGAAAATTAAAAATTCGTAAAAATTAGTGGTAAACCGTCACACTCAGACGTCGCGAACATCAGCCCAATGGGTTACCATGGTTTCTAAACTTGACAGTTTAGAATTTGTTTCATCAGATTTAGTTATTGACAGATGATTTTCATTTCGAGCCTATTTTAATCTACAAATCGACCCTATTTTAATTAGATTGGCTGATCAAACTCGGGTGCAATTGTTTTGTTGCGTGAACTGTTTTAATACCAAATTAAGTTCTAAATCGAATCCTAGTTTTTACAGTCCTCTGTAATTTTCGTTAAAGTCCAAAATGTGATTCTATCTAGAAACTGGCTAAAATCTGGACAATCTACATATGTTCAAATTCGTAACGAACTCCTAGATAGTGCCAAGACTGAGACTAGACACCAGAAAGGTTTGAATCAAATCTTTAATTTTAAAAGGCTTCTGAGCGAAGGGAGCCGCGCGCAATGGTAATGTGCCCGCTCGCTCAGCGGGCATATATTTTATCGTGTAGAATTTAAATCTGTAGAGTTTGCAGTTAATTAAAAATATAAAAAAGCGTTTGTACACAAAAAAAAGGAAAAATGAGTTTCCGCGAATCTTATAAATACGCCGGGTGTCAAACATTTGATGTAACTTCATATTACGTTGCTGTAAGTTTGTCCAGTCGCCTTAACACACTCAGCCTTCTAAAAGTTTGAAAACATGTCATTTTGGTCGGCTACGAATTTTAATTCATTACATCGTAATATTTATTTCAGTAAAACACGAACAACTTTTAAACATTAAAAGTGCTTGATGTGTGAATAAATCATTGAAAATAATAAAGTTTGTATGATTACACGTAAGGCTTACACAGAAAAAAAAAAGTCTTAAAGTTGGGTTGGTCTTGTTTTTATTTTTGCCTTAAATTAAGCCCAATACTAAATGAGAGCATGAATATCGTTTTAAAAGAAGGCCTTATCGGCTTAGAACTAAAATTAATCCATTGATATGGCTTCTTTGCAAATATTCATCTTGAAACAAGCCCCATTAGACTTATTAAGACAGCAAGATCTTCGCAGTTAAAAAGAAGACGATATTGAGGCTACCGTTTAGCCCTCTAGAAGCGAGATTCAAAAATCTAACGTCTTCTCGCAGTTGTGACAGGAGCAGGAAAATAGACGCCACGCCAAGCATGCGAAATGCGTCAATTATAAGTTTTTATTAAGTGAAATTATATCTTATTTAACCTGCTCTATTTATTAAACCTAATTTAACATATTCTCAACCATATTCGAGGTTAGTACATCTCATCATACACTCTTGTTAATGTTATTCACCGCACAGTCATATAGTCGGGGTTCTCGTCTCGCGACACCTATAACCTATACAACTCTTCACATTATGATTGGATCGCAATTAGGTTATTTCACAGCAAATGAAACAAGAGTTTCGTATGTTTCAGTATTAAATGTAAATTTTTGTATAGTCTCATGATAAGAAACAAAATTATATATATATTTATTATTGCTTTAGTCCTTCTATATTTTAGTCTGCGATAACGCTTTCTTCAAGCCCACGTTTTGGCTTACGGCTAGTTTTAGACAGTATAGCAGTTACATTCAAGCCCACATTCTGGCTTGCGACTACTTTTCAGCCCATGCAACGTCTCAACTTTAGTTTCTCAATCGCTTTCTTTTAAAGCCTTAATCCTATTCTAGTTTTTAGCAAATGCTGTCTTCTTTTTGTTACACCTTAAAACAAGCCCATATTTGGTATTGTATTAAGACTTTTTTTTTTCTGTGTAATTATCAATCACGCAATCCACAAATAATTCAAATGAATTAAATAAATTACTTATATAAATTTAATGTGAATTTATTATAACTTTACTATATGCTTCAGTTTGAAGAAAAATGTTTTTAAACATTCTTTAAAAAATCTTTGTTAAGAATACAGTAAAAAAATATGAAAATTTTGTGAAAAAATTGTTTTCAGGATTTTTTTTCACACTGAAATAGCGAGAAAACTTCACACTTTCTTTTACCATCGGTGCACAAAAATCGTGTAGTTTGACGATGTACTTTTCGTTGTCATCATAAAAGTCGTTATCATTTCCAAAATGGTTATTTTATGCTTGAAAATCTTGAAAAAATATAGGTGTGTGGACCCTTCAGTGAGATTCCAACGAATAGCGGTGGAAGTGGCTGTGCTTAGGTTTTTGAGGTCTCTGAATCCGAATCTGGCGTCAGATTTTTGAAATTCAAGATGGCGGATCCAATATGGCGACCAAAATTAACTAATGTTTGGAACTGGATGAGATTGTCCAAACATAGGTTTTTCGGGTCGCTGAATCCGAATCTAGTGTAATATTTTCGATATTCAAGATGTTGGATCCAATATGACGGCCAAATTTTTGAAAAAATGTTTGGAACTGTACGAAATTGTGCGTCAATAGGTTTTTGGGGTCGCTAAATCCGAATATAGTGTCAGACTTCCGGAATTCAATATGGCGGATTCAATATGGCAAAAAATAAACATTTCCAAACTTTTTGCCGCCATATTGGATCCGCCATCTTGAATTTTCGAAATATAACACTATATTCGAATTAAGCGACCCCGAATACCTATGTTCGGACAATTTCATCCAGTTCCAAACATTTGTTAAACTTGGTCGCCATATTTGATCCGCCATCTTGAATTTTGACAATCTAACACTATATTTGGATTCAGCGACCCCAAAAACCTATGTACAAACAATTTCATCCAGTTCCAAACAATTTTTCAAAATGTTGGTCACCAGTTTGGATCCGCCATCTTGAATTTCGAAAATCTGACGCTAGATTCAGATTCAGTGACCCCAGAAACCTAAGCACAGCCACTTTCACCGCTATTCGTTGGAATCTCAGTGAAGCGTCCACACACCTATATTTTTTCAAATTTTCAAGCATAAAATCGATTTCTGTGCACTAATGGTAAAAGAAAGTTTGAAGTTTTCTCGCGATTTCAATGTGAAAAAAAAATCATGAAAAAATTTTTTTCTCAAAATTTTCATATTTTTTGACATAAAAGCCGCCATATTGAATTTTATGGAGGAGATATTTAAATTTTGAGCTCAGATTCTGAAAGAGCATACCCAGGAATAGTAGGCAACCGGGTTTTCGTTTAAAAATTCCCATTTCTTAATTATAATAAGGAGGCTTGAAAATGAATAAAAAAATGGGAGTTCTTCGTCGTTAATCGGCTAGTAGTGTCCAAACCGTGATTCTGTCGAGAAACTAGCTGAAACCTGGACCGTCTTCATATATTCAAATTTGTAACGAAGTCCAAGATAGAGCCAAGACTGAAAATGAAAATCACTTGCCCAACTGTGCACCTTTATGTCCGCACGTAAGGGCTTATACGAGTGTGGTCCTTTATATCTAGGTATAATAAATTTTTAACAGTTAAAATGATTCAAACGTAGTGAAATGGAGCGTGCTAACTTTTGTGTAGCGCCAAGCTGGTATTGCGTGAACAATCAGGCGTGAGAAAAACTCTACTGGCTTTAGCATGATTCAAGACTGCCACAAAAATTCCCCACATGGGGGAAAAGATAGTCACGAAGATCTTCGGCATTTATTAGACTTTATAAATTCAAAAAAAAACGAAGCGCTCGGGGAGTATCAGGGAGCAGATTCATCTCTTCTTCTTTTTTTTTAAATACGGTGTAAATGCCAAAGTTCCTCCAGTGACAATCCTTTTTTATAGATTGAGCCAGGTTGTAAAATTATCACTGATTTCTGAAGGGATTTTGACTCGTCAAAATAGCCTTTTTCACGCTCTCGGTACACGATGTACTATTTTGAATTTACTTTTTGATACTTTTATCTTCTTAAGCTCCTTTGAGTCTTCAAGTCCTTAGAACGTCATAACGACGACTAACTACCGTGCCTACTTGGTAAGTATTTATTTTTTTCAAGTTACTTATCTGTCTTTGATTTGACAAAATCGTTTATTTATTCTATGTATTTTATTATGATGTAACAAAAAGTAAACTGGGAAAGAAATTTTTTTCAATCATTTTTATCGAAGTTTTACTGTTGCTTATATGACGATGTATAATGACGGGTTACACATTTGTCTTCGTCATTGGTTAGACAAATCTCAAGGTTTATTTATTTGGGTGGTACAAATTTTTTTTCTTCAAATTCTTTTGCTCACATCTTTCAGATTTGTTCGAATACAAAAAAAAAAGTAAGCACGTATTTTTTTATTTTGAAATCAATTGATTTTTAGGGGTTGTTCAAAGCCCATAAAGTTTCACGTGTATTTCCTCTGGAAAAAAGGCCTTTTTGGAAATTTTCGATAGAATCGTTGATATTGCATATTATCTGACTGCTTCTGGCATGATTTTCTTGAAATGTATCTTTTAAATACTTTTTAAATTCAACCCCTATAAGCCGTTCTTATAGCGTCTCGAAAAAAACTCCATAAGTGCAAAAATGAAGTATTATGTCCCGCGTGAAAAAATGTTCCCTTGCTCAAGCATGGGTCAATCATAGGTCAAAAATGTTTAAAGTTCGACGGATTCCAGAGTTAAACTTGCATAAGAAGAACTAAAACCTGTCTAATTCTCTCTATTTATCATTTCACATAAATTGGCCTAGTTTTAAGTGCTTTTTCGTACCAAAATTCATAATTGGTTCCGAATATCAAAACTGTGCGTATCACTCCAAAGGTAAGATTCATAAATCTACTAAAATTTGTTGAAATAGATATTTCCTAGTTGAATAATAATGTTTTGCAGCCCAAAGTTTGATTGTTAGATAATAAACTTTCTGAGACTATAGCCAGACAATGTCTAATTCTAAAGATCAAACGGAAGAAAGAATTTGGACATGTGCAAAATTTTGAAAATCCCGTGATCCTGAGGCCGACGCGAATCGCAGGGAATCCATGTACAGTACAAGTCCGATAAGTTGCCGTCCGATAAGTGTACACTCCCCTTAAAACGTCATCACACGCACGGCACGCACACTAATTGAGGTTCTCCCACTACGTGTGGTATTTTGCTTATGATTTGCGCATCATCCTTACGCATGCGCGCACCTAATATCGTGCTACTAGAGGGGGCATCCGATAAGTCCGGAATTTGTGGAATTTTCCGCCCCTACAGCCCCGAAATGAGAAACTTATCGGACTTCTACGGTAATTCGAAAAATTCACAGAATTGAAAGAATACAGAGAATTCAAGGGATTCAGAGAATTCGAGGCATTCAGCAAATTCAAGGCATTCAGTGAATTCAAGGAATTCAGCAAATTCAAGGAATTCAGGGAATTGAAAGAATTCTGAGAATTCAAGTTATTATGAGAATTCCAGGAATTAAACCCATTCTGTGAATTATCAGGATTTTAAATTCTTTGTATTCATAGAATTCTTGGAATGCCTGGAATTCTCTGAATTCCTTAAATTCTCTTATTTCTCCTTGAAATCTATGAGTTCCTTGTTATTATTATTATTATCATACCATTAAGCCATTTCCCTTTCGGGGTAGGCGTGACTTGCTCGGTTGGAAAATAGTAAAATAGGTATATAGGTGTAAAGTTTGTCGGTATATGGGTATAAGGTAGATAAGTATATAGGTGTTAGGTATAGATGTTTTAGATTGATCCGGAGTTTTTGTGTTATTTATTTAAATGACACGTTCACTCCGCAACACTTCTCCGACCCAGGTTGCTGATCAATCTCTCTAGCGATCACCCCAAGTGAGGAGCCTCACAAAATTGTTATGTATGGTTCCCCACGTGGGCCCATTAGTATCCAAGGTCTTTGTTTCAGGCATCATTCACTCTATTGTCACTCTGTTTATAAACTATTTGTCGCCGCACTTTTCTGTCCTGGCATACTACTCTAGCTTCCTTCACGTTCATGCATTTCTTCATGCAAGCTCTTGGGTTTCTATGACTTCTTATGTCTCTTCGGATTAATGTCTCATTCACAGATTCTAACCATTCTTTCGGCGGTCTACCTCTGGGCATTCTGCCATTTAATTTACCTTTATACACTTGCTTCGTCAGTCGTTCATCTTTCATTCTTTCAAGATGTCCGAACCACCTTAGCTGATTTCTTTCCCATATCTCAACTAGTGTCTCTCCTGTACCACATTCTTTGAGGATTGTCTCGTTTCGGACTTTGTCCATCAGTGTTTTTCCGCATATTATGCGCAGAGGTTTCATGCCGATCGCGTTGATTTTACTCCTATCCTTTTCTTGACAGGTCCATGTCTCCCTACCGTATAGTACAGTTGGTACGAAAATAGAGTTATGTATGGCCATTTTAGCTTCTTTTGATATGTTTTTATTTGTGAGGATGGACCCTGCTCTACCGATAAACTGCTTACCCTTATTTATTGAATTTCTTCCATTCTCTGAATTCCCTGAATTCTCTGAATTCCCTGAATTCCTTGAATTCGTTGAATTCCTTGAATTCGCTGAATTCCTTGAATTCGCTGAATTCCTTGAATTCGCTGAATTCTTTGACTTCGCTGACAGCCTTCACGTTGCTGAGTGCCTTGAATTTTTTTAATCCCTCAAATTATCTGAATTCCTTAAATTCTCTGAATTCAAGGAATTTTCTAATTTCCTTGAACGCTATCAATTTTGTTGAATTATCAGAATTCCTTGAATACTCTGAATTCTCTAAATCCCACGAATTCGTTAAATTCGTTGAATTCTCTGAATTCCCTGAATTCTTCGAGTTTGTGGAATTCCTTGAATTCGCTGAATGCCTTCAATTTGCTGAATGCCTTGCTTTCTCTGAAACCCTTGAATTCTCTGAAAACCTTACATTCTCTGAATCCCTTAAATTCTCGGAATTCCTTAAACTCTTTGAATTCAATAAATTCTCTGAATTCATCGAACTCTCTGAATTCCATAAATTCATCGAACTCTCTGAATTCCTTAAATTCGTTGAAGTCTCCGAATTTCGAGAATTCTTTCAATTCCTTAAGTTTGCTGAATTCCTTAAATTCGCTGAATGCCTTAAATTTGCTGAATGCCTTGCTTTCTCTGAATCATTTGAATTCCCTAAATCCCTTGAATTCTCTGAATTCCCCGAATTTTCGTTTAATTCCTTGAATTCTCTGAATTCCTGGAATTCTCTGTATTCCTTGAATTCTCTGAATTCTGTAAATTCTCTGAATTCCTTGAATTCTCTAAATTCCCTGAATTCCTTGAGTTCGTTGAATTTCTTGGATTCGCTAAATGCCTTTAATATGCTGAATACTTTGAGTTCTCTGAATCCCTTAAGTTCTCTGAAATCGAGAAATTCTCTGAATTCCTTACACTCTCTGAATTCTACGATTTCTCTGAATTCCTTGAACTCGTTGAATTCTCTGAATTCCCTGAATTTCTTAAATTCGTTAAATTCATGGAATTCTCTGAATTTCTTGAATTCGTTCAAGTCTCTGAGTTCGCTGAATTCCTCGCATTCGCTGAATTTCTTGAATTAGCTGAATGCCTTTAATTTGCTGAATGTCTAGAATTCTCTGAATCCCTTGAATTCTCTGGGTTCCTTAAATTCTATGGATTCCTTAGATGCTCGGAATTCTTCAAATTCTCTGAATTCCTTGAATTCTATACATTTTTCGAATTACATGAATTTCTCGAATTCTTACGAATCCATGGAATTCTATGAATTCCTCGACAGTGAGCCTAGTCTTTCACGTTTTCGCATCAGCCTTAGGCTCACGATATTTTCAAAATGTTGCACATGTCCAAATTCTTTCTACAATTTGTTTTTCAGCATTAGCAATTTTCTGGTTATACACGGATAAAAAAATCGCACTGTTATAGTAGGCTGAGCTCTTAATACTACAGCACGGAACTTCATGTGCAAAATTGATATGAATTTCTACCAATATTGGCATCAGGTCAGACATTTTTAGCATTATATGTCCTATGCTATAAAAGAATCAAGCGCATGCCCTTATTGCTGGAGTCACATGCCCTTAGAGCAGTTGTGCCTTGTGGAAATAGCTCCAACTTTGCCTTGCTACGTTTGTAAGAAAACACATCCTCTTAGAGTATGAGTACACTTACAAAAGAGATATTAGGCCACGCCTACCGGCGCTTGCGCGTGGCCTAATATCTCTTTTGTAAGAGTACTCATACTCTAATAGGGTGGGTTTTCTTACAACCGTAGCAAGGCGAAGTTCGAACTATTTTCACAAGGGATAACGGCTTTAAAAGCATGAAGCTTTGTAGTTTTTTAGGATAAAGGGATTCCTGCTTAAAATGAATGAATTTTGTACCAGGGTAGCAAGAATGAAACCTGCGACAAAATCATGACCAGTGTTCCTATTATTAGAGGCAACTTTTTTTCTCCGTAGTCTAAAAAATAAACATTATTATCTAACAATCGAACTTTTAGCTGCAAAATTTTATTATTCAACTGGGAAATATCAATTTAAAAAAATGTAATAGATTTCTGAAACTTACCTTTGGAGTAATGCGTACAGTTTTGATGTTTGGAACCAATAATGAATTTAGGTTTGAAAAAGTGCCTAAAACTATGCCATCTTGTGTGAAATGACGCAAAGAGAAAATTATTAAGGTTTATGTTGTTTTTATGCAAGTTAAACTCGGGAATCCGTCGAACTTAGTGCTGGACTAATCATTTAAGTTTACCATGGGACGTGCCAGAAGCAATGCTTAGGCCACGCAACGATCCATACATTTCGCATTCTTGAACAATCTACAAACATATTTTGAAGTTTTAAAATTGTTTTAACTGTTAGAAAGTTATTATACTTAGATATAAAGGACCACCCTCGTATGAACCCTTACGTAAGGGCACGAACGTGCACAGTTAGAAAAGTAACATCTGTGCACGTCAAAATTTCAGCGTGCACAGCTGCCCATGTAACAACTGTGCACATTGAAATCTCGACGTGCACAGATGGGCTCCTGTGGACTTGGACGTGCACAGATGGACGTGCAAAGTTGTCCGTCACCCATTTCTGAATATGCTGGAAAGGCTCTCATCAAAATACTCATGCAATTTATTTTTACTTTCATGTTAATTAATAACCTTTTTCAAGAGTTTTGATTTGTCAGAAAGTTTCGTAATATTAGTATATTTTGCACCAAGGGGCAGAAGAGTGACTTTATTGACGAGTGTATGTTTTCTGTACGAGTCGTGGGCCGTTGAGCTGACCTTATATGCCACTTTTTAAGGCCACAGGTGTGTAATGGTGTGTTATGTAAACAAAAACAAGACAATTTCCTATCTTTGAAATTTAAATTTTCTCCAATGTCTGAAATCAGACTCTAATAGCTTTCGCAGAATGAAAAAAAAAATCTTGGAGTTTAGATATGTTTTTGAATAATATGAAACTTCTAATTGGGCTTTCTATTTTAATTTCATTTCAATTGCATCAAATTACATTTGATTCCTCACCACTTGTCTTATCTTTTTTTTTTTTTTTATAAATCCTTTTCACATTTTCGTGAAGCACTGCATCCCGCTTCACCCGTTTCCGATAGACCAGACAAGGTAATGCAAGGGGGCGAGAGAGAGAGAGAGAGGCGCAGTACCCGCGGTGGTTAATTGCGTTGCGTTGTATGCTTCAGTCACTTTCAGTCAGTTGAAAGATGTTGCCGAAAAACAAAAGGAAGCGTCTAACGTTCCTTCACCAATATGAGCTTATCAAAGAAGTTAAAGCAGGTGCCACAAAAAATTCTATTTTACAGAAATACGTTGTTACTCAGAATACGTATAATGATATGATGGCTCGTGAATCTGGATTACAAAATATGTAAAGTGGCAAGTTATTAATATTTGAAGAAAAAATCTATGAAAACAAGTGATAATGTGGTAACAGCAAAATTTTGATTCTCATTTCAGCCAAATATTCAATTTACCTCTGTTTCAAATAAATTAAATGCATATCATTCATGAAGTAGGAAAGTTTGTTTTGAGGTTATGTTTGGAGTATTGAACCTTTTTCAAATATTTATTTATAAAAATTTGACATTTAATATTTACTGTATATTAAAATATTTAAAAGTTTAAAAAAAATTTTTAATTTGAAAAAATTTGAAACTTCTAGAATTATCAAGAATTGGAAATAAAATTTTGAAGTTTTTCAATGATCTTTTAACTAGATACTTGAAATGAAAAGAATTTAACTTCCAATTTACGAAGTATTCAGTTGAAAATTTTTTCAATTTGCAATGTTTCTAGCTCAAAATTGCTTGAAATAATATATTATATAAATTTTAATAATAACATAATATAATTTTGAAATTTTGAAATCGATTTTTTAATTTAGAGCATAGAAAATGATAACGTGGATTTATACTTTTGAAATTGAATCATAATCTTTGAGCTCTATAATTTATGAAAGTTAAAAATGAGTTTCGAGTTTTGCAGTTTCTCTGCATTTTATTGAAAATTGTTCAATTGGACCACGTGAAATTATTGAACATTTTAATATAAAATTTGTGAATTAGAAGACTTTTAAACTTCAATTAAGAAAGTTTAAAATTCAATAGTTCCACTTTGAGTGCTTCAATTTGTAGTATATTTTTTATTCCTTCAAGCGTAAATTTTGACCCGAAATTTGTTTCTTTGATTAAAATGGCCACCCTGTTATATGTACGTTTTTACTTATAAATCAGAACTTCGATACAGTTTGATTTTCGAGCATAAACATTTTCACGTTCATTGTGATATTATAAAACCAAAATGGCAAAAATACAAAAAAAAATATTGTTTTGGCACAGAACTCCAACAGGAATGGTTCATACGGCCTTGATTGTTTAACGTTTAGAGAGCCCCGATTCACCGTCGACGCTATTTAGGGTACCCTCGACACGACGGGTAAGGCGGGTCTCCAGTGTATCAAACAACAATACGTCATTCTACATTACCCTGCCTCTAATAAAAAATTATTAAATCGAATTATCGTTCAGCCATATTATGCAAAATTTCCGTGTGGGAAAATTCACGGAATGCTAGCCTGGCGCTATCCTGGCTCTGTCTAGTTTTGCTACGTGTTTGATTTACAGCTTCTTTAGCTATAGTTTCTTAGCCGAATTACAGTTCATACTTGAACAAAAATAGCAGAAGTAAATTCAGAGAATTAAAATAAAAGATTTAGAAAATTACAAAACGTAATTGCATAAATTGTCAGATGACAGTTGAATGCACTGTATTACATATACCATTTAAGATAATAAACATTAATTATTAAACGCGAATGAAATCTTAATATACAAACTGTATTCTAAACAACGATTTTTGCTTAACAAAAGTTTAAAAACGTTGGCTTTCTACTGAAATATATGCTAAAGTTGTGATGTTCAAGGTTTTCAGAAACTCATTTTTTTTGTGTATTTAAACTTTTACACATTCTCATTCTAATGAGAAGGTATTGGTTTCATGCAAAGTTTGACTCAGTCGGTTTTCATCAAATCTACACATTGTGAGACTCCCTGAGCCAGAAAAAATTATTTTTAGGTGTACCTCTATCTATCTGTAGTCTTTAGACTGTAGGCACGATTACTTTCGCAATAACGATCAGTTTGGATTGAGCTTTGGCACACTTTTTTAAGCCAATAATTTCTAGGGATATCAAAGGACTTAAAGGTTTTTAAGATATTTTTCAAACTTCAAGGGAATTTCAAAGATCTCTAACGTTCAAGAGTACTCAAACGATTTTAAAGATTCTGGGGTATTTTTAAACATTCTATGGAACTTTCAAGAATTTCACAAAATTTCCAGAGATTTCAAAGTATTTGAAATATTTTAGATTTCATTAAATTCCAAGGTATTTTTAAGAGTTTCAAATAGTGTCAAGGAATTTCAAACGATTTTAAAGATTTGAAGGCTTTTTAAAAAACTTCAAGGAACTTTCAAGAACTTTACAAAGTTTCAATGGATTTGGAAAGTTTTCAAAAACTTTGAAATATCTTGAAACTTTGTAAAGCTCAAGCAACTTCCTTGAAACTTCTAATATATTTCAATAATTTGTAGGTATTCTGAAAGATTGTAAATATTTGGTGACCTTTTTAAAAATTCCAAAAAAATTTCAATTGATTTCAATAATATAAATAAATTTTACAGAATCAAAAAGATTGTAAGGTATTTTCACATCTTTTGAAAAATTTTTAAACATTATATATTATACATTCTTTTGAGTCAATATTATATTTAAATAAGATTCCAAAAAATTTTCAGTTTATTTCAGTAATATAATTGAAATTCAAAGAAATAAAAATAGTGTAAGGTATCTCCACAGATTTTAAAGGATATTGAAATATTATATATTATATTTTCGGTTTCGGTTTCGATTCCTTTGGAATAGAACCGAAGGGCTTATGACAAAGCCACCGAACGCGTCCTCGGGTTGCGGATAGAGGGTCCCTGTACCAAGGGTTTCTGCTGAATATGGTAACAATAATTAATAAGCAGTCGTGGACAATTGTCCAGGGATGGTCCCGAAGGAATAACCCCCAAGCGAAGGCGTGAGAACCGTGCCGAAAGCTGAATGTCACCTGGGTGAGGTGTCTCTAACGGTGATTCTGGGAAATCGGCGACTCTCAGAGTATACAGCCTTATCCTTGTATGCGGGGCTCTACAAGGATGGACGAACCCTTTTCCCTAGCTGCTCGTGGGAACAACAATGACAACACCAAACATAATTGTTTTACAAATTTTCAAAGAAATTTCGCACGATTTTAAGGATTTTAGGGCATTTTTAGAAATTCCAAGGAATTTTCAAGAGCCAAAAAAATGGTTACAGATTTCAAAACATTTAAAAAGATTTGAAATATTTAATGATATTTTTAATGATAACAAGGAATTTTCAAATAATTTAAATAATATAATGGGTTTCCGAAGGACTTGAAAATATTTAAAGGTATTTTAACAGATTTTAAAGAATTGTGAAACATTATATACTACATGTACTTTTAAATCTATGTATATAATACTTAAATCAATATTATTAAAACTTCAAAAGATTTTCCAACAGCTTCACAAAATTTTAAAGGATTCCAAAGAATGTTGAAGCTTTTAGGCTATTTTTAAAAATACCAAGAAGTTTTCAAGAGCTTTGAAAATGTTTAAAGGATTTCAAAGTATTTGAAATATTTCCGATTTTTTTCAATTTCGAGGAACTTTCATGAGCTTTAAAAAATTTCAAGGGATTTCAAAACATTTTTAATTATTTGAAATGTTTGATGATATTTAAAAAGATTCCAAGGAATTTTCAATTGATGTTAGTAATGTAATGGGATTTCAAAGGATTTTAAGGAATTCCTGAACATTATATATTATATACTTTTAAATCTATATTATATTTATGGGAATATTTCAAAAACTTTCAAGGTAGGAATAGCGTTTTCTCAATAAAAGAATGACTATAATTATCTGTGTGTAGGATATATTCTGTAAAGAAAATATTTTGTGTAGGAAAAATATATTACTATTTAATTTTATGTACAATATATTATGTCTAGAAAACATTGTGCATAGGAAAATATAATCAGTATACTTTGTGTACAATATATTCTGCGTACAATATATTTCGACTATGCGCTCTGTATGAGACTATAAGCGTAGGGAATAGTCCCATATAGAGCGCTGTCAGCACATAGATTCATATTGAATGGAGGCGTCGATTTATGTAGAAACAGCCTTTTCCCTGTTTTTAGCATATTTTCAGAGTAAAATAATTACTATTTAATTCTGTGTAGGATATATTCTGTATAGAAAATATTCTGTGTATTGGAAATTTAATCAGTATTCTTTGTGTACTATATATTCTCTGTACAATATGTTTGTGTAGGAACAGCGTTTTCTCAATGAAAAAATGAGAGCCTGTTCCAATTGGAAACCAACGTTTTCTACATTGTTTTTTTTATATTTTCTTCAGCAATACTTTCTTATATCTTACCATCGACAATTTTCCACATAATTATTTTGTACATGAATATATATTCTATTATTTTCTGTTGAATATTTCCTACGTTTTTAAATTAGTATTAAAAAAATATTTTGAAAATATTGAAAATTTTAATTTGTAGCCTTTAAGTGGTGAAAATTTGTTAAAATTAAGATCGAAATGAAATCTACTTTATCATGAATAATTTTATGCAAAATGAGCATGAAAAAGATTCACAATTAAAAGACAGAATTCCAAACAACCTCACATTTTGGTTCATTAGAGACAGAAATTACAAAATGACAAAAGAAGGAGAAAAAGAGAAAAAATATTAACTTATATTTTGCAGTGATTGATGAATATTATTGTTAACGTGTACTTTCTTACAATTCTCTGATCAAAACATTTCATTACTGTATTTCTAATAAATAAATAAATAATATTTGAGACGACCGAAAAATGCCGAAAAAAAAATTCCCTATTAAAAAGGGAAATATTAGGAATATAAAATCGCCAAAATTGCTGAAATATAATAATCTAGGATTTAGAAAACTTCTGCGATTGTACAATTCTGGATTTTATACATTAATTTTTTTCAAATATGATTCGTTTATTAAGAATACATAAATTAAATATTTTTATGGAAGAAACATTTTTTCAGTGTTTTATTTATTAAAATTATTATTCGAATATTTAATTGTTCCTGTCACCACTACGCAGCGCGTCCTCGGGTTGCGGATAGAGGAACGGCCCGTTAGGCTGAACAGCCCCTCAGGTTAGCTGCGAATACAAGAATAAGCAGCCGCGGACAGCCGATAGGAACCAGTCGTGGGTGTGGTGAGCCCAGCCACAGATATAGGCCTAGCACTGGTAGAAAATAGGTACATGATGACCATGGCTTGGGGGGACTCACCCATTTGCGTTCATATGCAATGAGTGGGTCCTGGCAGGCCGAGGTGCAGCGTGTATCCACCTAGAAACACTACCCCGAACCAAAACTAAAAATCTTGTAAGGGAAAAATCCTGCTGCCCATTGGACACTTCAGAGATGACACTGTCCGCAAGGGATGTGTGGAATGATTCGCCTGTATAGGGCCAAAAGGGTACTGATGCCAGTAGGCGCGCTGCATTGCAGGGGGACGTTAGGATACGAGGATGAAACTGTAATGTGTCTGACGACAAGTTGACATGGTCCTTGTCAGAGTCGGAAAGCTCCCATACTTAGACCTAGGGAGGTATGGGGGGTATCACTCCTGGGACAGTGGACTCACCTACGATCGGAATAGGATCCTAACGTGCGGATTATCTTGAAACTACCATGGCTAACTTGAAAAAACAAAAAACTACAGTCAAAGATTTAAGGGTGGGAACTCTAAACGCGCGTAGTCTAAATACTGGCGGATTTAGCGAACTCATTGGGATAGCAAATAAATATAAAACTGACTTAATAGCACTACAAGAAACCTGCTGGCCGGGCGATTTCGCGTCAATTTCTAAGGATAACTATACTTTCCACTATGGGGGAGCTAAGGAATGGAGACTGGGGACCGGTTTTCTTATTAATAAACGAATCTCGCAAGCGGTTATCGACATGCAATTCATTAACGATCGGTTATCATACATTGTACTGAAGGGTATTTTCAGCAAACAGGTATTTATCAATGTGCACTGCCCCACCGAGTACAAAGACGAAGACACTAAAGATCTCTTTTACGAAACAATCGAGCAGGTTTTTGACAAGTTCTCAACTTTTGACGCAAAAATTGTATTGGGAGATTTCAACGCGAAAATTGGAAAAGAACCGATGTATAGGCCTACAATAGGATCAGAAAGTTTGCATGACGTCAGTAACGACAATGGAACCAGAGTAATAAACTTTGCAGCTTCAAAGAACCTCGTTGTCAAAAGCACATATTTCAAGCATAAAAATATACATAAGGCCACCTGGACATCACCAGCTGGTAACACCCACAATCAGATTGATCACGTTCTAATTGACAGAAGACGTCATACAAACATTCTCGATATAAGATCGTATAGGGGAGCGGATTTAAATTCAGACCATTTTCTCGTGATAGCAAAAATAAGATCTAGGCTAGCGATAACTAAGAAAACAAGCCGCACGGAGCCAACAGTTCGTTTCAATATAGATAAGTTCAAAACAGCAACAGAAACATCAAATTATCAAGTTGAGATTTCTAACAGCTTTGACGCTCTCCAAGAACAGAGAGACGATAACAATAATTGCGAGGAGGATCCGGAAACCCTGTGGAGCAATATAAAAAAGGCGGTAAAGACAGCCGCGAAACTTACGATAGGTTTAAAGAAAGTAACAAAAAGCAAACCATGGTATGACGAAGAGTGCAAACTCGGGTTTGAAAAACGCGGGAAGGCCAAACTACTTAGTTTACAAAATAAGTGCGATCAAACACATAAGAAGTATCTCGAGATTTGTAAAAGTACAAAGAGGCTCTATAGATCCAAGAAAAGGGAGTGGGAAAAGAATAAAATACTAGCAATAGAAACGCATAATAAACAGAATAACCCGCGCGAGATGTACAGGGGAATCAATTTTATAAGGAAAGGCTTTCAAAGTAGAACGGAAGTAATGAGGGACGAAAATGGCAATCTAGTAGCCGATGCGACAGAGAGACTGAATTTATGGAAAGACTATTTCGATAAAATATTAAATGTACGCGAAGCCCCCGTTGAAGGTAATCTCGGCGAAATCCACACTACTAATCTATTAATTGATGATCCTGCTGATATAGAAATAGAAATGGCTATAAAGAAGTTGAAAAATAACAAAGCCGCGGGCATCGACGACCTACCGTCAGAACTGATAAAAAATGGAGGCCCTTGCCTCACAAGACAAATTATTAAATTAATACGCACAGTTTGGAAAACAGAACGCATTCCGGAAGAATGGAATATCTCTATCGTTATTCCCATCTTTAAAAAAGGCGATAAAACTAACTGTAACAATTATCGGGGAATTTCACTTGTAACTTCGTGCTACAAGATCCTGTCTAATGTAATCCTAAGTAGACTGACTCCTTTTGCCGAGGAAATCATTGGGGATTACCAGTGTGGATTCCGCCAAAACCGATCCACAAGCGATCGAATGTTTACAATTAGGCAACTGCTAGAAAAAAAAATGGGAATTTAAAGAAGTAGTGCATCAGCTATTTATCGATTTCAAAAAAGCTTACGACTCTATTATACGCGCACGAATGTACTGGATCCTAGAGTTCTTGGGTGTACCAAGGAAATTGGTTAGACTTATCGAAATTTGCTTAAGCGGCAGTAGGGGTAGAATACGCGTAAACGGTAGTTTATCTGAAGAGTTTTCGATCCGCGATGGCCTGAAACAGGGCGATGCACTTTCGTGCATCTTTTTCAACTTAGTTTTAGAATACGTGGTTAGGCAAGTGCAGGCGAATGCGACCGGTGCTACCCTCAATGGGATAGTACAAATTCTTGGATATGCGGATGATCTCGACTTACTAGGGGATGATAAAGAAACGGTAGCTAGAAATGCAGAAATCTTGATCACAAAAGCCAAAGATATTGGCTTGGAAGTTAGCGAATCGAAGACAAAATATATGACCGTCGCCAGATCCGAACAAAGTAATCAAGACGGGGATCTTAGGGCCGGAAATATGAAATTCGAAAGGGTTAGCGAGTTTAAATACCTCGGGTCCATTATAACTAGCGAAAATAAGATTAAAACGGAAATCAACGCGCGGCTGCACGCTGGCAACGGGTGCTATTATGCAGCAAACACACTATTAAAATCGCGATTGCTATCTAGAAACATCAAAGTAAGAATCTACAAAACAATAATAATGCCGGTCGTCATGTACGTGTGCGAAACGTGGGCGCTGACGAAAGGAGAGGAGAATAGGTTTAGAGTCTTTGAGAATAAAGTACTTAGAAAAATCTATGGTCCAAAAAAGGACGAAGAGACCGGCGAATGGAGAAAACTGCATAATGATGAGCTGCATGC
>CAKNXH010000949.1:94717-145527 GCA_932178445.1 Andricus quercusramuli
AAAAATTGAAAGATTCATTAAAGGCATCATCAGCATGAAGTAATCTTTTTGGGAATTTTTTCAAATTGGGCATATAGATTCATCAAAGTGCTATCTAGTGGTATTTGCTATTGAAAAGTAGTTGACTGTTCCGAAGTTTAGATAACTGAAATTCAAGTGAAGCAGCTTATGCACGTAAACCCTATACTATGGGGTATCAAAAATGCCATACAGTTTATCTTAGCGGCGCAACTTTTCTTAAGATTTTTCTGTAGAAACTGATCAAACATAAAGGGGAATAGTACAGAGATTTTGTAAAAATTTCAGAATATTTTGCAATTTTTTCAAGCAGATTCCTGAGAGTATGAAATAACAGAGAGATCCGATAGGCCTTCAATCCGAACACCCTTCCACATGCAATCAGTTGATCGACGTAAAGTTTTAGCGACTTCAATAGACCTGTGTGTGTTTTTTAGTATGGATTACTCTTTGTATGAATTGATGCTGATAATAGCTTAATCGATTTATGCCTTGATATTTTATTTGGGCAATTTCGAGTCAACTTCGGAATTCTCCTCCCCGACTAACTTCATAGCCTTGATGCTTGAAATATTATATTTCATTTTTACATTCTCATCTAGAGAAGGTATTAGATTTGTGTGAAATTTGACCGCCCCCCCCCCCCTGGGGTTTTGTCCAATGTCCACGTTTTGAGACCACCTGAGTCAGAAAAAATGGTTTTTACGAACATGTATGTCTGTCTGTCTGTCTGTAGTCCGACGACGCGATAACTTTCAAAGGAATTTTTTTATTCAAATTTCCCTCTGCACCCAGGTTTGTGGTCCGAAAATACAGGTCAAGTTCGTTAGCCAGCCATTTTGGATAAAAATTCAAAAAGTGAGAGCATTTTGAAAATTTTTTAGTCCATTTTTTTTTTTCAAAATTTGAAAATTATATGTACGGCCGCTAATAGAAATTGAAAATTCAAACAATCTATTTCAATGACATTTTCCGGTAAAATGAAAATTTTCAGAGTTACAGCATTTGCAAAATCCAAAAAAAGAAACGAAAATTAGCATTTACAGCCGAAAAACACACGATACGAAAAAAAGTCCAGAGAAGAAAAATGTTTCTTTTTGCACGCCCTACAAGATTATCTTAACGACTTTTTGAATTTCCTCGAAAAATCGAAAAGTCACATTTTTATTGCACAAAGAATAATTTAAAATCCAAAAATTCAGTTTTACGGCCAAACTAAGCAAGATACGTTAAATCATGATTAAACAAAATTTGTGCGTACAAAAAAGATCTAGAAATTTGTCATTGGTCACTTTTTGATAGGATGTGTAGTTTTTGCTTTATTCGTAAAAAAGGTCATTAACAGTGAAAAAATCAGCCCCATAGGTGGGCGCATTCTCAACGAAACTTTGCTTATTTCATTTCTTTTTCATCTCGTGTGTGTTTTTTCAGAATATTTCATTGTTTTAATGTTCTCAATACTATTTCTAACGATTAAAACAATAAAATAATCATCATTTATGCTCATGATACTTGAAAATTGGTATTTTTACATTCTCATCTAGAGAAGGTATTAGATTTGTGTGAAGTTTGACCCCCTCCCCCCCCGTTTTTTGTCAAATGTCCACGTTTTGAGACCCCCTGAGTCAGAAAAAATGGTTTTTACGAACATGTCTGTCTGTCTGTAGTCTGACGACTCGATAACTTTCGAAGGAAGTTTTTTATTCAAATTTCCTTCTGCACCCGGGTTTGTGGTCCAAAAATACAGGTCAAGTTCGTTAGCCAGCCATTTTGGATGAAAATTCAAAAAGTGAGAGCATTTTGAAAATTTTTTAGACTATTTTTATTCAAAATTTGAAAATTATATGTACGGTCGCTCATAGAAATCAAAAATTCAAATAATTTATTCCAATGACATTTTCCGACAAAATGAAAATTTTCAGAGTTACAGCGTTTGCAAAATCCAAAAAAAGAAACGAAAATTAACATTTTCAGCCGAAAAACGCACGATACGAAAAAAAGTCCAGAGAAGAAAAATGTTTCTTTTTGCACCCCCTACAAGATTATCTTAACGGCTTTTTGAATTTTCTCGGAAAATAGAAAATTCACATTTTTATTGCACAACAAATAATTGAAAATCCAAAAATTCAGTTTTACGGCCAAACTGTGCAACATACGACAAATCATGATCAAACAAAATTTGTGCGTAAAAAAAAGATCTACAAATCAGCCCGATAAGTGGGCACATTCTCATCAAAACTTCGCTCATTACATTCTCATCATAATGAGATGGTATTGTTTTTATGTGAAAAATGACTTTCGCTGATTCCATCAAATGTCGACATTCTGAGGCCCCCTTAGTCAGAAAAAATAGTTTTTACGTCGGTGTCTGTCTGTCTTTGTCGAAAAGGAAATCTCTTTATTTATCTAAAACAAATTTGTTTATGTACACTTTGTAAAATAAATGCAAAAAAAATTATTGTGAAATAAAGAACATATAATAAAATACATTTGATTTATTTTGTTCTGTCCAATGCAGCAGTTGCGAACAGTGGCACAATATTTATAAAAAATCACGTTTTTCAAATATTCTAAAAAAAACACGAATTGAATATTACAATTTTCAATTCGTAAGGTTTTAAAAGATGCGTACTACAGTTTTGTTTTCAAATCGGTCTTAAGCTGATGTCATAATTTGCTCGTTTAAATTATATCTACAAATTTGCTTTCATCCATTTTTTTATGGGACATGTAGTTTTTGATTTAATCGTGAAAAAGAACATTACAAATAAACAAGATAAAGTTGTGTAAAAACGTCTAGAGATTAATGGCAAATAAGGAACGAATATTAAAATAATCATGAAAAATAAATTTTTTTCTGTATATTGCTATATCTGAATGAGCAGTTTGGAGCCGAGATATACAGATATGAATATAGCATATACATTCAATATATATAAGTTGAACATAATATAGAAAAGTTCGCGTATTGGAAAATTTTATTCGAGTACGAAGCACGAGATACATGATGAGAATGTGTTCCTTAAAGCAGAAGGATCTTTAACAAAAGAGAATTCACAATCACTAAATTACTACTGTCGAAGCGCGAGATAAATATATTATCGAGCGCGAAGCAAGCCGCGCGCGCTAAACTATGAAAATTATCTAAAAAAAATCAACACTGAAAGTTATTTTTATGAAGAATTATTTAATTTTGAAGATCGTGCATAAATGAAGTGCTTTTCCCGTGATTTATCTACAATTTCAATATGCAAATAAAGACATTTTGAAATTATATTCAAATTCCTTTTTAAAATATAAAAGCACACTCTATAATAACAAAATTCGGAGTCAATGAAAAAAACTAACTCCATAAACCAAAAACGATCAAATATGCAAACACGCCTACACACTGTAATAATGCTTTCAAAGTAAGAAATTACGGAATGTTAAACAAACCTTATTAGGAATCTTATACATTCTACTTCTACTCTCGAGATTTTTCTTATAGAATTAGAATTAATATTACGTACCGGCGTGGAAATGGCCACCATGGGATAAAACACAAGTACTCTTTTGAAATAGTTTTTGCTAATAGTTCGCCCATAGTATGGCTGAAGTATGGCTTGTGTTCAACTCCCATGGTTCCACCATGGGAAATTACGAAATGCACTGAAAAAATGTCTTAAGCCAATTTTATGACGAATTGTGTCAATTATATGGATGTAAGTTGGTCTAACTTTAGGCCAACTATTTTAGTCTGGATGTGAATTTTCATTAGCCCAATGTCAGGCAAACTTTATCGAAGATCGGTCGAAATACCCAAATGATAACCGTCGACCAATTTCATTTCTCGACCGTTGTTCCAACATATTCTGCCCAGCGATCGGAACCTTTTAGGTTAGACCCGAGGTTCAAAGGTTCCTTAAGGATTCGGGTCCGCACTGGACCATTTGATTTCTTGAGGGACGATTCCAGGCCCGAACCGGACATAGGTGATTTGAGAGGAGTTTAGTTTGAGGTTTTGAAATTATTGAGTTATTTTGAGATTGCCCAAAACATTTCGCCGGTAACTATATATGCGTAGAAAAGTGACACTCAGCATTATTTTGCACTGTAAAGTTGCGGGGAATTTGTAACTTCTCATCGGGGTTCAATGTCGCATATGACTGCGCAGTAGAGTTTCGCGGCATTTACAGCTGCACAGTACAATACGCGTAGTAAGGTAAGGACTCCCATGGTGACCATTTCCACGAGGGTAATTCACGGTTTTTCTAAGTGCTTTACAATTAGGGAATATTAAAAAAAAATTTAATTTATAACAATTTCAAAGCAGATGCCTCAAAAATTAAATATATAAAATTCGAAGCCTCAAAAATTAGAATATTTTCAAACGAGATTCACTTAAAATTTTACATAGTTTCTTTCAGAATAGAATCCATAGAAAATAAAATAATGTTTCTAGCACTAAAAACTGACTTATTCTGAATTTCAAGTTTTACATCGTTCAAACAATAATATGTAACGCTTACAAGATAATTGTACATTATCAATTCTGAAGACTGCTTTACATAGTGTAATTTAAAATTTGAAACTTCCAAAAGTGAACGATTTCAAAATTAAGGCATGCACGGAAAAAATTTATTAATACTGAAAACGTATTAAAAATTGTATATTTAAAACTTTTTGTAATGTTCCTAGTTGAAGAATTGAAAATTACGAGAAAACTAAATTTTTTCAAGTATAAGTTTTCAAAACTGAAGAGTTTTAAACTTAAGGACCTGAAAATGTATAGACTAATTTAAAACTGGAAAAATTGCGAGAGAAAGACACGTTAACAGCGTGAACAAACATAGGAGCCTTAATGTGAATGAAGCATCGTACTTTTTGATTATTAACTAATTACTTCTCGCTATCGTCAATGTTTATGTATTATTTGTGTATACATTACTGGCTAAAAGGTATTGAACTACAAATTACTGTCTAATCCTTTTGGTATTTAGAATTAATTGTAGAACTTACCTGATTGTTAACGCTTTCCCTGACCTCGTAATAAGCATCCATCTTTCTACTGCCATCATCGTTAAATTTCCGATGCTGACCATCCCCAGCGTACACATAAGCCATCCATACCTTGTAATTAAATAAAAACAGTTTTTTATCTGCTATAATTATAAGCATAAATATTTCATAGGTACATGTAGACAAACGTGGTAAACAATTTTATTTTACCAATTATTTAAACAGTCAGAATTAATGTCTCAGAACAAAGCATATAAGCAAGAAGAGGACCATTTCCCTGGCCCGACCACTCATGAAAATATGATCATTTTTCTCCCTAATATTATGTGTAGAATTTGTAAAAAGTACAAATCAAATATAGAATTTGGGCAACAGCGGAAGAACCTGATTTTTTCAAAAATCACTGACCGGTCTAACAAAATAATTCGCCAGCCCCGCGATAGTCAGAAATTAATTTTATATGAGCTTAATATTTTCCTCTTAATTTTGGAAAATTTTTGTATCCAAATTCAACTCTGAAGAACCACCGCGTATGCAAAAGACATGCTGATAGCGCCAGCAAAATATTTATCCAGCCCTGCCATAGCCGTAAGTCAATTGTGCATAGACTCAATCTTTTCCCCTTAATTTGTACAAATTTGTGCAAAAATAAACTCTTAAAATCACCAACCATGCAGAATACAAACTGATCAGGCTAGCAAAATATTTCGCCAGCCCGGCCATAGTCAACAATAAATTTTACATTAATTTAAACCTTTCGTCTTAATGTATGCAAATCTCTGCAACCAAATCCAAATTTTTTTGAATTAAATATAGTTACAACCAGTCACGTTTACAAGACCCTAAACTAAATTTAGATCACCACAGCTATATTCAAAAACCTCAAAAAAAACCAACCCTGGCACGTTTAACTGACCTCATCACAACTCCCTTCAACTACGAAAGGCCAACAAATTAAAAAAATTAAATTAATTACACCAGTTACCTTTGACGGACTATAAACCATTTTTGCATCTTCGCAATAATAGCCAACAAGTCAAAAAAACAGATTCAACAAACCCAATGTCAGCCGCCTTCAACTTTAAAGGGCCAAAATATTTCTAAATTAAACATCATCACATTAGTCAACTTTGATGGAATATTATATTCACTCCAAGCCCACAATATTAATCAAACGCCTCAAAAGACCACGCCTAGCTCGTTTAACTAACCCCATCGTAGCTGCCTTCAACTAGAAAAGGACAACAACTTTTTCAATTAAAATTAGGTCGAGTATTCTGTTCCAGCAAATTATGCCAGATTTTTATTTTCTCTTCCGGCATATTTTGCTGGATTTCAATTTTCTCTTCCGGCATATTTTATAGTGTACTAAATGGAATCCCAAATAATTTATTATGAATTCCAAACGATTTATTGTGAATTCCAAACAATTCTAGAGTAATTGCAACGATTTCAAAAGTTATTTTTGGAAAAATATGTCGTATAATGAAAAATTAAAGTGAGATCTTGATGACAGGTGCATTTGTGTTTCATCTGTATATATCTGTATTCCCTTCCACCCAAACCACCTGGAAAGGACGGCGAATGTGACCAAACTCACTATTTATGTGACCAGTCACAGGTGTGCTTTTCCACGCCCCCATGAGACGCTGGAAAGGGGTAGGGGTTTGACCAACATTATTTCTGTGACCAATCAGCGTTGCTGAAAGTTGGACTTTCGTTTCTAATATGGGCGAATGATCAGTTGGATAGCTGGAAAGCCAAAAAACCTCAAGAAGACATAGAAATTAAAAGTCATTCAACCCAAAATTTGGACCACAATTTTTACGCCCAACAAAACTGTTATCAAAGTTATCGAAAGGTACCAATATATTACCATGACTTTCTAAAATTGCCTTAAATTAGCATATATTTCCGTCAATTGTCATAATTTCAAAAATGTATGGGAAGTTCAATGAATTACCATAATTTCTCAAATTTATGGGAATTTCTTATTATTATGGAAATTTATTAAATTCTTGGCAAAATTATGCAATTTGAAAAAATTTATCAAATTTGTGGAAATTGATGAAATTTGTTGAAATTTGTGAGAGTGGACATTTAAGAAGTTTGTCGAAAATTAATAAATTTGTGAAAAATCATAAAAGTTGTGGAAATTTGTGAAAATTCATCAAATTTCTTATAATTTACAAAAAGTTATGATGTTATTAAAAATATGTTGGAAATGAAATTTAAAATCCGGCAAAAGATGCCGAAAGAGAAAATTATAATCCGGCAAAATATGCTGTATCCGTATACACTACGTCAAAAGTAATCACATCAGAACCTCAAAAAAGCGTGCCAAACCAAAAAAGTGACCTATATAGCATTGTTGTATTAATCTCTCATATTTGAAATCTGCGTTGATTGGAATTTTCTGTTTTTTTTAATTCGAATCTAAATTTTTGGTTTAGGCCACACTGTTAAAAAAACCTGATCGAAATTTAGCACACATGTGAGCAAAGTCATTTGCATATACAATGAATTAATTTCAATATGCCATCATGTTGTATTAGTAAAAGTACAAATAGGCTTTATAGATCCAAGAAAAGGGAGTGGGAAGAGAATAAAATACTAGCAATAGAAGCGCATAACGAACAAAATAACCCGCGTGAGATATACAGAGAATCAATTTCATAAGGAAAGGCTTTCAAAGTAGAACGGAAGTAATGAGAGACGAAAATGGCAATTTAGTAGCCGATGCGACAGAGAGTTCAATTTATGGAAAAACTGTTTCGACAAACTATTAAACGTACGCGAAGCCCCCGCTGAAGGTAATCTCGGTGAACTGCTGATATATTGATTGATGATCCTACTGATATAGAAATATAAATGACCATAAAGAAGTTGAAAAATAACAAAGCCACGGGCGTCGACGAACTACCGTCAGAACTGATTGAAAATGGAGGCCCTTGCTTCACAAGGCAAATTTGTAAATTAATATGCGCAGTTTGCAAAACAGAAGATAGGATCGTGCTATAAGATCCTGTTCAATGTAATCCTAAGTCGACTAACTCCTTTTGCCCAGGGAATCATTGGGCATTACCAGTGTGGATTCCGCCAAAACCGATCCACAAGCGATCAAATGTTTACAATTAGGCAACTGCTAGAAAAAAAAATGGGAATTTAAAGAAGTAGTGCATCAGCTATTTATCGATTTCAAAAAAGCTTACGACTCTATTATACGCGCACGGATGTACTGGATCCTAGAGTTGTGGGGTGTATCAAGAAAATGCGTTAGGCTCATCGGAATTTGCTTAAGCGGCAGTAGGGGTAGAATACGTGTAAACGGAAGTTTATCTGAAGAGTTTTCGATCCGCGATGACCTGAAACAGGGCGATGCACTTTCGTGCATCTTTTTGAACTTAGTTTTAGAATACGTGGTCAGGCTAGTGCAGGCGAATCTGACCAGTGTTACCCTCGATGAGATAATACAAATTCTTGGATATGCGGACGATCTCGACTTACTAGGGGATGATAAAGAAACGGTAGCTAAAAATGCAGAAATCTTGATCACAAAAGCCAAAGATATTGGCTTGGATCCGCACAAAGTAATCAAGACGGGGATCTAATGGCCGGAAATATGAAATTCAAAAGCGTTAACGAGTTTAAATACCTCGGGCCTATTATAACTAGCGAAGATAAGATTAAAACGGAAATCAACGCGCGGCTGCACGCTGGCATTGGGCGCTGGTGAGTGGAGGAAACTGCATAATGATGAGCTGCATGCTCTCATCTACGGGTCAGCAAATATTAATAGAGGAATAAAAGCGCGTAAATTAAGATGGGCGGGGCATGTAGCAAGAATGGGCAATGAAAGAATAGTGGCGCAAGTTTTAAGAGGGAAAGCGAGTGGTACGAGATCTCTAGGGCCTAGGCAGACCGAGAAACAGATGGAAGAAAAATGTAACGGATGATCCAAAAGTAAAGGAGAGAGATGCGTGGCGGTTTCGGGTAGATGAAGCAAAGAACTCTCGAGTTTGAACTGCTTATCTATAATAATAATAATACCATCATGTCAAATATTAGAAAATAAAGTAATAACCTTATAGTCATCGACTAAATTCCTACTTACAATTGAAGTGCAACGTTAGGTTTCTCAATTATTTGTTTAATTGAACTTTTCTCTCAAAAACCAGTGTCATTTATATTTATCTAGGGGAAAATATTATGTTTGATTATTTATAATTGAAAAGTGCTGCTAAAATTGTTTTTAATTTGTGTAAAGTGTAAATAAATGACTTTTCTGATGAATGATCAATATGTTGTATATGAAATTTGAAAACATAGTCTCTTAGTGGCGATTTCGTATACCTTCGTTTAAGATTTAATGTACAAATGTATATTGAATGTATATTCAAATTGCAAACATTTTCAACAGTGCAAATAATCACAATCAGAAAATTGTCCTCTTTTGACAAAAGGAAGTTTCTTCACGGAAATGGAATTTCCTCTTAAATTTAAGGTTGAGAGAATTTTCATTTGCCTCAACAGGAATCCTTTCGCAACAAAAATTTTCTTTATGCGACCAACGTCACCTACTCTTGCAGCCAAATAATTCTGTTTGTGTAAAAAAATATAGTCACCTCGTTCAAAACAAAACAGGCAAGAGGACCATGCTTTTGTTTCAAGACAACTTTTTCTCTAAGTGTATCTCAAGTAGGCCACCATAAATCGAAAGTCCTTCTTTTCGCTGTAGAATGAATTTGCAATAGCCCTCATGCTCGAAAAGATTTTCCCGAGTTTTGGTCTGCGAAAATATTATTTTAAAAAGTTATTAATAATGGAAATTGAATGATACAACAGGATCAACATTTTCCTCAAACCAAAATTTGAACTTAAGAATCCTCAAAATCCGTTTAGCCGTCCGTAACATGAAATTTTCATTGTAAATATCTTTTGCAAAAAGAATGTTCGGCTATTTATTTTACTGCGAAAAAAGGCCTTTCGATTTATAGTTCCCTACTTGGGATAATTTGACTTAAACTAAAAATTTAAACTAGAATAAAAAAAAAACGGGTAAGCAGAAAATTCCAATAAAAGTACGTGTAATCGAAAATAAAAAAAAAACAAGCTTTGCATGTTCTCGTGTGGAAAAATGTTCGCTCGCTGCCCTGGCCCAGACCAGACTGCCTGGTTTCCGAACGTTCTGGCCTGGGCCTGGGCAAAAGTGTAAGGTTTTTTCTGGCTAGCCCCAGGCTGATCGAACTTAGAACTTTTTCTGTTTTCGGCTCGCTGATCAATGCCAAATCTGGATCAGACCAGACTGTCAAGGTGATAAGAATAAGAGTTTTCTTTTGATAGTGTGCATTTCTTATTTTCTATCATTTTAGATACCCTCTAATCTTTTTAAAATATTTCAAAAAGACGTACTGATTGAACTTGAATATTTTTTTGTTCTTGGCTAGCTGACCAGCGCCAAACCCGGGCCAGACCAGTCTGTCAAGGTGATAAGAAAGAAGTCCAGTTTTGATAGTGTGAATTTTTCATTTTCTATCATTTCAAATACCGTGTAAGTTTTTCGAATATGTCAAAAAAATTGGATGATCGAGCTTAGAATTCTTTTTGTTCTTGGCTCGCTGATCAGTATCAGTCCCGTGACAGACCAGACCTTTCAGACTAGACGGTCTAGATAAGTTCAGACCTGGACCAGATCAGCTCTTCCAGACTAGACACTCTAGATGAATCCAGACCTGTATTCAGATTGCCAGGACATTTTTCCATACGGGTTTAATGAACCCCGTCTGAGCAGCTCTCTTCAATTGGAAAATGCGTAAAAAAATCCTAATAAATATTTTGGTTAATCCAACTGAATATTTTGGTTGATCCAAACAAATATTTTGGTTGTTACGTTCAACCAAAATATATCTATATCTTGTCTTTCAAACAATTGTATTCTAGGACAAAAGCTTTTGATGAAAAACTTTTGATAAACATCACTTGCAGCATTACAAAACCGAACAAAAAGGCTTTTCCCATACATTTGTGTGACTCCAGTTTCTTAAAAACGTTGACATTGTTAGTGTCGTTCGTATTACTCATAATTACTTTGAATTGACCAAATTAATTCTTTGTGTTTTTTAATAATAACCAAAGGTTTATTTGCGCTGACCAAATTTTTCAGTTTTAACGAACAAATTGGGCTGAACAAACTAGTTTGTTCAATCAACTTCATCTTTCCTCTAAGCGCATGGAGAGTGATAATACTTACTTAAATCAAAGTGATAAACATAAAAGGGAAATTCTGTTTTCGTCGAGCAGGGGAAAATTAAAGGAGAGGTCAGGGCCGGGTGCCGATGAACGGAGTCGGGTCGGTTCAAAGGAATTCAAGGAAAGATTGACAATATTGTAATTAATGTTGAAGGAAAAGCTCTGCCGTCCTAAAGAAGAAACTGCACAACTGCATTCTTATCAAAAATGAGTTTTTTATGTGCTTGGATTCGTAATGAAAAGACGAATTTGACTATGCTAATCATTATTAAAAATTGTAGTTAAATCTCGGGATAATTAGGTCTCAATTAGCATATCTACAGCGATTTTGGATAATTCCTGATAAGGAAACAATACATCTGCAGAAATTGTAGCATATCTTCACGAATTCCAGGATTTGGAATAGTGGTGAGTCCTCAGATCCTGATGAAGCAAAACACATCTGCGCAGATGTGTTTTGCTCATGAGGACCCTCGTTCTTTCTGCAGTCCAATTTCCTGAAATCGAATAGTACAAGTACATGTTAAGTTCATTCACTTTGCAGTTGTTAACTTTGTAGTTGTTAACTTTCTCCAGCAGGAAACTTGGAGATTCTTGAAGGCTGATTCCTGTATTCGACAGCACATCTGCGCAGATGTGCTTATTAGTAAGGATTCTCGGCTACTCTGCGCATTAATATCTAGCATATCTACAGTTTTGTATATAAATAATTGGAATTCGCCAGTTTTTTTTAATGACAAGAGCATGTCCGATTCACCCGAAAACAGTACTTTTATTTGCAAAACTCTCATAAGTTAAAAGGTACAGATGCAAATTCGTTTTATTGGATATCTCGGATCGTTTCAAATGCAATTGCACAGTTTCTTCACGAGGACGGCAGAATTGTCATTCGACATTTTTTTCTGTTTGTGAATAGAGCATGTCCGATTCGCTCAAGAACAGAACTTTTTACGAAAACTCTCATACGTTAAAAGATACAGCTTGATGCAGACGCGTTTTATTAAATATCTTGGCTCGTTTCAAATGCAATTGTACAGCTTCTTCATTAGGACGGCAGAGCTGAAGGTATAATATTCAACAAATGGAGGCGTAAGGGTTGTTATGTGGACTGAGATGTTGATTGATTTTTCTGCAAAAAGAAAGTTGAGTTGTTTAATATCATAAGTTTTATTTTGATATGTTTCACTTTTAACGACCATTGTTTTTGATCCTCAAGCATGGTTTGTGATTCAAACTTTCCATCTTTACGAGAAAGAGCCGACCAACTTATCCACGGAGATTGAAAGGATGGAATCTCAAGCCCATGATTGCAGGCAATTTAGTTTAAAATTTTCTATATAATAATTCATTTTAACTTTTTGGTTGCTCGTCTGAATTAGCTTTAAATTAGTGCCTTTCTTTAAAGTTTTAGGTCCGTGGTCTGTATACAGACCGAATCCGTTTCAAATCAGGCAGATTCCGGGAGAATTTTTTTTCATAAAATCGAATTTTCGCATTTTCCTTGCAAACAACAGATACGAAAAAATGTGAAGAAAATAATTTGTACAGTTAAAGAAGTTCCTTCACTCATTTATGATATCTTGTTACCATTTCCGAGAAAAATAGAAAAATTCAATATTTCTTTTGGAAACTGCAGTTGCAGCAGAGCAGCCAATTCTTTTAACTGTACAAATTTGTTATTAGCTATATTATAAATTGCTCTTCTGTGCGCAGTTTCAAAATCAGAACCCACTTATAGTTTGACATTCAAATTTATTCTTCGAGTTTCACCTATTATTGTGGATCTAAATTTGCATAGAGACATTAAACTATATATTGTCCCAGACATATTCTGCGACTTCAAGTGTAGAACCTGCCTGATTTGAAATGGATTCGGTCTATAGTAAATTCACTAGAATTACCCCCAAGTTGTGACTTTTAAACGAGTCTCTCACGCTTTTCCTTCGTCCGGGTACGAGTCGCAATTTTTTGTCTCCGTTTCACGCGGACATTTTTCTTTTCCGAGTTTTTCTCCATCACAGCGTCGCGTATTCGTTTAATCAGCCGTTATTGGAATCCCGCGTGGTAGTGAAGGGCAAATAACAGTAGTTCATGCGATTGTAGAAGCTAGATTTTTTTAACAATTTTGAACAATATTTAGACGTGGCCCATCGTCTTTGAAGTTCTCATGTAATAAACATGGGTAAACTCAACTTTTTTTTCATTCAAGATTTTAACCACGAAGTTATCAACTTTTCAATTTGAACTTTTAATATGTTGTTCTTGAGGTTCTCAGAATCTACGTAATAACATTTTTCAATTAAAAATGCATAAAAAGCATTAATTGCGGTTGCTCAAAAAGTGCCATTTTCACTGTTTTCTAATGTTTTCAAAGACTAATAACGGCTCTAATAATATATACATTACATTGCAATTTTAAGAATATTTTCCTTAAAGGTTGAAGATCACATTTCCTGAAAAAGCAGATTAAAAAAAGTATAAATAAGCGTGCAATAATGAAAACAAATTTGAGGAAATTTTTGAAATTGGACAGATCTAGGACTTGAGCTGCTTAATTTTCGGAGTGGAGCGCTCATCAGCTCAGCCATAAAAGTAGATCACAGTGGGTCTTCACACCATAAACTCATAAAGCAGACCCATTCTCGGCAAGTTTTTTTTAGTCATATTTCCCTTTTTCAGAAAAGTAAATAATAATAATTCAGGGGACGCTAACTAATTCTGTTATAAATTCGCATCGATGAAAAGAGCTGGGGTTTCACTTTTACGATCGACTCTTCACTTACCAAAATTGTCAGCTTTTGCAATGACAACTTTCAAAGACGATGGGCCACCACTAAATATTGTTTAAAATTAATGGGAAAAAATCTGGCTTCCACAATCGCATGAACTACCATTATTTGCAGTTCACTCCTAAGAAAACCAAAAGTGTTTTTTTCTGGTCACCCTAGTGGCAATCACAATATTTTCAACCCGATTTGTTCGCGCTTTTTTCTCCTGATTTTGCCCCGGAAGGGGCAAAATGAAACATCTTTTGCCCCTCCTAAAGTCGTATGTCAGAAGCCTTACAGCGTCTCAGAAACCCCCGGAAGCATCGGAATCGCAGACGGAGGACAAGTGAGAAGTAACAGCTCCTCGCATCCTGGGAAATAGAGAGTTCCGCTCTTCCCAATGTGCCTTCGTCTTCGCCCCCGCTTTCTGTGACCATGACGTCGCCGAAATCCGGTCCCGTTTTTCCAACCCAGCTGCCGTCTCCGTACCCGGTTCGCGTCACTTTGGAATACGACCCGCAGTATCCAAACTCTTGGTTAGATTCTCTCGGTCTGGAATACGATCCATTGAGTCCAGCTTTTTATTCAGTCGGAACTCCAAAAGAACCTTGTTCTAGTTCTAAAGGATTTTCCCTTAACTTCTTCCACCCCCCCCCCCATTGATGATCGAGACCGTATTAATTTGATTAACGTTCTTGTTCAAGAAATTATTTATTTTTGATGTTGGGGAAAGTGGGGTATGGTGTCAGTGCGGGGCATGGCGACTCTTGCAAATAATGGTCGTGTTTGTTCATTTGCATATTAATTATTTTACATAACATAGCTTTTTTGGCACTCAAGAAAGCTATTTTATGTAAAAAAACTAATATAAAACTTAAGAAATACGAGCATCATTAGCAAGAGTCACCGTGCCCCGCACTGACACCATACCCCACTTTCCCCTACAAGGAAAGGTAAGTTGTTTAACATTGTGAAGCTTCATTTGACTAACGTTTTGTCTAGGAAATTATTACAGAAGAAAAACACTCAGGGACTCACATAAATGTAGAATAACGCAATGCAGTAGCCCGCTGTTTTTGGTTTCCTTTTAGTGTTTTTGGAAGGAGCCCGGCGGATGACAGATATTTCTAATTGCGTGTGGATGGTCCCATATGTTGGTAGTCGTGGTCCAAGCTCAGGGTCAGTAATGGACGCTACGAGGTTGTGCAGTTATGCTGATTCTTTGACCCTAGTACCAGAAAGGTACTGCCAAAATAACCTTTGCGTGCATGTCAAAAGTAATCTTAATATGTCGATTACAGGACGGACTTGTATCTATGAGATATCGGTCATGGGAGTATGCGAGGGGGGGGGGGGGGTCAAGGTTCCGGCAAATTTCTAATTATATTCCCTACAGGCGTTTTTTAAATTATTAAATATTATTTCAAGGTTGGATGTATAGTTTAGAGTCATTCAAATTTGACTGGTTTGACGATTGTTAATATGGAAATTCGTTGGCACTTTTGTAGTTGATAGATGAGGCAGGCTTCGTGAGATACGCCAGGGGTGGTTTTCAGGGTTTTTTGCCATTATCGTGGGTTTTTAAAGATATTTTAGCATCTTAACAATGTGACTGCTGTATTGATATTTAATTTCAAAATTCGCTGGATGTTTTAGTTGAATGCAACTGAGATGGGAATCGTTGAATGTGGTAGGGGCGGGTTTTCGATTTCCGACTATTCTTATGGGTTTAAAGATAGGTTAAGTTTGGAGCCTGCTAAAGGTGACATGCTTAATTAATTTTAATTCATATATTACTTGGCCATTTGTAGTTGAAGGCAGCTGAGATGGGGTTCGTGAAATGTACCAGGGGTTGCTTTTTGGGGATGTTTATTATTTCGAGGTTCAAAATATGATAAAAGTTTTCAGAAGCTGGATAGCACAAAAAAAATATTCTCTGAACATTCTTGGAACATTTCGATGGGAGGTTTGGGGAATTCCGAAAAATGTTCCAGGAAGGTTCCCGAAAGGCTTTTTTAGTTGACAGCAACTGAGATGGGTTTCTTGAATATGCTTGGGATGATTTGTTGGGGTTTTGACTATTATTGTGAAGGTGAAGATATAGTTTGAAGTCATTCAAGGGTTGGTAGTGTAATGATTTTGAATTAAAAATTAGTTGGTCCTTTGTAGTTGAAGGCAACTATGATGGGCTTCTTGAAATGTCCCAGATGTCTTATCTGCATATGGGGTAGTTTTTGAGAGTTGAAGTTGTTTGCACTTTATTAAAATATAAGGCCACATCAGGTTAGAGATTACTGATTTTGGAATCACAATGAATAGCCACTAAATCGCATGATCTTTGGTCGGAATCAAAAACTGTTTCTGACATGATTTCCATTCATTATCCGTAAGACACTGTGACAAACAATTATATGTATATTGCCTACAAAAATTGTACACAATCTTAAATGCATTTTTGCAGACATTAGTTTTTTTCAGGTATTGTGGCCAAACACTATGTTTCCGCATAATTCACAAGGCTATTGATTGGCCATTGGGGTGGTCCAACACATTTTTTGTTGAATTTTTATAAATAACGCCCAGAAATTTGTTCGAATTCACACCAAAAAAAAATCAATTAAAACAAATAATATTTATAGGTGGCGCAAGCCCCATGAAGCTTAACACGTACTTCCCATAAGAAAAAGAGACGTTTTTCTTAATTTTATTTAGAATCCTTAATATTAGATAAATTGAGTTAAAACTCAGCATTTCTCTTGACAATTAGCCATATAATACGAATAAAATATTACTTTTCGAAAATCGACCCCATAAGTTTGTTTTATAGGGTCCCGAAGAAATCCCATAAGTGAAAAAGTGGGTTTTGCGAGTTTTGGGCGCTAAAATTATCATTTCTGTGCGTTTATTTGAATGCGAATTGTTCCTCATACATGAAATACATTAAATACATGGAATAATTATTTGAACAAATTATTCTTATTTCTATCTTCTTCTTTATTATGCAATATAGTTGCGGTTTTTCTAAAATGTTCAACTTTTTACCTACTTTTCACTTAGTAAAGTAATAAATAATGCAAGTTGACAAACATAGTTCTTTGAACAATTTATAATTGTTTATAACCATCTTCTCTTAGATGAGTGCTTTCAAGTTCCAGTTTCTCCTGAACTCTTAAACATTGTGTCTTCTTTTCACTTAGTGAGGTAATAATTAATGCAAGTTGACAAACATGCTCATTTGAAGAATTGAATACGTTCATAATGTTACGTCCTGCGACGTAACGGTTATTATAAATTAAAATTATTCATAAGATTAACTTAATTATAAAATACAAGTTTGCCTTGTATTGATTCAACGATATTGATTTAAACAAATAACAGACGTCGCATGTGGCGTCACCCTAAATTTATGAGTTTTCCAGTCTCCCCTCATTTCATTAAGATAAAAGAGAAAACCCAAAATGGTGACTACAAATTGGCCAACCTCATTGATCTGTAGGATTCGCATGGAATCCGTGACATATAAAAACCCTACGGAAATTAGCAAGTTCAGTCTCGTTTCTGTATCAGCCGGAGGCTCTGCCCGAGTTGCAGTCCCGTTTCTGTTTTCCGCCGGAGGCTCTGCCCGGATTAAGTTGTAGTTGTGTTCTGTTTTTCGCCGGAGGCTCTGCCCGAGTAGTAGTAGTCAAGTTTCTGTTTCCGCCGGAGGCTCTGCCCGAATTGTTATCCGTTTTGATAAAGTTCAGTAAAGTTGTATTCTGTATTCAATGTAATCTGTAAATCTGTCATTTAATCATCTTGATGTGTATAAGTCAGCAATTTTTCTGGTTGAAATCAATTAAGTGTGAATGAAATTCAATTCAGTGATTCAGTGCTTGTATCAAATGTATGTGAAGTTATTTTGTTACGTAAAACGGAACTTCACCCCGTGTACTCACGTATGCTGCTGAAACTAAGTCCAACGCAACGAGATAATAAGACAATTTCAAGACCGGATTCTCCGTCGAAACCAGGCCTGTCGAACCCGATCCAGGACTTTATCAAAGAGTTCAGGAAGGCTTCCTGTTACCAATTTTCCCTCCCCCCAGTTGGAAAGTACTAAACTACTGAATACACAACCATATTGTAAGTACCATAAGTAAAACAAATTGATCTATTTTCTCCTTTAAACCTAAAATTCGCACCTGGACTCAGTTTCCCCTTTTTTTCTTACAAGCTGCCTCTTTCGTGGACTCTGAGGAATCTCAATTCAAATCTCTTGGCCTTCAGATAAAAGCATATGTATCTTGAATAAATTCACATTTATTTTGATCAACCAAAAATCATTGTATTCAATTATAAACCCACTCTCTCTCTCTGTTTTCCTCGAATCCCGCTTCGGCAGAAAATCGGTATAGTCAGGTTATCTTGACTACTCCGATGAATTGTCGAGAAAAAAACGAGGAACTTAATTAGGATAATTAGGTAAGTGACGTAAATTACTTAATATATTTTAGACGTAACAATAACTACGTTCTCAGAGTATTGCTAGAAAGTTGCTTTTTTCTCAAATCTTTAGTTTTGCTTTGACTTTTTAGTTATGAGCAAATTATAAGCGAACCTCAACAAGAATCATTTTTAGATAGTATTTTACTTTTTTAAGTTAAGTATTTTTGCTCTTTTCCCAATGTTTAGAAAAAATTATTTGAACAAGAAAGCAATCTTACACAAGAGTTTTGTTTCAAATTACAGAAAGAACTTTATTGCGAAACATAAAAAAAAATTTGGAATTGTACAAATTTTTATATCAGCCCCCCTCCAGCAAAAACTATTTTTATTAACTTGCATCAATTATTACCTTACTAAGTGAAGAGTGAGAAAAAAATTGAAAATTTTAGAAAATTACCGAAACTATCTAGCATTACTATAAATATAAATAGTTATTAACAATAATAATTTGTTTAAGCAACTATTGTTGCTGGACTTCAATAAGTTTTGAGTCACTTCAAGTGAAAAATAGACAAATAACTGAAAATTGCAGAAAAACTGCAACTTTCTACCATTGAGCAAAGATAATATTATTAAAAATAATAATAAATAGTTTAATCAATTATTTTTGTCGACTTGAAATGATTATTACTTCACTATAATTGAACACATAGTCCTAATATAGAACAAAATGGCTATCCATAATAATAATTTTTTTAAACAATTGAAGGGCCGGATAATACAACTCGCCGAGCGCTCGAAATGACGTAAAAGTATTGTCCAACTTGATAAAAAATGGAAATCGCAAATTTCCATTAACAAGAAATATGACTCGACGCGGCTTGTCAAGGCGCATCTTTTTTCTATAAGGCATTTTTTTGCAAAATAATTAGTTTTGAAAATAAAAAATGAAAACTAATTTTTTTTTGCCCGAATAAACGCAATAAAATCAATGTGTAATAAAACTTGAACTGCGGTTTCTCGGAAAATAATCGACTAAATCACTTGAAATTCAAACTGCAAGTTCATGACTCTTTACAGAAGCCAATGATTTGTTTAAACAATTTTTTCCCCCTATAAATCGTGAAAAGTCATTATCTTTCGGAATAAATCGTACAAAGTTGATGAATGTCAAAAGTAGTAGTTCTTGTTTAACTTAGTTGGTAATTATTTAACCAATTCTCGCTTTACAGAGGGAAACATTATTTGAGCAAATAAAAATTGTTTTAATAATCACCAAATATCCTTTAAAAATATATTGCTCTCAACATTCTTTAATTGTGTAATTATTCCCACAAAATAAAAATTTTTACGATTTTTGAAAGAAAAAATTGTTTAAACAATTGAAAATTATTTAAATAATTAGCAAATATGTTAAACAAGAACTACAACCCCTGACATTCATCAGCTTTGTATAATTTATTCCGAAAGATAATAAGTTTTCACGATTCACAGAAAAAAAAATTGTTTAAACAAATAATAATTATTCAAACAATTAAAATTATTTAAAATTATTCAAAATATACTTCAAAACTCGTCACTTATCTATTAAAAATAATTCATGTTGAAAAAATTTCAAAAAATACCGTTTTTAGCATGAATTTGATAGAAAACCGCTATTTTGTATTCTTTTAGGGCATTTTCTGGGCACAATAAAAGAGGATTTTGAGTGTCAAAATTTAAAGTTATTGGATGAAAAGTATACCTTGAATACTCCTTAAGAGGACTACACTTTAATTCACAAAAAGTTTATAACAAGTACTTCTTTTTTCCATTTTTTTGAAAATCGAGCTTCTCCCATTTAAAACCCCATGTTAAAAAAAATAATGAATTTCTTTTTGCGGAAAACAAAAAAATGTGGGGGGGGGGCGATACCAAAAAAAATCGAAACTCGAATTTTTACAGGTATAAATTTGGACCACCCTAGTGTTTACTGTGTCATATAATAATAGAAAAAACCTCATCTTTATGGTTATTCCACGCACACCAAAGATTTCGGTAATTCGCTTTCCGCGCTTTCTCTCCGTATTATAAAAATGATACATACCAAATTTCTAGATTTTTTCCTGACGTTTTGAGCCCAAGAATATCATCAAAATATACTACGCGATACATTGTGAAAAAGTAACAGCGTAGTGAAAAACAAAAGAAAAGCTGTGGACGCCTTTCAATTGTTTATCGGAGCACGCGAGCCAACGCGACTTTTGAATCGACAATTTGCGGATTGCAGAAATGAATTTTCGGGAATAATAGTTCGCAAAACGCTTGCAAATGGGTGGAAATATCGTTGAATCAATTGTCAACAATAATTATGTGCTACAAATAACAGGTCACGTGTGCGCAAAGCTTTCCCGTTAGGCAAATGCCGCAAGCGTCAGGATTCTCCGGCCTCGTGCCCTGACGCTTTTCTTTAAAAATCCGTAGCTCCTACCATTTTCATCGGATCGATGTCAAGTTTGGCCCAAAACTTGGCCAAATGTTGACGACCTTGGAGATATGTTTCTTTTTGGCGACACTCGTGAAATGAAAAACTTCCTCGCTACGTGAAATGTGAAAAACGCGGTTTTCCGGGCCGATCGATACATCGATCGAAAATATTAAACCATAGATCGCTACGATATTTTTATTCATATCATTGGCTTCTGTAAAGAGTCATAAACTTGTAGTTTGCATTTCAAGTGATTTAGTCGATTAATTTCCGAGAAACCGCAGTTCAAGTTTTATTAAACATTGATTTTATTGCGTTTATTCGGGCAAAAGAAATTAGTTTTCATTTTTTATTTTCAAAACTAATTATTTTGCAAAAAAATGCCTGATAGAAAAAATATGCGCCTTGACAAGCCGCGTCGAGTCATATTTCTTGTTAATGGAAATTTGCGATTTACATTTTTTATCAAGTTGGACAATACTTTTACGTAATTTCGAGCGCTCGGCGAGTTGTATTATCCAGCCCTTCAATTATTTTTGCTACATTAAATTAAATATCAACTCACTTCAAGTGAAAAGTGAACAAAAAGTTGAAGATTCCAGAAAAGAATGCAATTTCTAGCACCATTCAAAGACAATATTGATAAAAATAATAATAAATTGTTCAAACGCTTATGTTTTTCAAAATTAATAAAAATTGAAAATTGAAGAAAGTGGAAAATTTTGTAAAAAACCGCGACTTTCTATCTCTATTCTAAGAGGAAGTTGCTAGAAGCAATAATAAATTGTTCAAACAATTCATGTGATCATCTGATTATCAGACGCATTTTTTCATTCATGGAATTTTTTTGGGAATCTATAAAACAAAATTATGGAAGTGATTTTTGAGAAGTAATATTTTGTTTGTATTCTATAACTACACTGTAAAAACTGAAATGGAAGAAGTGTTTAAATTTCAAACACCTTACTGTCTTTTAAACAGGTACAAGTGTCGTTTAAACGGTTATGACGGTTTATGCACGTTTAAGTTCAAACACGCGAGTGTTTAAAACGTTTCAAACAGATGAAGGTGTCTTAAATATTGCTGAAAAAACTTTCAAGTGTTTAAAAAACACGGAAAGTGTTTAAAAGGTACAGAATAAAACACTTAAAGGCATTAAACACCATAAAATTGATCTGTTTTAAACACATTTGAAAAAAGCACTTGAAGTTTTTAGTTGCGACTTATTTTTGTCTTCATATATCATAAGTTATTATGTGTATATACATATATTCATTAATATGAAGAAAATTTAAATGTAAGCATAACTAATAGTATAGGATTTAATAAGGAGATTAGATGAATTAATTTGTTTTCAATTTATTTTATTATATGTGTCACAAGTTTTTTATTAATATAATTGATACATTTTTTGTATTCAAAAAGCCAAACCTTAACCATAGAATTCTGTTCTTGTATGGTTAAATAGTATTACAAATTCAGAATTTCTTGCGTCAAATAATGATAACGGGTGAGGAAAAATCAAATCTGAAAGATTCATAATATCCGAATGGGCTGTAATTTTCTTTTTGACTTCATATGCGTTAAGATCCTCTTCAAACCTTGTAGTTTCTCTTACATGGAATACCAAGTATATTTCCTTGTTTAACACATAAATTTCTTCAATTAAACCAAAGGATGGCAAGTCATCATGTTCACATTTTAAAAGAATAACAGAGTTCTTTTGGTATCTTGTTCCATTTACTATAACGTAAGGACTGACCATAACCTTTACCGAATTAAAATCGTTATCTTCTACATATTTTTCAATAAGTTGACAGTGTGGAGTATCGATTGGTCGACAGAATTTTCCATGTTTTATAGTGCACCCATAATCTAAAAATATTTTTGGAGAGCTCCCAGGCATCTGGGATAATAAAGATGCCCGTAATGCCTCATGTCTGTAGGCAAATGTGAATGGTAAGTTTTTGAAGCAGCGAACAACAGGCACGAGAGATTTATAGTACGCATGAGCTGCTTCAAATCGCATACAAAATTGTTGTCGAGCTGGACCGAACAGTAAGATAAATTGCGGTACGTGAATTAGGAAATGAAATTTTGGAGTCAGATTGTCGGGGTATAGCTCATTGAAACGCACATGATGAGCTTCAATCATTGACGATAACACAGGCACGTCATCAACAGGAATTTCATAAGCTAAACTGAAATTTGTTATTTGAAGTAATAGTACAAAATTCAAAACTCTAACATGAACCTCGTCATTATAGCCTTCTTTATCATTATCATCATTACAGTCATTTCTAATCCAATCATCAATCAAGAAGGGCACAGAATAAGCTAGAGCGACCATTTGAGAGGCACTTTGTCTTAATCCGTTGTCTAAATGAGCGTCCAAGAGAGGGGATGGCTTATCGCCTTGCAAGTGCTTATAATCAAACGTATCAATTTTGGCATTCAGATGGTCTATAGAAAACAATTTTTTCTCAATGATGCAGTAACGCAGTAAAAGTCTACATTCAACTTCTATAACACCTTCAAATAAAACATGCATGATATCTTGTGGCAAACACATTGGCAAGTCGAATTCATCAATATCGAGAAGAGGCGATTCACCGTTCACACCAAAATATTTTGACCAATATTTTTTCAAGTTACGACTGAGGCCCGGTTCAAGTAGGACTTGAAGATGCTCTCTATGACTTTGTACATTTCTCATAATAAAATCTGTTTCACTGAAACTGGTCTTTGATCGTATTAATGTCGTTAGACAAGTGCGACAAGGCCTAGATGCAGAAACACTTTCTTTAAATCCTCCCATCAAAGCAGATGCTGAGGTATCACCTGCCACAAAGAGAAGTGAACCCTTATAATTTTTAACAATATTATTAACAGTAATAGTAATTCCTTCAGTTTGGAGCTCTTTGATTTCCTGAACAAATGGTTCCAAAATTTTCTTTATACCAAATCTCTTCATCACTGAAGATTTTACAGCAGCAAATAGATTAATAGCTCTCAATGATGATCTCAACTCAGGAGGAATATTGGCAAGAGTCCAATAGAACATTGAAATATTCTGAGAGGCAGTGTTTGCCCCTACAGGATTGACCACTCCTAAGCCATCATAGTACAATATTATGCCAAGTGCATTTGGAACAGAAGAAAAGAATGGATGTTCACGATAATATTTGCCATCAGTAACTGTTTTCAAAACATCAGTGCTGACTCTGGGATTATCAACTTTTGACCGAATTTCTTCATTGGATAATAAAGCTTTTAAGGTTTTTTTGAGGGGAATTTTATATGCATAAAATGGTTTCAGTATAAGGTCTCTTTTCGGTCTTCGTTGCCAAGTGTAAGCTTTTCCCATAAGAACTTTCTCTGGCATGATCATACTAAATTTATCTGACAGAAACTTATCTAAAAGATGCCTAGTTTGGATTGTAGAGAACAGAAGAGATGGAGGGATTTTTTCAACGAAAACTTCTTTAACATTCTCCATGGAAACACGATTGTCAGCATCTGCTCGTTGTCTTATTTCTTCCTGAGAAAAATAATAAAATAAAAGCTTATAATAAATGAATGAAAATATAAATAAAAATTTTCTTTTGTCACGTAGTTTCTTCCATTTAAAGGAATTATTTGTTTAAGTGATTTTTTCTGTGACGTCCTCGCATCTTGAGGATTGGCAGAAACAATAACAGCTTTCTACAGTAAGTATAGTCTCTTTAATTTAAAGACATTTTTCGTTTGAAGCAACGAAGTATTTCTCTAAATTAAAGAAATTTTCCGTTCAAGTTGAAGAGATATTTCTTTAAATCAAATAAAAAATTTCCACAACAAAATTCATTTTAATCAAACAAACGTTTCTTTGACCGTATATCAATAATAGAATTTCTGTGATTCAACCACTTTTTTCTGAGTGTAGACTCTGTTATATTGAATAAGCGAACTTACCATGGCAATATCAAGGTATTCTTCCATTAGTCCTTCGACTCCAGTCTGGATGAGAGCTAGTGCTGTGTGGGAAGTCCGACAAGTTTCTCTCACATGTACACAAAACTGAGCAGCATGCCATTCCATTATGTCAGGAGCAGTACGAGGCCGATTATCGCCATAGTTTTCATCTAAGAAAATCATAAAATAGTGAAATTAATTAAATTGACATTGCTGCTCTTGCAAAGTGTGAAAGTAGCAAAAAAGATGACAGTACCTGGTTCTTGATTTTCTTCACATTGTTCATTGATCTCAATTTCTTGGCCTTCCATGCTTTCCTCGTCTGCATCTATTGCGTTTACAGTTGTTTTATGAATGCGTTTTACATGTTTCTTGAAAGATAGCCAATTTGAATACGAAGCTCCACATTCTCCGATAGAACACATAACCTTAAAGTTTGGATCATAGCGATGTTGGCGCACTGTATGCTTGAGAAGAATACGTTCATTGGTAGCTGTATACGCACATGAAAAGCATTTAAGTTTTCTATCACCCATCCCGAAATATCTGTAGGAATTACTCAAACGGAAGTCACTTGAAACACTTCACAACAGGCGATCGCAGTCATACTCTTTTCGATAAAAATTTCAGATGACAGATCAGCTGTTCACTATAATTGTGAGCGCCAACGGCGGCCATTTCGTGGACCCCATGGCGCTGAAAGTTAGCGCCATCTGCGGTGGGCCAAAGCAATAATACCGTACCCCTCCATGTCTCTCTGCCCCCGCGCTCATGTCCTAAAAATCCGCCATTTCCCTCTACAGAAGTTGACCGAGCCTGAGTAGCTGAAAGTGCCATTGTGGTGATTATAGTGCATATTCAATTATGAGTGAAAAAACTATATTTTGTGAATTAGGAGATGGGAGAGTAAAGCGGATTAAGTTCATAAAAGAGTGTAGTGCATCGGACTTGCAGTGCCTACGTAGTCAGATGATTAAAGCATCGGAAGCCGACCCAGACTTGAAGGCCAAACTAGATAAATGCAGCTGTGTTGTCTTTCAACAATATTGTGAGGCAATATCGCGGTATGTGGACGTGGAAAACGACGAAGAAATTTTAAACAATGCCACAGTGAAAGTGATTTTTTGTAAACCACCTGATGTGAGTGTCCTGGAAGTGCAAGACCTGCCAATTTTCAATCTTCTCGAGGAAGAGCAAGATTCAGCTGAGAAAATGGTACCATTGGATGGCGTCCTGACGCCATTGTATCCGAATAAACGGTCAGTTGATGAAACGGCTTCTGACGCAGGACCAATTCAGAAGGCACGGAAAACCGTAAGAAAACCTCAATTTATTTTAACATATTCTCTCCCCTGAACTGTACGCAAAAATAAGAAAGAAGCTACACTTTTATTTATAAAGTGTAATTTCTAATTTGTTTTTTAAAAGCGTTCTTATGGTACAGTTTAATTATTGATTTAATTGCAAAATTAGTTGTAATCTAGACGAAACTTTGTTCAATCACTAGTCAATCATATTTTGAAGAAGTGTGCAAAATTTCCATAGGATCGGTGCATTAGTTTTTGAGAAATCGTGTCCACCGACTTGAAAAATAGTATTTTTAGAAAAAAGCGATTAAAGTTAGTAGGATTTATACGAAGCTATTTTTAAAAAACCTACTAATGAGGGGAATTACAAATTTTTTGAAAATTTGAAAATTAAACAAATTTTTGAACTTATTTATCAGGGGAATTTCCGAAGACTCTTTCTCCTCGACTTTTACTCTGATTGACTTGAAAGTTCAGGGAGTGAGGGGCCTGAAATTCGAAAATTAATCCTTCCGTAATTTATGGAATTTTATGGAGTTTCTCATCAAATATTTTCTGAAATTTTCTCAAATTTGGAAAACTTTATTAATGTTTATTTTATAAATAATTACTAAATAATACAACATGCAGTTTTTTAATTTAATATTTATTTTCGTCAATTAAAAATTTCGTTTTAATTTTAAATCGAAAGTCTTAAATTATTATTGTTATTTATACCTTAGACCGAATCCATTTCAAATCAGGCAGGTTCTACACTTAAAGTTGCAGAATCTCTCGGGGACAAAATATGTTGTTTTTTAGAGGAAATTAGGCGATACGTATTTTTGCGATTTGTGAAAAAAAATTTTTTTACAGAGTTATGCGTATTTGAATTTTTGGCGTTGTTTTTCTAAAAAACCGGCATGTGATACTCCCTTGTGTGGTAAATCAGGTTCAGTTCCCCCGGGGTTTTTGTCCACAAAAATTAAAAAAATTTTAAACTGAATTCGGAGATGCTATAAAATATTATAACGGTCGTCCCCGAACTCTTTTTTGAGGGATAATAACAAAAAAATGTCATTCTGCTAAATACAAATCTTCTGTATGTGCACCATTTTGAGGTTAGGAACGGTTTTCAGCACATTAATAAAATTTAGCAAAATTAAAATTTTTTAAATTATTCCATAAAAGAAGAGTTCGGGGACGTCCGTTAGCATGTTCGCTATCATTCCCCAAAATTTTGAGGCAAAATCTGTATTATTGTAGGAAAAAAGCCGGGGGAATCGAACACTGCTAAAATCGATAATTTTCTATGTATCACATGCCCTTAAACTCGTATAACCACCATTTTTGTTAAATATTAAAAAAATATATACGTTCAGATGAGGAAAACTCCATGTCATTTTTACGTGGGCTGAACAATTTTTATCATCAGAAAACTGTTTTTCATAAATTCGAATTTTGACATTTTTTGCTGAAACAAATTAAGTTACAAAATGAATGTCAAGACAAGAAATTTTTTGACTGAAAAGTTTTTATATTCAATATATTTAAATATATTTCACATTCACCCAGGTATTTTTCAAAAATGTATAAAAACGTTATCTGAATCTCAGTTTAAAAAATCAATAAATAATACCTGGATTAATATTTAACAAAAATGGTGGGTATTTCCATAAGCCAGGATTGAAGACAATTTTTTGTTTATGAAAATTGAATTTTTTCATTTTCCTCGGAAATGGTACAAAATATCATAAATGCGTAAGAGAACTTTTTGTAGAACTTTTTTAAATGTGCAAACTATTTTCTCAACACAAAAGTTATTTAGCCCACATTAAACTCACAAGGTATTTTCCTTATGATAGTACAAATTCAACAAAAAATTGGCAAAAAATATAAGTGTGGGTTTTTTGAGAAAATCGACTTTAAACAAAAATTCAAATACGCATAACTCTGTAAAAAAAAATTTTTTCACAAATCGCAAAAATACGTATTGCCTAATTTCCTCTAAAAAACAAAATATTTTGTCCCCGAGAGATTCTGCAACTTCAAGTGTAGAACCTGCCTGATTTGAAATGGATTCTTCGAAAAGACAAGACAGTTTGATAATAATCAGCAAATGCTACTCTTATATTTATCACATTACTTTTTCCAGAATTCCTCCTCAATCAATCCATATGTTTTGCCTAAGCTCCCAACAAATCTGAATTCCATGCTCTATAATGCTGCAATACAAAGTCAGAAGGAGAGAGACATGGCGTTGGTACTCAATAGGAGAAAATTCGTTGCTCACTGGGGTGCAAGTGGAGTTCCCGTATCTCCTCAATGCAGAAGTGGTAGGTTATAGGATTTTATTTGTTGTAGTTTTTTCTAAGCTGCATATTATTATTTCTTGACATTTCATTTTATGTTTTTCTTTCTTTAATAAGGTTTTAATTGAACTGGAAATGATGTTAAATATACAAACTGACGAGCTGCTGACCAAGATGGAAGAAACTATTCAGAAACTCGGGCTATACTTCAAACATTCCCTTGAGGACGGGGCTGAGGCCTACACGGAGAGTCAGAAGGCATCCATCTTGCGTTGCTTTTTCAAAAATTTTTTAAGAAAAAAATCAGGAAAAGCATTGGATAAGGTTGCAGCCAATTATTCTAATGAATTATTCATGATTCACGAGGTGAGTTGGATTTTTTGCTTCTGTTCATTTTTTTTTAAATATCATGTAATGTTCAATTTCAGATAGGTGAAATTAAGTAATGTGAAATATTTTCTCTCTTTTCATATTTTCAATCATTTGTTTTAGGCATATCAACCACATCCGGAGAAGTTCCTGGCTTCGAAAGAGCATGAGGCCCCAAGACTCATCATGTTTAAGGACAAGTCGTCAATCGTGTCTGCGTTCGTAATTGCTGATAGGAATATTGAAATTAAAGTAGAGCCACTGGTGACCGTGAGCAAAGCCGCTCTTTGCTTGTTAGCCACATACTATGCTTGGGATTCGGAATACCCTGACAAGTATAAAGTCGTTCTGGAATTTTTTGACAAAAGGTTATTCGATAGGAAAATTAATAACAATAAGGTGCTTTCAAAGTTTTGGACAAGCTTTAGTATTCTCACTGATTAAATTAATTATTCAACTTATCTCTGTGTATGTTAAAGTATTTCGCTATAGAACATTTTTTAATAAATAATATTTTCTTCACAGGCAATTCAATTCTTTTCCACTTATGATTCCCTGTGCAAAGCTCTTTCTTTCTCTTTTTAATTGCGGTTTATGTGTTTCATAAAGATATTGCTGTTTTAAATTCTAATTTTAAGTTTCTTTAGGGCAACTCCAAGTATTTAAATTTTAAACACTTGCTAATTCTAAACACTTTAGAAGTGTTTCAGAATTAAACACCTGATGATAATTAAACACATCAGCGCGTCTAAAAAATAAACACTTGCAGTGTTTAAAATATTTAGACATTTGTAAGTGTTTAAAAAACGAGGACAGGGAAAAAAACACTTAAGCGTTTAAAAATAAGACACTTTGTTTTTACAGTGTAACTCTCCTAAAATGAACCAGTGAAATCTCACTGATTTCCAGTGAAATCTCGCTGCTTGAAATAGCTAGAATTGTGTCACTGACAATCAGGGAGAATCCACTGGTTCATTTAATGGAGCTCCGGTACTGGTTTAATCAGTGAGGTTCACTAATTTCTCAGTACCAGTAGTCATCTGGTCGTACGCCTTTTCGTCTGTCAGCTGTTTAGGTATGGTACTTATCATTAATCGCATTTTTGTGGTAACAGTTGTAAAATTATATTTTAGAAACCTCACGTTATTCTCACAGCAATAAATGAAGATCGGGCTGCAATATAATGGGATGTGATATGTTGTGCCTAATTGTGAAAAGACCCGTCGTTATGTCAACGTGTCGCGTCGCTCAAAGTCAAATCCAAGTGGCCAGGGACCTCCCGCTATCAAGAGAAAGATATTATATCCCCTGCTCATTGCAGCTAGGCGCCATGTATTCATAAAACAAACACTAGTACACAATCAGGTTCGTTTTTGCTCGAGAAATGGAATTGAAAATGCCAAGACCCAACCGACGACGTGCGCATAGCAGACGACTGGAGGTTCATGCTGTGCTTGCGTGGAGCGCTATATTACTTGTTCAATCTATCATTTGGCGTCACTGGCAGAATCAGTAGCGATATTTTAGTTGAATCGCTCACCGTTTCGTCCAGTCAAGGTGGAATAATCACTGGTTCACCAGTGATAATTCAAAATACTGACTGAACCAGTGACAATTTCACTGGTTCAGTTTAAGAGAGAATTGTGAAGAGAAATGTTGAGTTTCAACTCGATTAAGCTAATATTGATGATTATGAATAAAATTTACAAAAATGTATTTTTTTTCTTATGGGAAATACGTGTTGAACTGCATTAGGCTTGCGCCCCCTCTAAATATCAATTTTTTCAATGGATTTATTTTTATGTGGATTCGAACAAATTTCCTGGAGTTTTTCATACAAATTTGAGGGAAAAAATTCCAATGTATTTTTGGACCTATTGACCTATGGACCTTATTGACCACCCATTTATCAATATACATATATCGTTTCAAGGTTAGAATATTACTTTCGTTTATCCTAATTCACTCCTGTCTTTAATCTGGCATTTGAACGCTCTATATAATATACGCTGCGCAATTGTTTGCGCTTCATCCTGCACTATTTATTGGTAGTTTTGTTTGTGAGTATTCTTTCATGTAAGCATATTCAAATGAGGTGGATAATCATTAGGAAGTGGGTGGCCCACGATTGTACCGATTACCCTATTATCATGTGAGAAAATATAGAATGTATATGTCAGTAATGACCTAAAATGTATTTCTGCTTCGGATACTTAGGAGTAGGTGGTCAATACTCAGAGGCAGAATCGTTATACGCAAACATGCACTGTTAAAAATTCCCGCATAAAACTTCCACTAAATGTATTGGAAGTTTACTTCCGAAATGTAGCGTAGCGCTACAACACATAATGTTGTAGTTTTCGACTGCAACGTATCATGCCGCGATACATGGGTCGGATGAGACGCATGCGCACAATTGAGCGTCCGGAAAAATAAGAGGACGAGCGCTTGAGAACGCGAAAAAGTATTGTCCAAACGTCTTATGATATCCAAATTCTAAAGTTAAAAAAATTAAAAAAAAATATATGGCATTGTAGAGAATAACAAGACGGAATTTTTGTCTATTTTAAGTTTTTCTTTCCGATGTATATTTTTAATAATATAATTGAGAAAGGGATGGAAGAATTTCGCCAAATTCAATTATTTTTTAAAACATAAATCGTCTCCACTTTGACAAATATTATTGAAACTATTTGAAATTTGGTACACATACGCATTATACCCTAGCGATGCCTACAAAATCAAGAAAAAAGGTAAAAATGCCAATTGTTTAATAATAATTAATTGCAAATGGAGACCTGACGGTAAGCACGTTTTTTTAGATTCGGCGAAGAAAAGTATCGAGGGAACTTTGGAGTTGAAACAACTTCCAGTGAGACATTTGTTCCTTACTATTGGAGGAAGATTTCTGGAAATTTGTAGATCGATTCATTAAAAATTGGCGGAAATATCCATTTTGTACGAAAGCACGCGACGTCGTCTACGATTGCATCATTAGCAGATTCAAGCGCTTCTCAACGTTAGTACTCTCGCCTCTCTCAAAAATCAAACATTAAAAAAAACCTGCCCTTTACCCCAATTAATAGAAAATTTACTGCCTTATATTTTTGGATATTTGGCTGTTTTCAGATAAGTATAAAATAACTGAAAAGAGGAAAATTTGTGCTTCGCAAGTTGTTTATTCCTCATTTATAAAACATATTGTTACAATTGCTTATCATCATTTCTGATAATTTATCATACATTTTTTGAACATTTTCACATAGAAACATTAAAATTAGATACTCTCTTTATTATTTCTAAACCTTTTTATGCTATATCACAAATATAATCACCTTTTCTTGCCAGATTATTACTGATCAGGGATTTTACTATTTTCCTAAATTTATATAATTATATAATATTTCGGTGTAGTTTTTCGGATGAGTAAATTCAACAATTTGTCATACACATTTCTTTACCGTTTTATCACAGGAAAATTAATATTATATACACATTTCATTATTGCTAAATCTTTTTAATGCTACATCACAAATGTTATCACTTTTTTGTTGACAGATTAATTATCTATTACGTGTGACAAAATGGCTTTGAATCGATACATAAAGTTTTAAAATATTTTTTAATTTATACTTTTGATAAAATGAGTCTTACAAAAATAATTTAACAAAAAGTTATTGTGTAAAAAGTTTATTATTATTTGGAGCAATATTTTCTTAGAATAATGCTACAAAGTTGCGGTGTTTTCTAAAATTTTCAAACTTCTTTCAGCTTTTTCCTTGAAGTTAGGTCATAAATAATAGAAGTAAACATACATACTTTTTTAGTCAATTCATTATTGTTTATAACTATCTTCTCTGAAAATAATGCTAGAAAGTTGAATTTTTTTCCAGAATTTCGAAATTTTCTCAGTTTTGAACAAATAATAAATAAGCAACAAAGAGAATAATTTAAAAAAATATTATTTTCAAGAAAAACGATGTCTTACAACAAAAACAAAGAATGGAATTATTAGGAGTAGTTCAGTAAATAAACTATAAAAATGTTGTTTTAAAATATAACATGAAGTTTATTGTAGATCCTGAAATGAAAATTCGTAATTGCACACTTCTTATTATCACCCCCCCCCCCGCTGGGTGTCATGGAGAAAAAAAATTGTATTAATGATACGCACATACAAGAAATTCAAACAAGTCTTAACAAAATTGTCAAGTATGAAATAAGAGATAAATCAGCCATTTTTACGTTTTTATTTAAGAAAAAAAAACTACAAAATTCCAGAAAAACCGCAACTTTCTAGCATTACTCTAAGTGAAGAAAGTGATAAAAAATAATAGATTATTTGAACAAATATTTTATTAATAATAATTGATTGTTACCTCACGTAAACTGAACAATTCACTTTTAAATCACTTTCACACACGGGGTCCTTTAACGAACTTTAATTTACACGTCTAACGAAAATCTTAGAATTTATTGAATAATTTAACATTTCAATGTGTTAGTCATTGTATTAATTTGAATATTTTTAATATAATTAAGATATCATTCTTGCATTACCTTATTCCTGCAATCTTTTGTCACATTTCTCTTCCACTTGCTTTAGTTGCGAAGCCTTTTACGGCCTACTTGAAGTTCTGACATCGTTCAAAAACTTGAAAATAACTAAAAATTTCTAATCATATTGTTTTACAGTGACAAACCGAAAAATATAATATTCGATTTGATCTAATCAATCAGAACGCGATCTGGACAGTCCGGAACAATTTTGACACTGAACCCCTTTCACAGTGAATATTTCAAAACAAAAGCACTAGACGGTTTGTTTACATTTTTTATTACGAAAACGAAAGAAACAAAATGAGGGGTGGAACAACTTGCAGAGCACAAATTTTCCTTTTTTCAGTTATTTTACACTTAACTGAAAACAACGGAATATCCAAAAATATAAAGCAGCCGATTTTCTATCAATTGGGGGAAAAGGCAGGGTTTTTTAATGTTTAATAAGACGAGTCCTTAATATGAGAGTGTAAAGGCGAGAGTACCAACGTTGAGAAGCGCTTGAATCTGCTAATGATGCAATCGCAGACGACGTCGCGTGCATTCTTACAAAATGGATATTTCCGCCAATTTTCAATGAATCGATCTAAAAATTTCCAGAAATCTTCCTCCGATAGTAAGGAACAAATTTCTCACTGGAAGTTGTTTCAACTCCAAAGTTCCCTCGATACTTTTCTTCGCCGAAGCTAAAAAAACGTGCTTACCGTCAGGTCTCCATTTGCAATTAATTATTATTAAACAATTGGCATTTTTACCTTTTTTCTTTGTTTTGTAGGCATCGCTAGGGTATAATGCGTATGTGAACCAAATTTCAAATAGTTTCAATAATCTTTGTGAAAGTGGAGACGATTTATGTTTAAAAAATAATTGAATTTGGCGAAATTCTTCCATCCCTTTTTCAATTATATTATTAAAAATACACATCGGAAAGAAAAACTTAAAGTAGAAAAAAGTTCCGTCTTGTTATTCTCTACAATGTCATATATTTTTTTATTTAATTTTTTCAACATTAAAATTTGAATACCGTAAGACGTTTGGACAATACTTTTTCGCGTTTTCGAGCGCTCGTCCCCTTATTGGCTTATTGTATCCGGACACTCAATTTTCGACTTATAAACGCTACATTACATGTATTGCAATTTCGGCATTGCAATACCGTGTTAGCAATTTTGGCTTACGCTTGTATTGTAGAAGTGTTGGGGAATTCCAAACATTTTTAACAGTGTGTGATTCAACTTTCAGATAAAAAATGATCCAATTTCCACGGTTGAGTATCAATATTATATGTCATCAAAATCAATCAGAGTTGCAGAATTCAACATTTTTTTAACTTCACAAAAACTTACTGAAATTTGTTATTGTTCTAGTATCCTCTTATTCGATTATTCTTCAATTTTCGTATTGCTATTATGTATTATGAAATGAATTAAACAATAGAAACATTGAAATTTTGAAAATAACTATTCAATCCATGTAGAAATCTAAATAAAATTTTGTGTTTTCATTCAGTAATTCCCAAATTAAATTGATCACCATTTGCAATGAATGATTAGTTTTTCAGTTCAGTATTTCGATGATTAAAGGAATGTTCACTTAATTTAGTTATATTTTCTCGAGAACAAACTTTTGCTATAATCAGTGACGGCAGAAGGTGTCCGGTGGGTAGGGTGACGACCGGACCCGGGCTCGCTCAGGGTCCGTTAGACCGGAGCCGAAAAGTGGGAAAGGAAAAGCAAGGAAATGCTCCCGCGTTGTCCAAAGTTGTCAGTTCAGTTTAATAAATCAATTTAAAGTCAATTCAGTTTAATGTTCTCGTGGAACCACAGCGCGCATGTCTTGCTGGTCACCCAAAACAAATTATAAAATTATTTGAAAACTTTGCCTCCCCCCCCCCCCCCCCCCCCCCCACCCACCGGACCCGAGCATTTCTGTTCTGCCGTACCTGGCTATAATACAGAGCTAATGAATTTTTCTTGTTATAAGCAAGTAAATTGCTTTATGATACCTCATAATACTCACATCAATGGATGTTACAATCGATTACACTTTCTTTGAATAAGCGGTATTTATGCATGCCTTATCATCTTTGAACACTTTAATGCAAATAAACATCAATGATAATAAATAGGATGTGACTACATACAGAGAAATAAAAATATCCTTTCCATTAAAGTTACATTTTTAGATTATTTTTTGATATTTTAAATAACATATGAATTATTGTTGATCTTACAAAATGCACGTTTGGTGACTGAAGTACCATCCTTCGTTTAAAGCTGATGCTAACGCCATAGGAATTCCGGAAACAGACACTAAGAAATCTCCAACCTGTGATAAAATATAATTCAGAGTCAATATTAAATATTTCATTTGTGATTTCCCAAAATATTTAACTATTGCTGAAAGCAGTTCTAAAGTTTTTGAACCTACTTTTCCTCAAAGATTATACTTTTGAAGCTTTCACATCTATATTTTGGAGGTGATTTTAGACAACAAAGTGTCTAGATTCACCAACAATATTTAGTCTATCTAGACTAAATATTGTTTGCTAGCTCATCAAATTTCTGTGAACCTATAGACTTGGCCTTCAGACAACTGACGTAAAACAAATTAGATCCCTTTTCTCAGAGCGCATCAGATATGACAAGCAAAATATTTTGTACATTTCTCGCTAAGTTTTGGTTGATTTAGTATAAATAATTATTTTATTGAACAAAGAAGATTTTTCTTGAGTGCACAAGATGCTTCTCTTATTATCGTTTTGCTCGCAACCCCACATATTTATTGTTTATTCGTAATTTTTTGCAATTTTTCGACTCTCTAAATTTTGAATGACAATTTTTTCATAAATTCAAATCAAAGATTTGATTAGTATTTTCCAGGGTGATAATTATTTTTAATTGTCAGAATTTAAAAAATAGTAGCAAAATAGTATCATGCCAGTTATTCAATAATTAATCGAGGATTTAACTTTTTATGAAATCTGTTATCTGGGGCAAGAGTACCTAATCCGGATTGGGGGTCCAAATGCTGACCATTTTTGTTTTTACCGTAAATTGATGAAATCATAAACCGAGTTTTATTAAATGTTTCGTTGAATTAAGAAGTAAAAATTTGAATCTAAAGTGTAGCAAGTCGCAGCACTATGATACGAGGTCTGTCCGGAAAGTATCCATACTTGTGGTGTACCAGGAGTAAGCGTCCTAAATTCTTGTGAATGGCGAAGATATCCTCTTCAAAATACTCCCCGTTGGAAGCCACAACCTTCTTCCAGCGGGTCTCCCACTTTCAGAAGCACTCCTCAAAGTCACCTTTCAGAATAGATAGAAGTTGTTTCGTCGCATTATGTTTTATTTCCTCCGAAAATTGCTGATTGAGCTGCGATGAACTGACACGTGCGTTGTCATGGTTTTCTAAACTTTTGGAGCATATTCACGGTGCGGGCCGAAGAAAACAGTGAGCATTTTCTTGAGGTTGCTCCGACTCTGGCGCCCTTTCTTGGCTCTCAGGGATGCAGGTGTCTTCAACTGCGAAGACTGGGCCCTCGTCTCAGGGTCTTAACCACGAACCCATGACTGATCCCCAAAAGATCTTCTTGAACATTTCCGGGCTGTTTCTGATTGATTCAAGAATATTCTGGGCGAGTTCAACTCGATAATTCTTATGGTCTTCCGGCAGCAATCGCGGAACGAATTTTGCAGCGTAGTAGCTCCTCTCCAAGTCTCAGCTAAAAATTTTCGATGCAATAGTTTTTGGAAACCCAATGTCCTCCTATATTTCTGTCACTATTAAACACGATCTACATTAATATACACTTGCACCCGTTTCACACTTTGAGGTGTTTTGGCCATTTCGGGCCTGCCAGAGCTTAAACCACTCTTTAATTTGAGTATCACTCATAAACTCATCACCGTATACTTTTCGAATCACAACAATAGTTTCCGCACATGAATGGTCAAGTTGTTGACCAAACTCAATGCACACACTTTTTCGGTACATTTCGTCATCCTGAAATGCGAAGCGTACGTGATTAAACGTCCTCTTACCTGCGTAAACTAGTCGACTAAAGATTCGCAGGTCCATATCACTTAGATGGGGGCCTCGCAGAGATCACCCTTAAATGGCAAATACCTCTTTTTTATAACAACACAACTAGGTGCAAAAGGTCGGATACTTTCCGCACAAACCTCGTATGTAGAACAGTAAATAATAGATATTAAATATTTTGATTCAAAATTAATACAACTTGGGCTTTCTATCGCAAGATAAGTTATGAAAAAAAGTTGATATTAAATATTGACCATCAAATCAACAGTGGAAAATTAATTAACAATCTTCATAGAAAGATGTATATAAACAGACTATACGTAGCTGTAATTTTTAATGTAGTAATTGGCAGTTATCAACTGTTTCTGAATTGTACAACGCGTTGATCCGATATCGAATCGAAAAATTATACTTGAATATTTAGTTTGCCATCAATACGTTTATATTTTGCGACTTATTTTTTACGAAAAGTGTTATGAAAATCGATTTTACATTTAAAAGAGATCAGGAGCAGAGTCGCTGTTGATAAAATATGAATGTAGAGTTCAACCAACTTCATAATTTTATTCAGCAGAAAGAAGAGAAACAGTTAATAATTGTGTCAAAATTTTCAGTAAATAAAAGTATTAGTTCAAAAAGGATAATAAGGGATTGTGAGCGATGCAAACGCAAGAACGCAAATTTTTACAAAACATTAATTCTAAAAAAAATAAAAAAATAATATACAAAATTGAGATTACCTAGATCTAACTCCTGTCAAATTTTTATTTCTTACTCTACACTTCTACAATTCTTCTCATAAGTGCAAGGTGGAGCTCGATTATATCTTTCTACCCGAAAATTTGTTATAATCGGTCTGGAAATTTCCTTTCCTAATTAGTGGCCCTCCAGAGGCCCCATAAAGGCGGCTCACTCTGGAAAAGCATACATGTTCCGTCACCGGGGCCAACAATGGCCGCCCTCATTGCGCTTGTCGAAAATTTTCAAGTCCGACCACCAGATTGAAAATAAACTGAAAAATTTCTTTGAGAAGGATAGTTCGATTGTTATAAAATGTGGCAAAACACTTTCTCTAAATGAATTCGTTGTACCCTTTTTTGGCTATTAGATGTTTTCTGAGTTAGTCTTCTGATGGGCATACAATATATGCACTTTTTGTCAGAAAAAATATTCTCAGTCTGACCAATAAATTTAAGTTTTACTACTACATTTTCAAGCAATCTATAAGGAACAATTTTCAAATTCAAGAAAAATTGTTCAGTGTTTCCTGTTGAATGCAAATAGCGAAAAAATGTGAATTATTGCAATTTTGTTTTCATATTCTTGTAAGAATCTTTTCGTTCATGCTCAGTATCAATTGAATTTAATTCAGAGGGGTATATGCAAGAAAAACATGTCGACTTTTAAAGTAAATTGTTATAATAGTAGATTATGTACCTAGGCAGTAAAGTTGAACTGCATCCAAGTAAAAAAAACTTCATTGCCATGGTGTATAATACGATACTTTATCTGAAATATAGGCAAAATAAGCTCGAATTTATCTATCCGAGGAGTGGAAGTGAAATAGCGCTATTGCTGTACCGCGTACGCACGCGGGTGGAGCGACGTTATAAGTCCAAAATCCACTTCGTAGTTCAACGTATGTAGTTCTAAAATGAATTTTTCCCACTCCTTTCATTAATTTTTATTTCAATTTTCACTCACTTCTTTCATCTTGCTGTTATTTTACTTGCCGCTCGTCAGGGTACAATGAAGTGCTATATTACTGCCTCTCCGCGGGCTAGTAAAGGTCGCTTTTTTGCCTATTTCAGATAAAGACATTTTATTAACTTAAATAAATTTTATTATTAAATTAAATTTTATTAAATCAAAATTTTAATAAAATTTTCAAAATTATGTATTTGTTTTGAAGGTGTATTTCTGCATTGAAGCTAGTTGCCTTCACAGAAAAGATAATATTTTTCATTAAAATTTATCGTACTATATTATTAGTTAATTTCATTACCAAATTATGTGAAAAAATGCACACTGAGTACATTTATAGACAGAAACAGATCGTTTTTTCTTCCAATTGTTTTAATGCCACATCGGTAGTAATATTCACTGTTGAATTTTTGTCATCTAATGCCATTGCTTGATTTTACGAGTAAGATATATGTATAAAGAAATACACATTGAGCATATGTCTTGAAATTATATTAACAGTTAATTTCACAGATGAATATTCATGATCCATTCATTAATTTTATAGATGAATTATCAGCATTGTGCATTTGTTTGTGATACTTGTCTATCAAATTAACAAATAATATTGAAAGATAGAAATTCAGCAGGAAACATCATATTCAATATAATTTGAAGACAATTGAGCAAAAAAACTCTTTCTTACTGTCTACGAATGTATTACCACTGCATTTGTCTAAATACATTGTTTATAAAGTAAACAAATAATATCGAATGTAAAATGTTTACATCCCTTTATTACCTTGTCGATAAAAAACAATCAGCACAATAACGGAAATTTTCTTTTATGCATTAAATGTAAATGAAGCATATTTATTCTCAAATAAAATTTACAAGAAATTATACTATGAAAAAAATTTAAATTTTAAGCCAAATGGTGCGAGATACGGAAAAAAATTTCAAGGAGAATTTGCAGCTTTTGGAAATTCTTGGAATATTCCTTCAAATCATCGTTTAATAGAACTTGCCATTTTTGTTTTAATTATAATTCGAACATACTATGAAAAATATCGAAAATTAAAATTTTGAATCGAACGACGCGAAATACGGGGTAAAGTTTGAGTAGAAATTTCAGCTTTTAGAAATTCATACAAGATTTCTTTGGACCATTTTTTAACATATCTTGTAGCTTTTTATTTATTTATCAAAATTTATATGCAAAAATCGAAACTTCAAATTTGGCGCTAAAAGACGCGAGATACGCCAAAATTCTAAAAGAAAACATGGAGGCGTTTTTGTTTTGACCATAAAAAATGATATTTTACAAAATTCCTATTTTTACCATAACAACTCGCGATACGGAAGAAGGTCTGAAGAGATGATTGTATAGATTTATATTTCATTCATATTTCAAGGTAGCTGAAAAAATAAATATATATTTGAAAATGTTTGTCGAAAATTAAGCGCGAAGCTGCAATATGACTTTGTGAATGTGTACCTGAAAGCTTCCAGAGCTTTGAGCAACTTAATCTTTAACTATTCTCAATTACGTAGAAAACTTAGAATATGAAGATGCATAGAAAAACTGACATCTAAAAGAGATGTTCTTTTCTGAAGTTTCATTTAAGCATTCCGAGGGCGAATCGCAATGCCAAAATATGTCCAAACGCGAAGTGGGCAGATTTTTCAAATGTGATTTCGCTAAGAATTTTTATAACACGGTATTGGAAAAGAATAAAGTGTCATGTAGCATGTTATACTTACCGCAAATAAAAATTGGTTAATTATTTTTCGATTAGGCCTTCGAGGGAAAACTACGTAGGCCCCATCGAGAGCCAAGTGAAAATCTCCACATGGGAAGTATCATTAGAGCATGCAGAGAAAGATAAGCCAATAAAAAGCATTTGAAGAATTCTGCACGAAGGCTCCTAACTATGAGCTGACACCCTTCATATTCCTTGAATAGCTTGAAAAGTTTGTTTAGCTCGTAATAAAGTAGATTCAATTAAATTCGATTGATTATAATTGACAGACTAAGTAGTGATATTATAGTTTGACATTTTCTGAATAATTCGATGAACGATAATCGCTCTTTTAGTTTAATATATATACTTCTACATTCGCATATCAATGAGAAGGTATTCCAGTGGTAATAGAATTAGAGATGTCCTAAAGACGTCTTCGGGACATCCCTAAGACGTCTTTTGGGACATGTCTTCTGGACATCCTAGGGATGCTCTTCAAACGTCTAATGTTAGCACGAAAGATGTTTCGAGGACGTACTATATCTTTAAGACGTGTTGATTGGACTCACATTGGACGTCCTAGGAACTGGGATGTTCGTGGTTTTGGGCCCAGTGGGCAATATTGGTTTTATGTGTGAACTGATTTGCGCGGATTCCATCAAATATCGACGTTTTAAGCCCCCTGTGTCAGAAAAAATGTTTTTTACGTCGGTGTCTGTCGTCGGCGTCGTGGTCGTCGTTGTTGTCGTCTGTATACCGGATAACTTTTGAAAGACTACTCGGATTGGATTATGTTTTGGCATACTTTTTAATGATGTAGAAATAAAAAACGAGTTCGATAGCCAGATATTTTGGATGAAAAATCAAAAAGTTGAAACATTTTGAGACCATTTTTTCCAGATCCTATGACTATTTTCTATGAATAGAAAATTATTAGAATTATAAACAATAATGGAAAATCAAAAATTGAATTTTGCGATCAAACTATGCAAGATACGGAAAAAGATGATTGAGCAAAAATTGTGCACCAAAAAAATATCAACAAATATTTTCTCAGCCAATTTTTGATAGGATGCGTATTTTTTGTTTTCTTCGTAAAAAATAATATTAAAAATAAAAGAATTAAATTTTTGGACAAACGACACAAGCTACAAATAATAAATACATAGACAAAAGTATATCAATATCTAAAAGTATATCAACATTAGTATGTTAAAAATACTCGTACATTTCCGGTAAATTTCTATAAACTTTCGCATATTTTCCTCCAATTTCCGATTTCATCTTCCTGAAATTTCGAATTCCATACATTGCTACATATTTTGTCTTAAATGTCCATAACTTTTTTTTTAATTTCTATCTAAAATTTTTATTTTACATTTTTATTTTTGTCCACCATTTTTAGTATGCTATTTCGAATTCAATAATTTCGGAGACAAATGTCTTATCCCGTGAACTGATGTTCTGAAAACACGTCCATCCTCGCTTCCTGCTTTGGGAATCAAACCCGTGCCAGCGCGAGCGTAGCCGAGAGCGTGGCTGTCAAGGCAAAGACACCCACACATCACACCCTGAATAAAATTTATACATTTATAAAATAATTTAATCAAAAAGTAAAAAGTTCAATTTCTTTTTGATCATGTTCCCCTAATGAAAAACATAAAAAGCCTAACGAGCGAGGCACATTAAATTATATATATCTTGTAGTGACTTTCTGTGAAAAACTTTAAGACAATTTTTGACGATGTAAGCCCCCACACTAAATAATGCTAAGCACCATAAACAGGATTTAGTGGGATGATGGTCGTGGGGGTTAAGGCATAGGCTTTGGACCCACGCTCCGTCGGCTTGCGGGTTCGATTCCCGCCTCGCACTCTGGAAGAGTCTCGGTGGCCCATGCGGTGAACACTTGCCTAGCAAGGGAGTTGTTCATCTCCGGAGAGTCGTGGGACCGGTACCTCTAGAGAAAAAGGTTCTCTAAGTACTTAAGGCTGTTGCTCTTGGTGGTTCGGAACCCACCTTAAACTGTAGGTCCCCCTCCCACCACCAAGTAAGTGTGTGGGGTGTGTGTGAAGGAATAGGGAAGAGATACAAGAACAATGGAAACCCTTAGGGGACACATTAGAAGCTTCCATACCATTCCATTCCATAAACAGGATTTATTCTTACACGGGAGCTTATTCTACCAGCTTTAATAATTGAGCAGGCGTTTCGTTCCGGAAAATTAAAAGACTTATTGCATGAAGGAAGAAGAAATCACAAAATCAGAAAAAATGTTTCACGAACATGCACCGAACAAAATGTTTGCTAGAATCAAACAAACTTTTTTCGACCCTGTATAAAAGATAGAGTTTGATTGATTTAAATTAAATTTGTTTGAGTTGAACAATAGTGTGTTTGAATCAAATAAACTCTATTTGAATAAAAAGCGAATCTTTCTTCAGTTCAGCAAAATATTTTTTTGACCCTATATCAAAGAAAGAGTTTGTTTCAGCCTGTCTGTCTACCTGTCTGTCTGTTTGTCTGTCTGTCTGTTTGTCTGTCTGTCTGTAGTCTGACGGCATGGTGACTTTCGAACGAATTTTGTTATCGACGTTATCGACTCTTCATTATGCCTATTTTAAATAACCCGTGAGGTAAAAAGGGGACATGCTTTTCAAAGTGGCTATATGTATTAAAAAAAGTGTATTCTAAAGTGAAAAACACCTCTAACCATTTTAGTGCGATTCGTGTTTTGTTGAAAAGACTGTAACTCTTAATAGAATTGACATAAATGGCATACATTTTTTATAATGCAAATCATGATAGCCTGAGTGACATAGGCGTATTAAGATTTGCACCTGTAAATAACAGCCACCCAAAACCACGAAAATGTTGCAGCGAAAATCGTTTTTTTGTTTTGTTTTTTTACTTAAATTTGATATCTCGATCCATTATTGACTAATTTGTAGGGAAAATTCCAGAATAAATGAAAAATCTGTAAACAACAGGTTGTATGCGTGAAACTTAGGGAGAAATTGTATATTCCTTTCGATATGTGCTGCAGTGAGGTTACGAAAATTGATATTTATGAGACCTTCACAGTAAAAACTCTGGGTTAAATTTTGTTGCAGCTAATTTCAAGTATGAAAAAAAGGAAAATTCTAGGAATCTAGAAGGTAGTCTGTTTTTTGAAGGGGTATACAGGAAAAAGGGTAGGCGTGAGTGGAAACACAACTCTACACCTTTTTCAAAAGTTTAGTTCAGAGTTGTTAGTTTTGATAAATAATGAAAATATTCAAAAAATGCCGTCAAAAAATTCAGTTTCATAAAAACATACTTATATTCAATTTAAAATTTGTTACCTTATGTATCAAATTATTTCAAAATTGTTATACGGTAATTGGTATAATTGAACGAAAAAGGAGGAAATAATTGAAGATTTTAATTTGATACTAATTGAAATGAAGAAAAATTATGAAGAATTCAAAAGATATACATTCAATTTAAGATTTAGAATTGTTAGAAAAATATTTCAAATGATGAAAATAATAAGCAGAATATAATATGATTTTTTGAGTTGCATTTTCGGATGACCGTGCTTTTGACGGAAAATTAATCAAAATTATCGTAGAGACAGAGCAGCAGGATAAAAATGAAAATGATAGAAAAGTAGAGTAAAAGAGAGCCTCGTAAATGATGCGGACAGTGATAAAAAAAACTTGAGGAATAAATATAAAAAGGAATAAAAGAAAATTAGTGAACCCTTGAAATCAATTGTGGAATTTTGCAATTTGTATACGCAATAATAAATTATAATAGTACAAGTAAAATATATAAAAATAATTATAAATCGAAAAGCACTCATATTTATTATACAGTTGTGTATTCATGCACTGAAAAGTTAGGAAATAAAAAATTATTTAAGAAAAATGTTGAATACGCTAGGCATCGAAAATTCACTCTTAAATAAAAAACAAGATTTTTTACATTATTAGTATAGTAGTGAAAATAATTATAAAATGTATGATTCATTAAACTTTATAAACAAATTTGGCAATTGAAAATATTTAATGAAAATGAAGTAAAACCAATCAGCGTGTTCGACAATGTTACCTCTCTAAAAATTGTACATATCTACAAATGGAAGAGGCCAGGAGGGGATTCGTAATCACAGTAAAAACTCTGGGATAATTTTTATTGCAGATGATTTCCCCAGTCCGAGGGACACGATACCTTGTGTACTGCTACCATTCACACTACTAAGACTAATAAATTTTCGTTGCAGGGACATGGTACGCTGAATTTAGGGGTAGATTCACACTTTGTTGTTTCTGTGATAACATATATAAAAAAGAATTATTTTATATTTTAATATAATATGAACGATATGAAAATAATATTGTCAAATGCGATCATTGGTTTCATTTTATTTTTATTCTATATTTTCAATTTGCAAAATTTTATTCTGATGTTTCAAGAGTCATAGCTTTCCTTCTCTAAAAAAATAGGTGTGTCACGAAAATATCGAGAGCATTGCTGTCGCTTTTCCTCAATATCAATTGGAGGGCTTGTGTGCATAATAAGCCTGACGAAAATTGGAGGTTAACTAACGTCAAATTTTATTATTTAACCAAAGCGAGACATATTTATCGGAATTAAAATTTGTATTTCACATGAGCAGAAGTAACTTTATTGTCAAATACCAATCAAAAGTTGTATTTTTGCAACAGGTGATAAATTAACAATTTTCAATGTTTTCATATTCAAATTGAAAGAATTAGTTTTGAAAACCAAAACTTACTCAAAAAGATCAATTTTGAAGAAAAAAAAATCATTCTTCAACCAAAAAAAGAGAATTTTCAATAAAATAGTTCAATTTTTAAGCAAAGAGATTAATTTCTAAATAAGATAATGAATCTTGAACGAAAAAACGAATTGTTATGTCAATAGATTCAATTTTGTACACAAAATGGAATAGTTAAGATTTTAGTTCAAAAATATTTTTTTCAATAGAAAAAAAAACTAATTTTCAATCAAAGAAATTAATTTTCATCCAAAAAGGTTATTTTTCGGCCTAAATGAAACAATTAAAAGAACATACATTTTTAACCCAATTTTAAACTTTTAAAGGAATTTTCAAACTAATAATTAAATTCCAAACCAAAGAAATACATTTTCTACCAAGAAGGTAAATTAGTCATTAAGAGGATTAATATTCTACTAAAAAAGACGATGTCTCAACAAAATACAAAAATTGTCAACCAAATAGCTGGAATTTCAACTGAAGAAGCCAAATGTTAAACCAAACATGGAATAGCTAAATTTTCAGTGAAAAAGATTTATTTTCAACAAAATAGTTACATTTTTGAGGATAGTAATTAATTTTTAACCTTATAGTTGAATTTTCAATTAAACATATGAATTTTCAATCAAGAATATCAAATGTCTATCAAACAAGATAAATTTTCGACAAGAAATGAAATAGTTGAATTTTCAGTTAAAAAATTAATTATCAATAAAAAAACTAATTTTCAATCAAAGAAATGAATCTTCAACCGAAAAGATCAAGTTTCAATAAAAGAAGATTGACTTTTAACAAAATACATGAATTTCCAACCAAATTTTGAATTTTTAAAAGAAATATTCAAACAAATAGTTTAATTTTCCACCAAAGAAATACATTTTCAACCAAAAGGATGAATTAGTCACTAAGAAGATTAATATTCTAAAGCAAAAGATAAAGTTTCAACAAAATAGAGAAATTTTCAACCAGCTGGCTGAATTTTCAACTGAAGAAAATAAATGTACAACCAAACATGGAACAGTTAAATTTTCAGTTAAGAAAATTATTTTAGAACAAGAAAAAATGTTTAACAAAATAGTTGAATTTTAAACAAAAAAAAGTTTTTCCAACTAAAATAATATGAATCATCAACCAAAAAAATGAATTTTTATCAAAATACTTTTACTTTTAACTAAGCACTTTTGAACTTTGAACCAAAAAAAGTTTTTCCTCTGAAGTGTAAACTTTTAAAGTGAAATTTGTCATATTGCAGGATCTAGGTATAAAGAGAATCTCAAATTGTTCATTTTGTTAATGACAAAAATAATCTGCTAATTTTAAAGAATTTCAAGTAAATGAAAAAAACTGTCATTCATATGGAATTCACTGGAATATTCTAGCTATAATAAAGAAACTTTTGAAATTTATATACAACTTTCTCAAATCATATAAGATTTCTGGTCAAATCTACAACAAAATGTTGGAAATTGAACCGAAATTTTTTCCAAAAGAAAGGGTAATAAGTGCGCGCATAGCACGATGCTCAGCGTAATCGACCTTTTTTCAATCATTTTGTAAGGAACCTATTTGTTTCGAAAGAATTTTCTACTTATATTTTCCTTTGGAACACTCTGTCGTGGTCTCAAAAGACAGGTTCGTTAGGCAACCTTCCACTACTAATATTTATGGTTTTAGTCATCAATTACTGCTAATAAAGATTATTGAAGAATAAGTATTAAATTAATAAATATTAAAATAATAATAAATACTTATATTAGTACTTTGATAATATTTGAATAAGTTGTCCTTGGCGTTAGGGCAGAAAGTAAAAAATAAATAAATAAAATGCATTCAATACATAATATAATTCAACATATTATAAAGTATTTAGTGTTCTGGACATACCTTAATCGAGTGTGAAGAACATATATATCTTGACTTGAAATTAGATTGATATAAGAAAATTGAATTATTAGGTACACTTTGAACTGGAAACTTTTTTTTTAATTGCGACGACTTTTAGAATGAAATGGTTCAGTTTATGTTTATATATTTTTTTAATTAATTATCGATTCATAACTTGAATTCATAATTTAAAAAATAAACTTCAAATAAAATGAATTTGTGAAATATTAATAATAATAGTGTATAGTCTTGAAAGCTTATATATCATTTTTGCAAACTTTAGGTTTATGTAATTATAGTATAGCATTGAAGCTCAAACAATAAACTGAAGGGAAGAAGTGATGAGAGTCTGGAAAACAGGCTATTAAAAAAAATTTAACAAAATTTGATTATAACAATGATTTTTTCTAATTTTTATAAATATTTTGTAATTAAATGTCGTTCCTGCATTAACGCAAAGCAGTTTTACCAAAAAGACACAAGATTTATACCGTAAATAACACTATTTGCCAAGTTCATTATTAAATTAGTTTGTAACAATTAAGTGGATCAATAAACAAATTATTTGTCTTCTGTAATTTGACATGTTACGTTTTTTTGAGAATTTAATGCACTTTAATTTTAGAAAAAAGAATTGAAGATCGGACCAAAATTGAAGGCTCTTGACACTTTTGAAAGAAAAAAGTACATTTTTCCCCACTACACTGTGCCTCGGTTCTCGCGGAGCGTCGCTTAACGTCGGTTTATGCGGTTAATATGAATATGAAATCACACGAAATCGTGGTACAACGTTTTCGCTAATCGAGAGTGAATAGCCCCTCTGTCTATTTATGTAATTATAACACAATTTTTCACTTTACACATAACTTTGATTCTCGTACCACCAAATCACAACCTACCACTAAGTTGAGTAGTATAATGTTCATTGGCTTCCGTAGGTTTCTTTTCTTTGAAATTACAAAAATAACGAGTAAATTGAAAAAAAAGCCTGTTAGGCCAATTAATGTTAGCAAAGGACTTGCCACTTTAAAATAAATTTTATTTTCCATGTTATTACTCGCGCAAATTTGAATGCTCAATGGCGAAAATCCAATGTAGCTCGGCCCTTATATGGGTCACGGGAAGGGAAAACCCACCCCGCGAAGTACAATCCCATCATACACAGCATGCGCAAAAGAAGATCATGATGTGCAACAGGTACGCGAGCCACGCTATAGTGGACGTTTCGGGGGTACCCTTAATCAACAAAGACACTATCTCAGGACTCTCCTAACCGTTCTTCTTCTCCTTCTTGCTTGTTGCTTCTTATAGCGCCGAAACGTAAATATCGCAACTTAGATACTCTTTACGAGTGCATCAATGAGCGAATTCAACGCTAATATTGTTAAAGCGATACTTCACGGAAAAAATTTGTACTTGAGGAATTACTGAACTAGTTACGTTGTGGCGGATATGAGAAAAATTCGGTGAATTAACAATAACTGTTCGGTAAATCATTTCGAACTGTTGTGTCATAATTACAGAACTGATAATAAGTACTAAAAACCGGTGCCGTAAAAGTTCAAAATTATTATTACGAATAGGTTGAAGAGAAACTACATCTGTGCTGTGAGAACCACGGTTCTCGGTCGCTTAAAATTACAGAACTCTACTGTGTTTTGGAATACACGGACGTGGTGGCGCGCTACACATGTGTGTGTCGCAAACACAGTTGCAATACGACAGTACAGTTGCGTCAGTGTGTGTCAGTGATGTGCGTCCCGGCATCGCATCAGCGTGATTCAATAAACAATCACTAATCAAAATTACAAAAACAAAAAACCAATGGAATCACCATGTACATTTCGCATTGGTCCCAGTTTTTTTTATATCTTAAAATAATTACTTTCAAAATTGGTCAACGACTTTGCGGTAGCGAAGTTAACTCTCGTTATTCAACACAGCGTTGTATCTGAATTTAAAATATTTTTAAATTTAATTTTCTTGACAAAAAATCTCATTAATTAAAAACTTACTGAGAAAAGTGCTTCATTAATAAGTTCTGTAAATGAGGTGACTTCCTAAAACCAAAAATGTATAATATTTCGTTATTTTGACATCGTCGAAGCTTGCAAATGCTTGAACGTTTTAAATAATTTATTTGAATTGTTCTCAACCTTTACTGCACAAAATAAACAATTTGACTGATATAATAAAAATAAAGTTATCGCATAGTAGTTAGACTTAATTTTGTCAGTAATGTATGGAAGTGGTTTTGGAAGGAGTAGACTTATACAATTTCAGTAAAATGTACATACAATTGACAGGTTTATTAGATCAGGAACGGTTTTAATATTTAAATGACCTATATATCTCAGATTTTTTCTATTTTTCTTCTTCAGAAGTTATTCATCTCGAAAAATATTAGAAACCCATATAGAATCAGTGAAATAGAATTAGTGAATGAGAATCTGATAAAATTCAAAGAAGTTAAGGTAAATTTAAAAGCCTTCAAATTGAAGTTACAAAATTGAAAACTTAAATAAAATTCATTGAAGTCAGTGGTTTTTAAAGGGATTTAAAATAATTAACAAAACTGGGAAATGGGTGTAGATATCAATTTAATAATGTGGTTAACCCTTGCAATCTTTGTTTTAATTTTTATTTTTTAAGAAAAGTCACTCAAGTGATATATTTTAATATTAGATGAATGGATATAATATTCAATGAATTAAATATTATAAAAATCTTGGAAGTAAGGTGTCGCATTATTTTGCACGCAGCAAGTCTCACTTTGTGAATGTAAAAAATTTGCAATAATTTTATGTAAATTCAAAACACTTGTGACATTTATATTTAATTAAATAAATCATTTTCATTAAGGCCTATTCCGCTTTTTTTGGTGTTAAAAAAATTTTTTTATTACAAAAAAATTGTTGCCGACATGTTTCAACCTGAATTCAGGTCCTTTTCAAGGCAGAGTCTAATTAAAGTAAGAAATGAAAAACCACTGAAGATTATGTTGAGTATTTGAGTATCCTTAACATTTAAAAAAAATAATAATTTGGCTCTCTTGTAAAATTGTTAAAATTGTTTAAATGTGAAAATTGTAAAAACGTATCATTTACGGTATAACCTTAAAAATCCCATAGGAAAAGTTCCTTGAGACTATATAATTATTAAACTACATTTTGCAAAAAAATTGCGGTTGACGCGCTTCAGTCCATTCAAAAAATCATGATGAATCATCGTTATAACTGTCATGATTTTTTGAATG
>CAKNXH010000949.1:150527-180987 GCA_932178445.1 Andricus quercusramuli
AATTTTTTATTTGAAGTCGTTTGCAATAAATAATTGGTCAATTGTTATTTATCAATTAAAATGTTCACTTGCAGTTTCAAAATTCAACAAAATGAAACAATTCAAATTCTTACCTTAAAAGGTTAAACTTTGCACTCAACGATTCAAGACTTTATATTTGAAACAATTCACTTTCAAATTGTTCAATTTTGAATATTTTATTTATAATTGCTTATTTTAAATAAACTACCCAATACTGCTGAATATTTTGGAAATGCCTTTTTTAATTAAAAAAATTCAATTCGCAATGGGTTAAAAATGGAATATTTAAAACTGAAACAATATTTGAACGCGTATAATTTGAAACTGAATAAAAGAGTTTAATTATGAGTCTATTCACTTTAAGTTATTTTAAAATTGAAAATAGTTTATAAAGTTTCAATCGAACGTTTACACTTAAATTTGCCGCTTTCCGGTTTTTCGGGTTAAAAAAAATCCTGGAAATTTACCGGTCTAGCGGCTAGCACATTTAAAAATTATTAGTTTTAGGGTAACAAATTGAAAATTCAAAAGGTTGAAAAAATAAATTTTTCCCAAAATTATTTTTATGTTTTTTGGGAATATCGAAGTATATATTTGTTCTGGCTAGGTTTTAATTAGAAGTTTTTTTCCAAGTATTACGTTTTATTCATATTAGTATTTACTTCAGTCATTGTTACACTATGTTTAATCTACGCATATATGTTGGAATTTTTACCCATACATTTTTAAAACATTTTCTTATAATTTTTGTATGTTTTGTTTTGAGCAATATGGTAAAAGATACAAAATTTCGACATCAAATATTTAATACTAAGTTCAAATATTTTTGATCAAAAATGTTGACCAAAAATTTTGGGTCCGGCACTGGTCGTTTCTCACAAGCGGTGAGAATTTTCTTGGTTAGTATATAAGGACCACTTCGGCGAATATCCTCAGCGTGCGATATATATATATATATATATATGTTAGGTTAGGCTATAGAATCATATTATGTTTGTGTGCGTACAATAAGTTAAGAATGGGTCTCTCGTGTGTGTCCTCCGTCCGTCCTTGCTTCCTTCCTTCTAATATATATACAAAGTAGTAGTATATAAATCGGAATTTTTTTTCATGTTGGAAACGACGGCGCGGTGATGTAGAAATCACAGAACTCTGCCGTGTTTTTGATTTGAGAGGCGTTCTGTGAAATATCCAGTCTTCCACTTTGTTTTTAACGAACTTTAGATTCGCAAATTTTAAAGTTTCCCGTTGCTAAAATTACTGTCCCATTTCAGAATTCTTCCTGCATTATATTTAATTCTCATAGAAAAAGTTCTGTAGAATTTAAAATAACGTAGGTCTGTAATTATTACGGATTTTTTCTCATATCCGCCACATCGGAACTAATTCTGTAATTTCTCAAGTACAAATTTTTTCCGTTTACAGAATAACTCCATGGAAAATTGCAACTTTCGAAAGCACTCTGCAGAAAGTTGACATCTGGTCTAAATTTGAATCAGCGCGAAAAATACGTCACACAGTGGTGCAAAAAAAATGAATGTGGACTTATTAATATTCAGAAGCGATTTCTCAACCGATTTGAACGTTTTTTGTTTCAAGTTAAAGCCAATAAAATTCCGCATAAAATTGCCATGGCCAATGTTGACAAAAAATCTTTGTATTTAATAATAATGTAGTTATTGATGTAAATTTATTGCGACACGCTTTTTATATGATAATAATAATAAACTTTTTTTTTCTTGAGAATAGAACCGGTTTTCGAGAAACACTTGGATTCAATACCTGATATTTAAAATTAATGAAGCAAACATCCAGAAAAGTTGTTTGGAAGCTCAGCAATAGTTAGAAAACTAATTGAATTTGTCATGAACAAATAAGTGAATGAAAATGAGTTCATGGTGATTTGCAGTGATTTGTCAACTAATTCGCACAAAATTTGAAGAGTTTATGGACAAAAACTGCCTTTTAATTGAATTCATGAAACGTTATGAATAATTTGTTATTTTATAAACAAATTTTATAAGCAATTATCCACAGCAGGTATTTCTGATGAGATAAATCCAATCTTTTGTACTAAAGCTCCAAAAATTATACGCAAATGTCACTTACTTGACAGATTTAGTCATCCAACAACAATTGAGCCGCTGATAATAAGAAGTGGAAATATCTCGTAGGTGAGTAAAACGCACCCATAGAAAAGTGCCTGGAAAAAATGGATATAATTTCACGCCCCTAAAAAGCAGTAATAGAACATTGACGGTAAGAAGTAGACAACGGTAATTGGGCCGTGAGAAACAGGAATAGAAGAACTCGGCAGTAAAAAGTGGATACGCGTGTTTATTATTATTGTGTCTACTTCTTACTGCCGAGTTTTTCTATTCCTGGTTCTTAAGGCCCAAGTACCGTTGTCTACTTCTCGCAGCCAATGTTCTATTACTGCTTTTTACAGACGTGAAATTATATCAAATTTTTTCAGGCACTTTTCTTTAGCTGCGTTTTACTCACCTACGAGATATTCCCACTTTTTATTATCAGCGGCTAAATTGATGGTTGTTTAAGCAAATTTAATCAATAAATGCACTGTCTGGCTGTTGTTAGAGGTAAAAAATTTGCTTTGTCAATGTGATAAACTATAAATAACTAATTACTAAATCTTCAGGAAGCTTAGGTGAAAATCAACAATTTTAATTTTTTATAACAATTGTTCAAATAATTTTAATCATCTCAGGCATTCTTTAAGAAAAAATTGCGTTTCTTAAAGTTAATAGCATTCTGTTAATTAGTAAAAGCTCTGTGCTATCGATTGAGAACAATATTGATAATTGCTTAAACAAACTTAACTAACGAATACGTTTTTTGGCTATTCCTAAAGGTGAAAACTTGGTTTTTTAACGTTTCGTTCTTATCATTGTTCTGAGATTATACCTCTGAGGTGCCAGGCATACCTATCGCACAGTAAATGACGTCCTTCTTTGTTGATCACGCAAAGTGATCCTCACCCAATCTGTCATTTGACAGCCTTCCTAGCAGACCGCAGAGAGGAGATACGGCCAGACTAGGGTGAACGGAACGAGCGATTGACTTCTCGCTCCCGACCTGCGCAGGTAGGCACTAATACATTACCTGCTGAGAGGAGCGAACTTCCCTTCCACTGCATGGACTACGGATCTATACTCTGTTCACCGAGAGAAGGACCTGAAGAATGACCAATTTTGGTTTTCTTCGCGCAGCCCATTGTTAAGTGTTTTCAAGAAGGCGGGATTTCTCCAGGGATTTCTTGACATGTTTCAGCCAATCCGAAGTGAAGTCCTTCAACTTCACGAAAAACTCTTGTCTTGATTGATTTACGACACTGGTCGACAGTCTGTTTTTTCAGTTATATCTGTTTCGGTGACCTTACCGCAGCAGGGGTCTTTTGCCCACAGACAGGTCAAAGAAAGGAAATTTAAAAACTGTCAATTTTGCAATTAGCGATTCGAAAATAGTATGATCAGCATCTACGAATTCTTCCGTTTCCAATGATATATTACTTGCTTCGAAAAGCTGAAGATTTGATGAAGTTTACTTGAAGAAACTTAAGCTCAATAATTAATTTAACATTGATTAATTCTCCAATTTTCAACCTTTATGGGCAAATTACAAGTCGCTGGAATCGGAATAGTGTGCAAATTCCGAACATATTACTATCAAGCTAGTTATTGGAGAATTATTGATTTTTAACTTCTTAATTTTTATCCCTTTTCCAAAAAAAGTCAATTGGTTACCGTTGTCCCCTGTAACTCGAGACTTGAACGCGGTGACGTCCTCTCCTTTTACGGCTAACATCTGGTAAAAATCTTTCAAAACATTCGACAAAGGAACCCAAAGAAAGACATAAATATACCAAGGGACCAATGAGAAAAGAAATGTAGAAACTACGTGTAAAGAAAAGGGTAAGGACACTCCTCCATCGAGAAACCACAACCCTCATGCGCGCCTTTAGATCCTTCTCTCGGGGAACAGAGTTATATCTCCTCTTCTACTGCTCCCTCTCAAGAAATGTCCAGCCCTACTCTCCACCACCTTTTTCATTTTTCACACAATTCTGGAGGTAGACTGTAGAGCATTCACCTATTATCTATCACTTTCATTTGTAATGTTTAAGAACAGAATCATCAAGAAATTGAGATGCACATTTTGCAGAGACAAGACGTTTCACCAACTGCGAAACGAAAAGCCGTTGAAAATCTTTCACAAAGGCCTTCAAAAATTGTGTGTACCATATTCAATGAAAACACTGGTCAACAAAATGTGACCTATGCAGAAATTTCGATAGGGCTCTAGTGGGGCTCCGACGAGTTTTCCCTATCTCGAATCGGGCTCTAGTGAGGAAAACTAGTCGGGCCCCCATCTAGAACGTAACGCTATGGCCATAGGGGCCCCACTAGATTTTCTAGTAGGGTTCTAGTGGGGGTTGCCCGCCTACAACCCCATTTAAGAGAAGGGTCCCTACGGGGCCCCTACAAGGCCCCTATGTTTGATTTAAGTTAGCAGCTAGGAGATTCCATCTTCCTTCTCAGTCTTTGGCGTTGAGAAGAATATTTTTGAATTCCATGAGGAAGACTTTCTCATCGATATTTTGGCCGATTGAATCTTTACGTGTGTTGGAATTAGCAGCTGAAATAATAATAGTACACTAAAATATGCCAATTGCTGAATTTTAATTGATTGATTTTCATTTTTATACGTACCCGAATTTTATAAATTCACTTATTTGACATTTTTTGTATTATAATGAATAATATTTTTAGGTTGTGTTATTATTACATTATATTTACTGTTAAATTATTCGTACAAATACAATATATTCGATTATTATTACATTATTTACCTTCTACGTGATCGTAGGAGCGAGCAGCTCAGAAAATCATAACCTCACTCTCATCGCATTCTTGTTCGACTTTTTGCATTAAGCGGAACTTTTGACTGCGAAATCGTTTCTGTTCTTGCAGGCGCCTTTTCTCTTCCATCGCGGAGAAGAATAATTGTCAAACACAATTAAAAAATGACATAAAGAAATGAAAACACAAAACTGGAAATCTCTGGCGAAGCACTGAACAGCTGTACTTGACATAACCTCTTTAATTTTAACGGACACATACGTGCCTGGTTTTGAACAAAATTTTCAATAATGCCCTAAATCAAGTTTCATGGAAAAAAGCGTTCACAGGCACACGAAGAAACACTAATTCTGCTTACTAAGAACGCCAGAACCCTACAAGTTAATACTTTAGGTAATAAGAATAAGATTTTAGGAATTTTCTGGTCGGGCCCCCACTAGATACAGATAGATTCGCCATACCTATACGAAGCATGGAATTCTTCACTAGAACCTGATAGGGCCCCCATCAGTTTTTTCTAGTCTAGATATTCTGATAGGGGCCCCTTCAGAACCCAACTTCAAATAGGGAAAGATGGGGAAATTTCTGCACGGGATGTGCTCATGGAATGATATATGTCATTTCCAGAGTAGTTTTTCGTGCTGAATTCGAATCTGGCCTCCATTTCTCTCCAGCATGTCAGGTTTTCGAGATTTTTTCAATCAACATTTTTTTTCAAATCAAAAATCATGAGATAAAATGTTGTAAATTTTTTTTCAATGTGAAGCAATATATGATTTTTATTCAGTTTTCAATGCCGAATACAACGCGAAAAAAGTGGTTTTAAAGAAAACTGCATATCTTGCTGAAAAAAAAAAATTTCTAGTATTCCTGGTTTCATTCTCTTCGTTTTTCAATGCCAAAGAAATGAAAAAAATTCAGGGTTCAGGCAATAACCGCTCAAAAGATACAAGACAGAGAAATTGTCTCTTTCTACAGAGTTGCCGGTTTGACTGCTTACACGTACTTGAAGCGAATCATTTACTGTGTCTAGTATTTTATTGCAGCACAATCTTCAATATCTGAAAAATATCTCGGAAACCTGACGTGCCAGAGAGAAATGGAGACCAGATTCAGATTCAGCACAAAAAACGGCTTCAACGCATGTCAGGGTAACATCGTATTCCTGACGGCCTGGCGAACGTTTTCTATTGTCCGGCGCTCCGCCTCGAACAAACTCCAACTCGAAGCTCGACGAGTAGTCCAGGCATCTGGTAATTTTTTTCACGACAAATCCCCAAATGGAATGTTTTCAAAGAGAAAGTTTTGTTGAGGGGTCCCTTTTTAACATACCGAAATGCTAGAACAGATCAATTGCCAAACCGGGTTTTTTTCGCAAACAGTTCCAAAAGTTACTTTTGCATGAACGGATAATCCCCATTGCATTTTAGAGCAAAATTTCAAACAGAAAACAGAAAGAGGACAAAATTATGAGAAAATGTTGTTGGAACAATAATCAGCTATCTTTCATAGGTTTTGAGTTTGGATATATTGAAAAAACCTAATTACTACGCGAAAAAGTGTTCCACAGGTAGGTGCAAGTAGACTAAATTTGCTGTGATTTCAGGAAAAGAACAATGTCATAAGTTATGACCCCTCAAAGTTGGCCATTTTTGCTTGTTTTTACGGACAAGAAAGTGGTGTTCAGTTTTTTCAAAATGAATCGAGTCAGGTTCACTTTGCATTGATGATGCAAAAAAACTATCCTAGCCCTAATAGGTCACGAGGTATGACCTGGGAAAGTGCGCTCTTCCTGCATAGAGTCACCTGAGCGTAGCGTAAAGTAGAACTACGCTCATATTTCGAAGTTTTTGTCCCAAATAAGTGTATACATTTCATGTATCATGTATAAAAGGTATTTTGCCATTGATAAATAAATAATTGTTTATAACAAAAGCCTGCTATCACCACTTGTGATTACTTCTTGGCCCTTCTTTAGTACTTTTGTAGCAAAAAGTGATTCTAATTGATTGAAAATGTGCGATATGTTTTTTTATCAATGAACAAATACTTTTTATTAATAATTGTTTATAACAAAATCTTGCCATAGCCACTTTTGAGTACTTTTTGAGTACCTTGCTAACCAAAAAGTAATTATATTTGATTTAAAATGTGATACATATTTTTCATCAATAAACAAATCGTTTTTCAATAATTTTTTGTAACAATATCTTTTATTGAATTTTTAATCGAATACCATTACTTTTTTGTTGGAAAAGTACTAAAAAATACTCAAAATTGGCTATAGCGAGATTTTGTTATAAACAGTTATTAATAAAAAATTTTTGTTTATTGATGAGAAACATATCGCACATTTTCAATCAATTAGAATTACTTTTTTGCCACAAAAGTACTAAAAAAGGACCAAAAAGTAGAGGGTTGCGCCGACATACTTTTGTTCGGCGGCGGCGATTTGAGCAATTTTGATCGGCGGCGGGCGGCGCTACGGGGCGCCGCCTTCTTCGCTTCTCGGCAGCAGCGCGGGTTGCGTGTCCGTCTAGTTTAGTATTTTTTTTACATACAACTTGGAAAATATAAAAATAACCGGATCACCCGGCGGAAAGAAATCCGATACCATGTGAATCAGTGATCAGTGGCAAAATACCTTTAATACCTTCAATACTTTCCACAGGAAACGAGGTATTTAAAAAAAGCACGACTTTTTCGTTTTCAGTCAAAAATGCAAAAAAAATGACATTTTTGAAACCTTGCAATTCCCAAAATAATAGGTTTAAAAGACTTTTTTTTAGATCTACGCAAAATTTTATAGACTCTATTTCATCCTCTGGCATCATCAATGCAAACCAAACCTGAATAGATTTATTATGGAAAAAAAGAAAAACTTTTTTGCCCTTAAAAACAGACAAAAATGGCCAACTTTGAGGGGTCATAACTTATGACCTATTACAGGAAGGACATTGTTCTTTTTGAGGAATCACAGCAAATTGAGTCTTTTTTCACTCGCCTGTGGAATACTTTTTTGTGTAGTGATTACGTGCAAAGTGCACTGTGTTTTTTGAAACATAGTGATTTTCCCCTGAAAATCCAAAAAAGTGGGGTTTTTTCAATATATCCTAACTCGAAACCTATGGAAGATAGTGGATTATTTTTCCAACAAAATTTACTCTTAATTTTGTCCTCTTTCTTTTTTCTGTTGAACATTTTGCTTTAAAATGCAATGGGAATTATCCGTCCACGCAAAAGTAACTTTTGGAACTGTTATCGAAAAAAAAACTCGGTTTGGCAATTGATCTGCTCTAGCATTTTTGATATGTTAAAAGGAACCCCTTAACAACATTTTCTCATTAAAAACATTCCATGTGGGAATTTTTCGGCAATTTCATTCCTTTTTCCGACGTCATGCTGGCTTAGAGGCGCTGTGATGCTCAACCGAAAGCTACTGCGTACGTTGCGATGGTACCTTTAAAACTAAATTCCCATTTGATCTAACCGCCGCTAACACGGTAGCGTTAACGCGTTACAATTTTTGGCTAACTGTAATGCAAAGTAACGTACCTTACTGCACGTTATTTTGATAAAGCTGTTTATGATATTCATACTACATTAGCTAGTTAGTTTTAAAACGGGCGGGAAGACCATGGAGAGCTCCTCTGGTGCTCAAGCTATAAAGCCTATTGTGCCACACCCTTACTTATTCACTCTCAGCAATCGACCCCAGACCTCTTGACGAAGCCCAGTATGTCGACCACTGATCGCGTTTCGATTTCCTCTGTTTCCATAAAATGGACCCCGAGGGTCTGTGGCCTTAGCCTAGCTAATGCCGGGCACTGGCATAATACATGCAGGGATGTTTCGTCATCCCTGCCGCACCTCCTACACTCGGTCTTGGGGCTATACCCCATTTTGTGCATATGATAGTTCAAATGATTGTGCCCCGTCAGGGTCCGTATCACTGTCCTTATGTCTTTTTTGGGTCAACTCAGGATTTCCTTGGCTCTGTCCATCCTATAGGTATACCCCAGGATGGATTTCGCCTGACGGCAACCCTTGGTTTGTTCCCAGTATTCCCTGTGTTTTGTTCGAATCCAGTTTTTAATGGCCATCCCGACACTGCAAGACGCTATTCCCAGTACCGGTTCCGGCCCTACGAATTCGCTCGCTGCGCCGCTCTTTGCCAACTGATCCGCCTTTTCGTTGCCCTTGATCCCTGTGTGACCAGGGACCCATATGAGAGCCACTTTGTTCCTTTCTGCAAGTTGGTTTAATACCTTTTTGCATTCCCAAACCAGTTCTGATGTTATGTCTGGTTTCCCTATTGCAGTTAGTGTCGCTTGGCTGTCCAAACAGATCGTGATCTGTCTGCCAGTAGCGTTTTCATCTATTGGTGTTTCAGCACAGCGAAGGACGGCCAGGACCTCCACTTAAAAGACAGTAGAGTGAGACCCAAGTGTGACCCCTATCCCTTTCCCTCTCTTACTGTCATAAATTCCTGCTCCTGACCCTCACTCTCCCCTGGAGCCATCCGTATACCAGATTTCCCCCTGGAGGAGCGGGTTACCATTTTCTTTCTATAGATCCCTGCTTGGGATACAGACGCGGAAAGCTTTGGCGAAGTTGAAGCGTTTTGTTATTTGATCTTGCCTCATCTGTAGAAGCGGCAGTGTGCTGATATCACTCAGGAGCCTAGTGTTTTTAGTCCCCGGAGTCCATCTATTTGCTCTTGCCAGGCGGTCCATCGCGTGAGCCGCTCTGGCGGTTATCGCAACATGTAGGGGTTCTTCACAAAGCATGAATCCTATCACCGCTGTGGGCGCAGTCCTCATTGCTCCAGTCAAACCCCTGAATTCTAGCGTTCGTAATCTTCGTAGCCTGTCCTGGATTGTTTTAAATTCCGCTCGTAGCCACCAGACCTCGGCCGCGTGTATGAGCCTGGGTTTTAAGGCAGTGGAGTAGATCCAAGCAAGCACTTCAGGCCCTAGCCCCCACGTCAACCCAAAGGCTCTCTTGCACATCCAAAAAGTCATGACAAATTTCCTGCATTGGGTCTCCAGGTGCTTTGCCCAGTTCAGCTTGCTATCTAGGATTGCTCCTAGATGTTTAACTGAATCTGAAAACGTCAGCTCCCCACCACAGAATACAGGGGCGTCAGCTTTCGGAACTTTATAATTCCTCGTGAAAATGACCAAGTTGGTCTTTTCCGGATTTACCGAGAGTCCTGTGCTATTGCACCAGAGCTCTACGATGCGCAGCGCCGACCTTATAAGAACCATCAGCGTTCCCAGATGAGCCCCCCTAACTAGGATTACAAAGTCGTCCGCATATCCTTGGGTATAGTACCCTTCTTTATTTAGCCTTCGAAGGAGGCCGTCCACTACAATGCACCACAGGAGGGGCGACAGGACACCCCCCTGTGGGCAACCCCGCGGAGCCGTCCCTCTTACTAGGCCTTCACCTCATCTGGTTTCGAGTCTTCTTCGGCGTCGCATGCTTCTTTTTCCAGCACACTAGCTGGTCCGGCACGCCACATCTCAAAGCCTCTCGACAGATGACTTCTGGAGGAGTATTGCTAAAAGCACCCTCTATATCCAAGAAAGCGCCCGCAGCATACCCCTTTTGTCATAACTGCTGCTCCAATTTTGCTACAACAGCATGAAGCGCAGTTGTTACCGAGCAGCCTGCCTGGAAAGCATGCTGCCCTCTATGCAGCGGGAAGGCCAAAAGCACCTCATCCCTAATGCATCTCTCGACCAGCTTCTCTAGCGTCTCCAGGATAAAAGATGTTAGGCTGATTGGTCGGAAATCTTTGGCAGCAGTGTAACCCTCCCTCCCAGGTTCGGGTATGAAGGCCACTCTGCCATCCTTCCATGCCGATGGCACGTGTTTAAGGCCTATACTTGCCCTAAATAATTTCGTCAGAGGAGGGACGACTAAATCCATGCCTTGTTTTAAAAGCGCTAGATAAATGCCATCTACCCCTGGTGATTTAAAGGGGCAAAAGGACCCTACGGCTCATTCCACCTTTTTGTAATCAGCGACCTTAGCGGCGAAACTCTAGTCGGCCCTCTCCAACCCCTGGCCCCGTTCTTCCTCCTCTTGGTCGGTTCGGATTCGCTGAAAACCCAAGAAGTGAACCTCCATCAGGTGATTCAGCGTTGCTTCTTCATCTTCGGCAAACTCACCATTATCGAGCCTTATGAGCCCGAGGCGAGCTTCCAGATTCTTCGCACAGAAGCCTCTCCAATCTTCCTGCTTATATTTCCTTATATTTTTAATGCATTCGCACTTGGCCGTCTTATAGACGTCCCAGTCCGAAGGCAATTTAGTTCCATTTGCCTTATTGCACAACATTCTTGTCTTTCTAAGGAGTCTCTACAGGTGGGTGTTCCACCATTCTGCTCCCTTCCTAGACTTGATAGTGCTTGTAGGGCAGTTGTTCTCATACCATGTTGTCGGAGCTCTTCGCAGAAAATCCGCGGTGTGCTCCAACTCATCAATGATACCATAGCTTGTGGGGAATTACGCAAGCCTCCCTTCGAGTTCCCCTGTATATGAGTCCCACAGTGTATTTCTAGGGTTTCTTATATTAAATACCACCGGTTTTCCTATGGTTAATCGGAACACGATGTGTTTGTGGTCCGAAAGAGACCCCTCATCGGAGACTCTCCAATCCATTACCCTGCTCCTCACTGCACCTGGACATAAAGTCAAATCGAGAACCTCACTCCTGTTTTTAGTCTGCAATGTGGGAGTATCACCCCGATATAAAATCTCCAGCTCTGTGCCTGCTATGTATTCAATTAAATCTCTCCCTCTGTCATTGATGTTTGTGCTTCCTCACACCGTGTGGTGAGAGTTCGCATCACAACCCAACAGCAGAGGAATCTTGTTCTCTTGACAATATCGAATTAGAGCCTCGACCTCTCTGGGAGACGGAGGTCCCCAGGAATCGCCAGAAAAGTAAGCCGAGGCAACAAATACCTCTAGCCTTACTCCGCTACTGCCTCTGAGTCTCACCTTAATAACGGTTAGATCTCTAGAGCAGAATTTAGGCACCAAGATCGCATCCATACCCTTGACAACTATGCATGCCCTTGGAGTTTTTTCGCGTGGCCCCTTCTATGTGGAGCCACATGCTGCAACACAGACATGCGTCTGGCTAGAACCGCCGAGGCGCATTTGCTGTGGTGCAAATTAATCTGCGTAATGGAGATTCCCGTCTCAGCCATTAAGAAGCTACTTCGGGGCATCTCCGGACGCTTCTTGGACCCTTGCGGATCCCAGTTCAGTCACCCGGAAGGTGACATTACTCGCCCCTAGATAGGGACGGTAATCTAGAGCCGAAAGGCTCTGATCGAGGATTCGGGAAGCCCAACAACCAGAATTCAGCCTCTCCCCTTCGACCTGGATTCCTGCCCGTCGGTAAACACCTTCCACGAGTCAGTTCGCAGGGACGGGTTCTGAAAGCTCAGGCGATCCAGAACGGTCGCCGGACTCTCGGGGTTACCGGGAATCAATACGGTCGCTCTGCGGTACCTTTGCAGACACTCCGTCCCCTTGACTTCCAAGTTCAGACCTTCTTTTAGCCTGAACGTTGGGGTTTTCTCGACAATCCAGTCTCGCGACCAGATGTCGGCGGCCTCCACAACGATGGCCCCCGACCTAATTAAAATGTCGTTGAATATCGGGGCGCGTCCCTCCCGAGGTAACGCGTCAATCCCTTTAGAGAATTCATCCCTTAAACTGTCCAAGTCCACAAGGGTCAGACAGTTATCAGGATAACCCGACGCAACGACAACTCTCACCAGGGCGTTATTGGCCATCTGTGCGAAAATAAGACCCTGTGTTACCACAGCCTTCTGCCGTTTCAACTCCCTGTTTGGGTGAGTTTCTCCCCCTTCTTCCTCTTGCCTATAGTATAAGCCTGATGAGTTGCTCCGGGTAAAGTATCCGCAGCCATTGCCCCCTGTGAGGAGCCTTGGCTGCTGTTTGCGAGCCGCGCATTACGGTCTCTCCTTCTTTGTGGTCCACAATGGCGCCTCATCCTTACGGAGAGTTCCGTTAGTTGCACTCCGACGGTTTCGACATTGTTGTCTCCACCATCTTCACTGTTTCGCACCACCTCTGGTGGGTTGTCCCTTACGGAGCCTCCCAATTTTGGCGGTGGTTTGGGAGAGGGACCTGAAGCGGATCTCTCATCGTTTGTGTTTTGTTTTTTTGTTTTGTTGGGTACTATTTTTGTCCGACGAGAAGCTAGGGAAATAAGAAACACCCCCCACAGAGCCCCGCTTGTAGGGGGCGGGTCTATATACTAAAGGATTCGACCTGGTGTCCCAAAGTCCCCGTTAAGGCACCTCCTTCGAGACCCCTGCCTGTCCACCTCTGCTGAGGGGGACAGGCCGGGATGTCAAAGGATTTGTTAACCCTGGTACCATTCAGCTCTGGAAACGGCGATCACATCTTAGGGGTCGTGCATGAATTACGTAACGCAATTTTCCGACAATGTTGACTCCCCCCCCCCCCCCCTATTTGTGGGCTTTCCCATTACCCCCTGGAAGGACCGCTCCTTAGTTTGTGTCTCATCGACCAGAGTCCGTCAGTTCCCCAGAGTAGCCAAACCTCGCGATATAGCCCCTCAGGTTCACCTATTCCAGATCTGTGGCCAATGAGCCCCGTAAGCCCTCTCACCAGCTACAAGGTCCCGCGATTCCTAGGGAGGGTTCATACTACATTATATGTCATGATAACCAATCAGGAGACATATTTTCATTATAGAACGGCATTTTTAGACAACTAAGCGTATGGATTATACTTTCAATGAAACATGTAGCTCTTTTTTGCTTTCCATTTACATAAATTTGTGACCATTTTCATAATTTTTTCAAGAAAAAAAAATGGTTTGCAATCTAATATACGTATCAAAGCAGCACCTCAGATCTAATAAATTTCAGAAAATTTTTGAACCTCAAAATTTAAGAACTGTGTACGCGATATGTTTTTATATTTTTCACTAAAACCTATTATTTTCTATTCAATCATTTTAATTATTCTGAACTAGATAACTAGATAACTAGGCCAACGGCCATACCACGCTGAAAAACCCAGTTCTCGTTAGATCACTGAAGTTAAGCAGTGTTGGGCGCGGTTAGTACTTGGATGGGTGACCATTCGGGAATAATACTAATTGCGTGCTGTTGGCGTCGTGGGTGTGGTGAGCCCACACTTGTAGTTCTTTACTACAAGAAACTATCCACCTAGAAACACTACCCGAATCGGGTAGTGTCACGCCTACCCCGAAAGGGAAATGGCTTAATGGTATACAAGACGGTTGCGCCGCACAGTGGGCTTTTTTGCAAAATTTACTTTCAAAACCTAATATCTCTCGAACAAATTTACCAAACTTGATCTTCTTTGTACGAGATTAAAGATTATCAAATGCAAAATAAGGTAAAATTATAGAGAAAAGTTTTACCGAATTTTCTAACCCAGAAAATGCGGGAAAAGTCCGTCATTTTTTGACAAAAATTACAAAATTGTACTAAAACTACAAAGAAAAAAGTTTTGTTTAGTGCAAGACATCATATTTTATAGACTTTCTAAAGCTGAATTCAAACCTGCCAGAAAAAATAGCGTAGCGGATTTCCTTTCCGACAACACTGCGGTTAAATATGAAGAATCCAATATGGAGAGACACAAGTCGGAAACATGATGGTAACTTAACGAAGTTTATTATCATCAGGTTTTTAGGGGCGCGGAATCCAAACATGAAGTCAGAATTACAAAATAAAAAATGGCTGATCCAATATGGAGGAACAAATATTGATAAAATTCTATTTTAACAATTATTGCAGGAATCAAATTGTAGTTACAGACACGTTACATTAAATCGACATATGTTCTAATCTCAATTGCCTATTTTCTCGAATAATTAATCAATCTTCATCACTTGAATTTATATCATCGCTTAAATTCTCATTACTCAGGGAACTCGAATCACTTTCGTCATTCTTTTCTTCTATATTTACACTGAAAACATATTTTTTAGGTATTACCACAAAATTTTGAAATTTTAATATCGGATTTGGATTCTGGGACCTCCAAAACGTAAATATGGACAATTTTGTAAAGTTGCCTAAATTTTTCCAACTTTTGCTCCTCCATGTTGGATCAGCCATTTTTTATTTTAAAATTCTGACATCAGATTTGGATTCAGAGCCCTCAAAAACGTAAATACGGACAATTTTCCTAAATTTTTCAAAACTTTTGTTCTGCCATATTGGATGCGCTATTCTTTATTTTGTTTTTTTGGCGTCATATTTGGATTCCGCGACCCCCAAAACCTAATGATAATAAACTTCGTTAACCTACCATCATGTTTTCGACTTGTTTCTCTCCATATTGGAATTTTCATATTTAACCGCATTTTTCTCGGAAAGGAAATACGCTACGCTATTGTTTCCAATTTGAAAAATCACAAGATGCCCCAATAATGCATTTGTTTTTGATAAATTTGTGTAAAAAAAAACATTAAATCGATCGAAAAATTATGAATTTTGCTGAAATTATTATAAAGTTCCGAATTAAAAAAGTTGACATCGAAGAAAACGAATTTTTCTGTCAACAAATGCCTTATTAATGCATTTGTTTATTAAATTTGTTTTAAAGAATCCTGAAATTTATCAACTAATCATGAATGTTGCTGAATTTATTATAAAGATCCCAATTAAAATGTCTGGTATAAAAAAGTGACGTCGACAGATGCCCCAATAATGCTTTCAGTTTCCAACTGAAAGGACTGGCATTGAAAAAAAAAACAAATTTGTCTGCCGACAAATACCCGAATAATGCATTTGTTTGTTATATTTGTTCAAAGTAATCACAAGATCAATCATCAAATTATGAATTTTGCTTTATATATCCTAAAGTTTCTAATGAAAAAAATTGAAAGCGAAAAAAACGAATGTTTCTGAAGAAAAATGTCTGATTAATGCAGTTGTTTATTGAATTTGTTTATAAAATTAACAATAATAACCTTAAGAAGAAATTTCTTCATCATTATACTGTTTTTATCTAAATTTCTTGCAATAGAACTTTGAAAAAACGTAAAATTATCGATAATCGTAGAAAAAATTCTTTCAAAAAATAATTTTGTTGTAAAAAATTGGTTTTTTTATTATATAAATAGAAAAAATGCCCATTTTTTCGTCATATTTGTTTATTTATATAAAAAAGTAAAGCCTAATTTAAAAATCAGGCTAGACAACTATCTTAGAAACCTTATCAGTTTTTTTTCTTTAAATTTTTGTTGTCCAATTCGGTAAATATTTGTGGGCTGTACGTTATTTTGCTGGTCAAAAGCCTGTAGGCGCAACCCCCTATTCTAATTCCAATATTCCGAGCAGAAAAAACTTTATATATGTATATATAATTCTTTATCAAATTTCAACAAATTTATTCAGGAAAACCGAGATATTCATTTATAGTGATTTGGAATTATTTTAGGGTATTCGAAGGAATTCTCAATTGACTTGAATAGTTTAAAAGGAATGTCAGAATTTTTCTTTTAAAAATCCTGGCATATTAGGGCTTTTTGACAAGTTCCAGGGATTAATTAAATTAGTGAAGTCAAAAAAACATCACGTACAGAGTTGTCTTCCTTTCTTATGCACGTACGCATTTTGCTTTACTCTGGTTATTTTCTGTATTCGATTTCGAAAAAGTTGCTGAGTGCATAAAGTGCTTCCAGGTAGAGAAACTATCAGTTGTAAAATTTAGTATAATAATAATTTTTATGAGAGTTCGATGGCAAGCTATAATATAGTCGAAAAATTAGTCTTTTTTCATATCAATTATAAATATACTCCAAACTTAATAATTGCTATTTGGAGTTGAAAAGATGAATAGTTTCAAAAAAAAAATGGAAGATAGGAAATAGGGATATAATTCCGAAGAGGTCCCCCAAGATTATTGACTTGATACTTGGCCTAGGGTTTCCTTTTAGACCCTAGCTGAACGCACTAAAAGGATTTTTAGCGCAGATCAATATAAATTAAGTAATTGATAATTTGACTTTTTTTAAAATTAGTTCTTCTTTAAATCTCGAAAAATATTTATTTTTGGAAAAAATGTTGTTTACAAAAGTCGTCCTCCCTACATACTCTGTCAAGAAGAATAGAGTTCTGCGCGAGGTTGGAGGGTGCTTTTCATCAATTTACTGTGCTCGCCTAGTACTCTCTAAAACCTCTGTGACGAAAAATCGCGCATTGCACGAGTCTGAGGAGAGGGAGTGCACGTAGAAGATAAAATAGAGTACGAAGGGAGCTTGGAGGGAGCTCGGAGCGATATCGATAAAAACGCAATTACTATATAAAATATATCAATTAGAAAAAATTTTAAAGCCTTCTTCACAGTAATCAACGAATAAAATAGTGGGTTTTCGGTAGAAAACAATAAATACTCAAGTTAAACACGATTTTATTCCAACTCCTTATTATTTATTGGCATACCAACGTACATTACACCGTCTATCGACATATGAAAACAGAACGTTTTGAGATTTTCTATAGGAACTACTGACATATTACCTGACAAATGACATTGCTTAAAAAAATAGTGTGTATTTTGAACATAATTATTACCGATTGCATCAAACACTTCGTTGCTCATAATTTCTTCCACAAATGCATAATGTGTACCAACACACTCACATTCTTGTTGAATAATGCATTCACATCATTGAACAATTTTAATAAAGCAATTAATCAAGCCTAAATATGTTGTGCCATTCGAAATATACTTTCCGACGTCCAATTTTGTTTGTAGATTCTCAGGGTACATTTTAGCAACGTACAATAGACGATTTTTGAGCAGTCGGAAGTATCGCGAAAGAACCTGTTTTTGAGTTTTTTTTTGCAATTCGCACATACAGCGTTAAAAATGCTTTAAACTTCCCACTTGACGTCCTTTTAAAAATGAAGGTCGTTGTACGAATCACGGGCCATGTGATTGGTTCATTTTTTTAGTTGCGCGTGGCAAGACCATAGCTTCTTAGATAATGACATTTTCACATGTGTTAATGCAACTTCATGTCCGACACCGTCGCAATTTTCTCTTATTTTCTCCCATGTGCTGTTCGAACGTGCAATAAAACTGAATTAAATGTACTTAACGAAAATTGCAGATAAAGGGCCGAGGAAAAGGAAATTAGAACATGCGCTCATTTGGTGGATCGAAAGTCACAAAAAATCGGTTAGTCCAGCCTCGAAAATTCCCAAAGACAAACAATTTTCTGACGCCATAACCAATTTATAGTGGTTAGAAGCATGATAACGCAGAAAATTCCAAACAAAAGTCATTACATTGAGTTGTAAGTATACACTGCTGCAGGTATATGCTCTGTTCAAAATTATCATTTTTCCATCCGCTGTGTAAAAACGTATATGTGACGCGGTCTGAAGAAAGACCCCTAAGCGGCAAAAAATCGATTTTCTGATTTTTAATGTTTTACGTGGATACGAACTTGCTCTTTAAGATAGTACAGTTAAAAAAATTCCAACATTAATAATTTATACAGTACAAGCGTTTAAAAATTGTCGTTCGGGAGAGTCCTATCGGCCCGTCGCCACTTCTCCTGCTTCTCCTCTAAAATGTACGTTTGGTCGCTTAGGTGTCTTTCTTCAGATCGCGTCACATATTTTGAAAGGATAAGGAAATTATATTAGGTCGACGTTGCAGCCATTCCGAATGAGAAAACTTTTTCCAAAAGGAATTGATGAGAGCTTTTTTTCAAAAAATTCACTGAAAATAATCCTAAACCGTTTAAAAAAAGTTTATTTTGCTCAAAATATGTTTCTCACTTAAGATTAATTCGAACTTTTACTACGTTGATGGTTTTCGACAAAGTTGATTTGACAGCGACAATCTATCATGAAATTTTTTTTCCTCATTTCCACTTCAAATGAGTAAAAATATTCAGTTTATATCTAGTTTGACTCGAAGTACGCATGTGAGTGAAATGTCAATGAAATTTTAACCATTTAATCAACTTTTGAATAAATTGACTTAATTGACAGCGAATTTGACTCGATGAGAATTTTTTTTGAAAAATTGACTCAAAATAATCCCAGGACGTTGGAAAAGAGTTTATTTTACTCTAAATCTGTTTTTCAGTTGAAAATGATTTCAATTTTCATTATTTTGATCGGTTTTGATAGAGTTGACTTGACAGCGAAAACCTATCATGGATTTTTTATCCCTCATTTTTACTTCTCATGAGTAAAAATATTCAGTTAAAGCGAGTGGAATCTTAATGAAATTTAAACTATTTAATCTACTTTGGAATTAATTGACTTGGCAGCGATTCGAATTCGATAAGAACTTTTTTTTAAATGCACTCTAGGTAATCCCAAAACATTGAACGAATGTTCATTTCTTTTTAAATATGCTTCTGAGTCACAATACGTTTCAAAATGTTTGTTTCTGATATTTTTGACAATTAGCGAAATTTACTTCTGGATTTTTTTTCTTATACTACCATTTCTCATAGATATTTACATATCTTATACAAAGCTCCATCAAATAACTCGACATTCTATCAAATATAGCTTATTCTGTATGTTTCCAGTCACTCTATAGTTTGCCTCCAAGTTCTGAAGGAACACTCGTGGCGGGAGAAATATTTTCGCAACATGTCATCGATGGATGACAAAAATTGATCGAGAACAACAGATCCGCCCAGAAGCATGTGAAGAATGTACAAGCGACTTAAAATGAGGCACTGATTTGCCTCAATCGTCTTCTACGGCAACAACTTCTCATTTTATTCAAAAAAGCAGAACTACGAGTTATGTGCCTCAATCGTCTTCTAAGGAAACAGCTAATCATTCTCGTTACGACAATAATATTTGTTTATAATCAGAGTCGATTTTCCTACGAAAAATCATCCCATTGATATAAGCGCTTTCAACGCTCATATCAATCACCTGATTTCGAACAAGCGAGGATAAATGCCGGAATTCGGCAAAAGTGCACGGAAATCAAAAAGCAAAATCGAGACTTCCAGCAGGAAAAAAATCGGAAGATTGTCTCACTGAGCAGGAAACCTCAATTCACGACGCCTATATTTCATCGGCTCCGATCGAAAGTTTTCCAAGTACAGGTATGAGTAACCATTTTTTAATTAATATTTCCAATTGAAACTAAGCAACTTTTCTTAATGTTTTATTTATATTTTTACAGATCAACGCAATGGACAATCTTATTACTTGGATCGTCTGATAGAATGTAACAACGTGCCAATTTCTTCTACAACTACTGATGGCTTCATGCAGGATGAATATCATATCACAGATATTTAATGTGATATTGTAATTGTCATATAAAAATTATTATATGGATTTAAGCAATAAACAGATGCATTCAAAAAATGTCGCATTGCAGTTTTTTTAAATTTATTCTAATTAAAACATCCAGTCCATAAGAATCTTACTCAAGTATGAGAAGATTGTTTTATATATATTAGAATTGTACGAAGAAACACATAGATGTTTACATAATAGTCGCGTTATCTTGTCAGCCGGTAGCACGACAAGATATACCTATATATATTTATCGATTTTTCGTACCACGCGTTCGCCAGCTGTGAGAGCTCGGACCTTTAAATGTTTCCAGGTATTTCCAGAATAAACTTTCAAATTTTGTTTCTTGAGTTTTTTGTGGGCAATCACCCATCTCAATTTAGCAAGTTTTGTTTATAAGCAATTGTATCTCATTAGAAGATTTGTGTGTAATTCTTAAAAGTAAATTCAAGTAGGGAAAAGGAGATTCTGCTGAGCAGAATCATCCATTGTGTCACGGGTCATAATGATGACAATTGGACTCTTTGGTTGATTGGGTTCAAAATCCAGTATCAGGACACTAAATGCTTCCGTGACTCAATATGTTTTCCCTCATGGACAGACAATGAAAGCATACGATCTCGTGGCGGAAACAATAACGCTTCATCTGGCGCCCAACTAGGGGGCACGACTCTCGGCACCCTAAGATTAAAATTCAAATACAAACTCACAATAAAAATTTTCTTTGAGAAAAATGAACATTCCGAGAAATCGAGTTATTATTGAATATTGCCCAGTTGATGCTATAATAGACACAGGTAGCAATTTAAATTTGATTTTTGCGGAATTTTTTGAACATTGAATTTCTGTTTATAAAAAACCCAATTACTAATTTTTCAAAAATTCTTGAAAATGTCGGATTTCGGATCGAATATGAGTTTAAATCATCGGGACGGTAAAACACCTACAAAACACCCCATAGATGAAACTTTACTTAGTCCGGAAGACGATAGATTAACCCCGGAAGAAAGATCAATTCTAACTAAAGCATTAGAAATCAAAGAAGGAAAAGCTAGAGGGTTGAGCGCGAGTGTGTTAGATTTAACCACAAACCCGCGAAGTCATGACGTGTCTTTTAGAACGACCCAAAGAAAACAAACAAACTTAATGGGGTCGAAAGAAAGAATAAATATTGAAGAATTAACTCGTTTACGTTTTGCAATTGAAGAATCTTTAAAGCCTTCTAATAATCTGAACACAAGGACAAACGAAATTGAAACCACTACGGAAACAAATATTCGGAAGCTCGCTAAAAATTAGATGAAAATTTGCGCTATTTAATAAATATGCAAGATGTGGCATGTATAAATCAAGGAATGAATTTATCAGAATAAATAGACAATATTGATAATCGTACCATAATATTATCCCATGAAACAGCTGAAATAATGGCTAATCACGCTTCTCTAATATCCGCGAAAATGGGACAGGAAAATCGAATTTTAGGTCTTGAGGGAAACCAAGAAAAAATTAATGAACGAGTTAATCGAAATCAAAATGTAACCTCTATAAACCGCACTGCTTAAAAAACCTACCACTTCCTAAATTTTCCGGAAAATCAAATGAACGTCCGATGAGATATTTACGTGAGTTAGAACGTTATATAAAAGCCACAGATTTTGAATCCGATTTTCATTATTTAATGTATGGGGGAATATTTTGAATCATTTAAAAAAAAGTTCATTAAACGCTTCTGGAACGAAAATATTCGCAGAAAAATAGCAAGTTTTTTGGAATACGGATTCCACGACAATCGAGGAAATTCGACCATGGTTGAACACGCGATAAAAATGATCTCAAATGCGAAACATTTAATCCCCCCACCTCCTGAATCGGATGTAGTTCAGCAAATCTCTAGACATTACAATGAAGACGTAAGAAATGCCATTCTTATAAGAAAAGTAGAAAATTCTTCCGATCCTTTAGATGTGCTTGAAAACTTTCGATCGAGCAGACGGCTTAAACCGAAATGATTATTACGCGAGACGTACTGGTCGGTCGAACAATCCGTTGAAACCATAGCTTGACAATGAAAATACAAGCCACTTAACGTATCAACGTAATATGACAAGTCATATTTCCACCGAACTCATCCAATTCTAATGGCTCACAGAGAAAAAGCGGCCAACGATATTGCTTGCAAGGTGCAATACGTCCTCAGGACAATAATCGCCTGCAATGAAAGACGTGCCAACCTCGAGTACGGGTGAACTATAGCACACAAAATAACAGCGCTTAAATGTGACAACTGATCACAAAAACAAAAAATATATAAAATAGATTCTAAACCACGCATGAGTCATAAAAATTTGTTTTCTTTCTCTGTTCACTTTTTATTATTTTCTCTAGAAATAATATTAGTGAAATAATCAAAAGTGATTAATTATCACACAAAAACAAAAGAAAAACTTCAAAAACGGATTCCATTTTGGAAGAATCATAAAATTTAATTTAGTTTCTAAAATAAATATAATGCGAAATCGCTCCGCTCAAACAAAATTTTCGAGTAAAACTTGGAGTACACAACAAACTTATCTCCACTCACATTTAGACGAAAAAGCGATAATTACCTTCCAATCCTCTGAAATTGTTTTTTAAATTGAAATTTCACCTAGCTCGCTTTCCAAATAGCTAGCGGGGGGCAGGTGTAACGCTCAATGATCACGTTTCTTGGCACTAGTAACTAGAAAAGCTACCCAGTCTAAATCCCATATCAAAAAAAGGGGGCAGATGAGGAGTTCCATCTTTGAGGAACGTAACATATCGCAAATCAATAAGGAAGCGATGGAGTTTACTGATATAGCAAATCATATGCGGTAAACCCTCTTCAAATCACCACCAACACCGGAGCGCATAGGTAGCACAGGTGACACCGGAGTGGGGACTTACCTGGCTACGAGAGGGGTGAGCTATTAAATAGCCGCTCCCGACAAGAAAGCTTGTCTTTTCCCCGATGTGTCGGATAGAGCTCCAGCTCTAAGGGAATAACTGAGGTTAACCCTTAGAGAAACGATTAGGTTTCCAAAATAGATTGCGCGTTGCGATTTTCTACACTTAATTTTTCAGGATAGATTGAAAGGACGTATAGTCCACAATAATCTTACTCAAGTAAGAGATGATTCTTATATATATTAGAATTGTACGAAGAAACACACAGGTGTTTACATAATAGTCACGTTATCTTGTCATCCGGTCGCACGACAAGATATACCTATACATATTTATCGATTTTTCGTACCACGCGTTCGCCAACTGTGAGAGCTCGGACCTTTAAATGTATCCAGGTATTTCCAGAATAAACTTTCAAATTTTGTTTCTTGAGTTTTTTGTGGGCAATCACACATCTCAATTTAGCAAGCTTTGTTTATAAGCAATTGTATCTCGTTAGGAGATTTGTGTGTAATTCTTAAAAGTAGATTTAAGTAGGGAAAAGGAGATTCTGCTGAGCAGAATCATCCATTGTGTCACGGGTCATAATGATGACAATTAATGATTACTAATATCTCATTGGAAATTGGGTTTAAAATCCAGTATCATGACACTGAATGTTTCCGTGACTCAATACGTTTTCCCTCATGGACAGACGAAGAAAGCATACGATCTCGTGGCGGGAACAATAACGCTTCGGAATACTAGGGTGGATCGAACAAAAATTTTATAAATTGAAAACGGCTTGCACTGCAAAGATTCCTTTTGGGTCGCTTATAACTTGTATACAATTTAAAATGAATCGATTAATATATTGCGGTTGGGTAAATTCGAAATTAAATAAAAGAAATCCTAGTGTGTTTTCAATTAATAGTTTTTTTTCGATCCACCCTAATTCATATATTAGGTATATTTCATTCTTAATATAGCAGCTGCATTAAAAAAATTTGTTATCGATTCTTCATTTTGCATTTTGTAACAAATTCACACATCCTTGACATCACTAATTGAATCTTCAGTTCCCCCGCAGAAAAATTTCACTATTAGATCTTAAGCATGCGAAGCAAATTTTAAATTTCTGCCGAACAATATTTGAGGCGGCTAACCGACTATTAGACTGATTTTACAATTATTTTCCAAGCCGTATTCTCGAAATCATATTAGAGTCAATCGATAAACTAGAAATGTATCATTTTTGGTCGTATAATCGAGTGTCCAGCGTCACGTCACTTAACGGCTACCTCTAATCGAAAATTACAAAACTGAATTATATTGCACGACCGATCTGGCATATTATGCAGAATCAGATTATCAATATTTAATAGCCAACGTTCAAATATTATATTACGCAACAAACTCAAATTGCGAAATTTATCAATTTTTTGGTCTGCGTTATTAGTACGAAAATCTCTAGAACGAAATATTAATTAAAGACTTTCGGAAAAGAATCGGTCACAGCTGCATTTTAAATCTATTAGGTCCTTCACTTCTTCCACAATGTGATTTTTGTTAAAAAAATATTATAGCGAATACATTGACAATGTAAAACTACGAAAATTTGTACCTATTATAATTAAGATTGATTATATTAAAATAAAAATTTCAAATATTAATACTAACCTGAAAGACCAAATTCTGTAGACACAACGCATTAAATTAAAACTTCTCTTCTTATTGAGTATTTAAATTAAACAATCTAAAAATTTTGATCCTATAAAATAATACAAGTTGGAAATTGGCTGTGCCTGTGTCACTGAAATTCGATGAGCGTAGGTCAAACCTTTTCGGTGCTCCTAGACTTATGTTTATTATGAAGAAGAATAGTTTCGAATTAAGAAAATATATATTTAAAAAATAATTGACTGACACGATTTTGGGAAATTGAATTTTAGATCCTTTAGAAAAACACGGAAACATATGATTTCGCTGTTCTACTTTTATACTACTCTAACCTTTCTCCACGTGTCAAGTGTACAATATTCACAATATACAATGCACATGAATAACTTCGTCATATTTTTCGATGATTTAATCGGAACCCGATGCATTGTTTTTTGTTTCAGTAGTTCGAACGAGGGTTGAGCACCCATACATGGTCATCGATATTGCTTTATACTCATGTCAGAACAGCCGGAAACAAAATAATTGTTTTTCAGGTTGATAAAATGGATATTACATCCCATACTGATACGTTTTCATTAATATAGAAACACTAAATTTGGAAGTATCAATTTGATCTGCAGCAGAATGATTCAAGAATGTGTCTTCTGTTTCTTTCCCAGGCGGAAATATTATATATAGTTTATATAAGTATTAGTGAAGTATTATATATAATATTCATTTGTTTTATATAAAAAATGTATAAAACAAACGAATATTATATATAATGCTTCACACTATATATAAACTATATATAATATTTCCGCCTGGGTTATGTTGATATAGATTTTCGTATCAATCATTGAATACTGCTAAAGCAAAAACTACATCTTCAGACCCGTGTGGAAAAATGTCCTGGCAGTCTGCCCCAGGTCTTGATTCATCTAGACTGTCTACTCTGGAAGGTGTTGTCTGTTTCAGGACTGGCGCTGATCAGCGAGCCAAGAACAAAAAAAGTCTCAAGATCCACCAGCAAAATTTTTTTGGCATTTTTCGAAAAAGTTACTGGTTGTCTAAAATGATAGAAAACAAGGAATTCACACTATCAAAACAAGACTTTTTTTCTTATTCCATAACTAGTGTCTGGCTAGCCCATACCTAGCGGCTGGCCCGAAGATCTGATCTGGGGCTAGCCAGAATAAACGTTACAATTTTAGCCAGGCCCAGACTTTAATTTTAATAATTACAGAAATTCTTTGCAAATCAGCCTGTTGTCATATTTTACATGTACTGTTTTTGTCATGTTCAATCTTTAAGTAAGAAACACCAAAACTTTATCTGTCATTTGCAGATTCAATGAATAAAAATCCAATTGGGTGGCCAAATTTTGAAGTATCAGTGATGCGCAGTGCTTCAAGTCTGCCATTCCATATTGGTGAAACTGATGAGTGAATAGAATTGTATGAGACTGACGAACAGCAAATAATTCATGTGGGAAATGTAGATTGATGTGAGCATGTATACCATTAAGCCATTTCCCTTTCGGGGCAGGCGTGACACTGCCTGATTCGGGTAGTGTTTCCAGGTGGATAGTTTCTTGTAGTAAATAACTACAAGTGTGGGCTCAATATGAAATAAAGGTATTAAAAGATCATATACAATGGAAAATATACGATGCACGATTATATACGGAGAGACCTTTTGCTGGAAAAATGACTAAAATAGGTCTCAATGAAGGGACAAAAACGATAATTTTTTATTGTAATACAGCAATACTATGTTATATTATTTCAATATGACATTTTCTTATTTAGAATAGCAGATATTAGTATTCTTTATGATGAAATCTGAGATAGGAAAAATTAGTAGCGGAATTACTAAACAATACAAAAAGAATAGAAGTAGTTAGTATCTGAAATAACAAGAATGACTGAATTTTTCTGAAAAATCCTATCATCTGTAGTAAGATGCATAGGAACGTGACGCGCCCTGTTGCCCAGGTGCGCAATTCGGTCGGATGCCAGAGCTTGATCATCGGCCCAGAGTCGGCCCTGCTTTGGTAACCAATCTACTGTAACCAGAGTTGAGCCGACTAGATGTTGTCAAGCTGCCATTGTACCAGCGACGTTGGCAACTGACGTCGGCAGCAGGCAAATGCCGACTGTCGGCCCAATTCTGGCCCAACTTTGTGCCGAACATCAGATGAACTGTGGTAGATTCTTCGACACGACCGCAAGAATGCGGTCGGTCCAGCTCTAGATACGGTATTCGTTTAGCCACAAGTCACCTTGATGCACCCGACGGTCGGTCAAACCTTGGCCGACCGTCGGAAATACTCGGGTTCTTTATTTCAAAACGACCGAAATTTGGGTACGAGTAGCTGTATTTTTGTGTAGACATACCCATATTTGTATCCAAATTTCGGTACATGTAGACACTTACTTTTTTTAAAGAAAAAAATCCTGAGTTCCATCTTTATGATAAATTGTGAATGTTCAGAGAAATGTACATTTTATGTAATTCTTACTCATTTGAAAATAGTCTAAAACACGTAAAAAGCAAAACGTTACACGAAAGTTAAAAAACAAAATATTACAAGAAGAAAAATTAGTCAAAGTGGGGCTACGAAACAACAAATATTGTAATCGTTTTAAGTTATTTATTTAAACATTATTTAATTTATATTCCTATTTACAGTTAATTTACTTCACATCTACATGATGTCGCATAATAATAAAAAACCTAATGAGAAAAAAGAGTTAAAAAATTGTTTTTTCCAACTGCTTCGAGCTGTGGCTTATGAGGATGGTTTTTTCATTGATTTTTAATTCTGTGGGTATAAAGTAATGGGTAGGACTCCCGACTGCTAGGCGATAGATGCAGGTATAGATATAGGTTCGAACCCCTGTAGCTTTCGAAATTTTATTTGTAATATAATGTTTAAACTTGTAATATATATATTTATTCTAAGCAAGACCATTAACATTTATAGTCAGAATACTCGCAAGCAATTGTAGAGTTATTTTAAAATTGAAAACTACGCAAATTAATTTTCATACCTTTAGCGGCCTAGCGGAAATTCAAGTAATTCACGGAATTAATGGAATTTACGGAGATGAAGAAATTCTCGAAATTCAGGGGATTCATGAAATTTACGAAATTCATATGATTTATGGAATTCAAGGAATTTATGGATTTCAAGGAATTTATGGAATTCATGGAATTCACGGAGTTGATAAAATTGCACGAAATTCAAAGAATTCGCGGAATTCAGGTAATTCATGGAATTCAGGTAATTCATGGAATTCACGGAATTCATGGTATTCACGGAATTCATGGAATTCGCGGAATTCACAAAATTTCTGGAATTCGCCCAGCCTTTATCCTCCATCCAGTCCCTTAGAATCTCCCCCTCCTTATTTATTATCCTATCCTTCGATTCCCTTCCGGAGCTCTCCTCTTTCCTGTAAAGGCCCCCTTCCCTCCTTATCCTCGCATTGAAATCCCCACCCAGTACCACCATACCCTCCTCTCTTTCACCTAGGAAGTCTGCCACCCTTTCTCTAATTCTTTCCATCCTATTCTCATTGTACACTGTCTCTAACTTACACGCTACCCCTCCTATTTTTACTTCCCTCATTTGCACTTCCTCCCTGTCTTCCTCTCCGTGAACTTATCCCACTAATCCATCTCTAAACCCCGTTATAATTCGCCCACTAGCACTTCCTTCCTTCTTCACTCTGATCACCTCCTGGAGTCTCCACCTATACCTCCTTGGCAGGTTTGCTCTATTCTATCCCATTCTTTTCTTTCTACCCACATCTCTACCAGTCCCACATCATCAAATTCTTGGATATACCTGCAGCACTCCTCGTCCTTCTTCACCCCTGCGACGTTCCAGTACAGCACCTTCACTACTTCTCAACCCTGCATTACCCTCAACCCCCTACTTTCTACGAAACGAATTCCCCCGCATTTCCTTCAACACCTCTTTCTCCTCATCCCACACCCACAAATTTCTCATCTCCTATTATTTTCCGATATCCTACTTTCACCGATCTCCCTCAACTCCTCTTCGTCCTAGCCCTGTTGTTCAGTATTCTCTGCACATCCCTTTCTTTCTCGTTAAATCAAGATCGATGAGAACTCCCTTACCCTTTATCCTCTTCTTATTTCGCATCAACCCCAACTTTTGTTCCCAGCTCTCTGATTCCACAACCGCCACTTCCTTGTCCTTTCTTCCCTCCAACTTAACTTTCCCTATCATGCCTTCAACCCACTACATGCTCCGTAGCAGCGCTCCCACGCCCTCGCTTTTTTCCCCACTCTTTAGCTTCAACCATCGCATCACAATTTTGTTCCTCCTGTCTGCCTTCTCTTTTCTCTCCATTCTTAACTCCATTGCCGCTAACCTTCCCCTATCCGCCCTCTCCTTCTGTTCATTCCTACGCTCTCCCACGTTCCTTCTATCATATTCTCCTCCCTCTCCCAAATACCTTTAATCATGCTCCCCCATCCTCCGTCTCATATTTCCATTCCCGTTCTGCCCTCCACCTTCTCAAGCCTTTTTTCCGCCCCTTCCTTCTACACACTAATATCCCCTTCCATCTGCTTTATGTTAACTTCTTTTTCTTTCCTTTCCCTCTCTAAGCCCTCTACTCTCTCTCTCAGCTCTTTCACCTCCTTTTCCCATATCTCATCTCTGATTCTCGAGTCCTCCCTCATGCCTTCCATCTGCTCCTGAGTCCCCCTTACGTCCTCCCTCAGCCCCCTGATCTCGCCTATTAGCATCCCGAGAGCCTCCTTCTCCAAATTTCCCTCCATTTTTTGGGAGGGTGTCCTACGAGTTCTTCCGCTTTTTTTTAAACGGACTCTCTACCTCACTTTTGTCCAGACTCTCTTGGGCTACCTCTATTGCTCTTCAAGAGATCCTCCTCGTCACATGCACTCGACCCTCTCTCCCTCACCTTCTCGCTTCCTTCGTTCCCACTGTTCCGCTTTCTCCCTCTCCCTGACGCGCCACTCGACACCGAACCACGCGCTGTTGGCCGTCGTGGCATGTGGAAAATTTTCTCCCCGTCGATTCCCCACCAGCACTGCCAGCACTCTCACTGCCTATCTCCCGCTCTGCCGCCGGTAAGTGGGACCTCTCCATGCAGTAACCTTTTTTTTAATTCCATACAGCCCCTGCAGACACCCCTTTCTCTCACTTAACATCCCCCAAGTTTTCGAGAACCACCCTTGACCCTCGAAGTCCCAAGACACCTGACAACGAACTCCCCTGATTCCTTGCTAACCTAACTTTACATTCTCAATCTAATTGAATCTCACCTTACACCTACTAGCCGGCAGAAGGACTCAAGGTAGGCTGTCAAATCGGGAACTGCTCAATATATCCAGATCTAATAGCTTAGGATCGAGACAACTTTGTGATAAATGGAGATCAAGAAAAAAAGAGGAGAATGGGCAGGGAGAAGCGAATTTGCGGAAATAGTTCAGGAAAAGTCTCCACCGGAGAGGAATAAGGCAAGAGGAAAAGTCGATCTAGAGAGTCTGGAAAATCTCATTAAAGGGTTTAGAGAGGAAACGAACCGAAGTCTGAAGAGCATGCAAAAGCGAGGGGATGAACTTTGGGAGGAA
>CAKNXH010000949.1:192637-203190 GCA_932178445.1 Andricus quercusramuli
GGGGGGGGGGGGGGTCAAATTTCACCCAAATCTAATACCTTCTCTAGATGAGAATGTAAAAATACCTATAATACCCATTGGATGGAAAAACAACCTAACTCGTTTTGTTTATTTTCAATTATTTGAATTATTTTTTCATTTTTTTACATTCTCATTCTAATGAGAAGGTATTGGTTTTATGTAAAATTTGACTTGGTCGGTTTTCATCAAATCTCCACGTTTTGAGACCCCCTGAGCTAGAAAAAAAGGTTTTTACCAAGGTGTCTGTCTGTCTGTCTGTCTGTAGGCACGATAACTTTCGAAAAAAATAATCAGATTGGGTTGTGCTTTGGCACACTTTTTTAGGGCCTAAAAAGAAAGAACAAGTTCGTTAACTAGCTATTTCGGATGAAAATTCAAAAAGTGAGCACATTTTTAAAATTTTTGAGAACACTTTTTTTGAAGATTTGGAAATTCTATGGACGGTTATTAGTAGTAAGCAAAAAGAGGAAAAAAATATCCTAATTACTTTTTCAGATAAAAAAAAATTACCAGAGTTATAGCATTTTCAAAATTCCAAAAAACAAACGAAAATGAACATTTTAAGCCGAAAAACGCACGTTATGAAAAAAAGTCAAGAGAAGAAAAAGTTGATTTTTGAACACCTTACAATATTTTCATAACAACTTTTTGAATTTTTCAAAAAATAAAAAATTTAAACTCTGATCGCACAACAAAATAATGAGAAATCAAAAATTCCATTTTGCTGTGAAACTATGCAAGATACGACAAAAGATGACTGGACCAAAATTATGCACCTAAAAAAGATCTACAAATTTGTTATTATTCACTTTTTGATATGACGCGTAGTTTTTGTTTTATTCATAAAAAACAGCATTGAAAATAGAAAAAATAAATTTTTAGACGAATAACACAAGCTACGAAAAACATAACGGAGACAACATTTGTTCATTCAAAGAAGAGGTACAAATTTGTTATCCATCATGTTTCGATAGGATGCGTAGTTTTTATTTTATTCGTGAAAATAACATTGACAGTAAAAGAAATCAACTTTTTGGAAAACTTTGGAAAAATCAATTTTCGTTGTAAGAATATATTCAAAATGAAAAAAATAACTTTTTTGAAAAACGGAAAATCTAAAATAACATTTTAACTAATAAAATTTGTCGCCTAATTTATATAATTATTCTTGATTTGAAATCAAATACAAATCGCGAAGCGCGACGCCCAAATCGCGCACCGTAAGTGCGCTCAAACTTTTTTGTTTCTATTATACGGTGCACAGAACCGAGCGTGGAACGCAAGGTTCAAATGAATTTGAAATCACAAATCGAGCACGAAGCGCGAGTATCTGGATGAGAATGTGTTCCTTAAGGTCGATAGAACCTTGAGTAAATAAATTTCCTTTTCAGTCTAAAATAAAAACAAATTTAACAATCACTTCCTATGTAGAGGTTTTGATAATTTTCTAATATTTGGAAATAAACTTTTTCTTTTCATCGAAGTCGAACACGAAGTTCAAAGATCTAGAGGAATCGAGCGTAAAGCGCGATGTAAATACGCCCGAGCGCGTAGCGCGAGGTGAATACTTAATCGAGCGCGAAGCTTGAAATCTTTGAATCGATTTATCTCAAAACACGATTTTCCGAGTTAGGTTTTTTTTTCACCCACCGTTTCATATATAAGTATTAATAATTAAATGTAAGTGGAATGATATGTGCATAAATGAATATAAATAACCTGGAAAATATAAAAGGGTTTTATTATATAAAAAGGTAGGTCTGATAGTTACTGATATCATTCAGTGACAGTGAAATTTGTCTGGACTTAAAAGAAATTATTCTAAAAAACTTCATTATATAAATGTCAGAATTACGTATTCAATTGAAATAAATTTTACCTATATCCAGACAAATTTTGATATGCATTTAATGCCAACGTTTTTGAGGTGTAACAACGTAAAATATTCCAGCATTTGGTTTTACTACTCTCTAAATATGAGTCAGTTGAAAATTCACTGATTGAAATAGTAGTTGGACATTTCACTGATTGGTCAGTGATTCCCGACTTTTCGCTAATCAATTCAGTAACACCAGAGTGAATCATGCGAGACATAACTTTTAAGTTTTAAAGTAAACGGTTGTTGTTATTCTTTTACTCAAGTAGCAAAAATAATTTTTTTTAGAAATAAATTTCCGAATTTTCGGACTGTAAATGTGTTGAATTTACTGCTGGAAAAATATACTCTAACTCGTATGAAAAGTACTTACTTGAGGGGTGTGTACATGACAGTCGAATCTTGAAAGTAAAGATATATGTGGGGTTTTTTGTGATTCAGAAGCGTCAAATCTTTTCACATTTTTTAATATTTGATCACATCTATATGAGATTTAAGTTTTCACTATGATTATTTCATTAAATCTACTAAAATCTTATTTTATGATGACTGCTAAATTGACATGGTGCAGTGCTGCCAACTCTCAAAAGTGAAACTTTCACTGAATGAATCAGTAACTTTTCACTGGTTGTCAGTGACCGAATTCTAGCTATTTGAATCAGTGATATCTCACTGAAAATCAGTGCCTTTTCACTGATTCAGATTTAGAGAGTATGTTACTGATTTAATTCAGTAGCCAATTCAGCACTAATTCAAATTTAGAGAGCAAAAATTTGATTCAACGTGTGACCATTTTTGAGTTATATGGCAGGTTCGCAATATTTGAGACGCATTTATATTACACAGTCTAATATTGTTTAGAATAATAAATGTGATGATGCTATAAATCTTCCAATTTGTTCGTGCATACTTGGTTCCTTTTTTTTCAATCCAACAATTCTGAATATAGGTAATTTCAAATTAGACATCTACGTATATGTTAAAAATCAATAAAATAAATAATTTGTCTAAAATATGCACTCATTTGAAATATATAGAAAAATCGAAAAATGCGTTATCAGATAGAGTACTTCTACTTATAATTTTGAAACATCGAAAAACTAAGTGCCCGTATAACAAAGTGCAAGTATTTTTAACAAGTAAACAAAATTATAAAAAGCGAACATGTTAAAACAAAATTACCAAAGTGTAGTATGTATTAGACTTGAAATAAGCATTCAAAGTAATAAAATGTGTTTTTAATTTTTTAGTCTTATTTTGATTTTATTCACTTATTTTAATATGTCTTTATTTACGTTTTCAAAATTAAACACATTTTATTCAGAGATCTTAAAAAATACATTATTTGGAATTAGGCATTTGAAACTGAGTAATTCTAAATTCGAAAATCGACCTCATTCATTCAACAGTTCAAACTCTCAGCTTTCAAAAATTGAAAGAAAAAAATGCAATTGTGAATTTAAAATTTGTTCTATGGAAAAATAAATTCAATAGTATTATCGGATATTTCATGTCTTCAAAAATTACCTCCGTCATATTCCGTTATCCCGGTTTATATAGCATGGTTCATGCTTGGCTCTAAATGACTTTGACTACTTACGGCTGACTTAAATCGGTTTTACTACCTCAGGAATGTATAAATTAAACTGTATTGGAGGATTATAATTAATTGCAATTAAATTGAAATTTTGTTGAGTTTAGTTTGATCCAAGCAAACTTCTCAAGTGTGAACATAATTTTTCATGACGTTTAAATTGACTCAAAAATTAAATGTTGATTACAGGGGAACATTATTAAAACATAATTATCTTCTGTGGAATAGTATTTCAACATCTGAAAATTTGATAAAATTCTATACTAGAATTGTTGATTCTATAATGATTTAAGGTGGTCATCCCGTGTGACGGTTTCAAAAAATCGATTTTTTTGTTGTTGCATAAATCCAATCTAGAGTATGTATAGAATATACTGGCCGACCGCTCGACGGTGCGGAAAACAAGAGCTATTGTGTACCTTTGGATTTGTACCAGAGGCCGATTCTATTTACACGCAGATATACGCACACATATTAAGAGGGGCAATGCTGTCCTGAAAGTCTGAAACTCAAATTGAATGTAACGGTTCCTTAGTTTTGGCTCTACAGTCAGCGGCGTAACAGCTATAACACCCGAACTTTCAAACGCGTTTTTCTCGAAACTACATTTTTTAAACTGGTGACCATGATTTCTCAAAAACGGTTCAATCGATTGCTTTGAAATTTTAATGGTACATTCAGCACACATACGGCTATCGCCGGAACTAGAATTTCAAAAAAATATTGAGCAGTTTTTTTTTATAAAAAAATAGTCGCAAAAAATCATGAAATTTTGGGTCTTAATGTTTAAAAGCATATAAGAAATTGAATTTTAGAAATTTTCAAAAAATCCTAGTTCCGGCGATAGCCATCCACCTATATATTAAAATCCAATTTTGTTTTTTGATTCCGGATAAGCCACTCTGACAGAATCATGCTCACCGTTTACCCATCTCTCTGAATCTGAATTAGTGAAATTTCACTAATTGATAGTGAAATTTCACTAATTCAATTAGAGAGAAGTCGGCCACTCACGATTAGTAGAAAACTACTAATTTGATTAGTGGAAATTGTCCACTTGTGAAATTAGTGAAATTCCACTAAGCAATTAGTAATCCCTGTCATTGCAGTGTGTACTAATTGAAGAGTAAAAAGTCACTAATTATACAGTAAAAATCCACTAATTGTTCAGTGAAAAAATTAATTTTCTCAAAATAAATATAAATTGAAAGGAGATTATAAAAAATGCTAGAATACAAAGAATATGCACTGTAATAAATTCATGTAAGTTTTGTTGACAATAAAACAGAATATTTGAAACAAAAAAGTTTATCGATATTCAATGATGTTGTGTTTTTGGCCAGGTATGTATGTATACGATTAAGCCATTTCCCTTTCGGGGTAGGAGTGACACTACCCGATTCGGGTAGTGTTTCTAGGTGGATAGTTTCTTGAAATAAATAACTGCAAGTGTGGGCTCACCACACCCACGACGAGTCAACAACACGCAGCAGTATTCCCGAATGGTCACCCATCCAAGTACTAACAACGCCCAACACTGCTTAACTTCAGTGATCTAACGAGAACTGGTTTTTTCAGTGTGGTATTGCCGTTGGCGATAATAAATAAATTGATCTTGAATTCCTTTTTGTCTACTGGCCATAGTTAAATAGAACAATAATATGATAATTTCAGGGTGGCCGCTGGACCGGGAATCTTATGAGACCGGGAAAAACCGGGAAATAACAGTGCATTTATTCAGTTTAGAATGCGTAATTCGAAAATCTTCCACTTTAAAAATTTTCCATTTTAGATTTTAATTTTCAAGCGTACATTTTAATTTGAAGAATTTTTAAATGAACTTTTACATACTTAAGCAATTAGAAATTAGAAGCGTTTGAAATTGATGGTTTTGGATAAAAAACCATTTTTGGTTGATCAACTGTGAATCTAAATTAAATTAATGATTTTTAAAATTGAACTGTACTTTAAGGATTAAAACAATGCGAACCTCAAATAGCGTGGCATGAAGTGGCACGCAATGCCATATGAGGATATGGCTTCAGATTGGTCAAAATCGTTGCAGTTCACTAATTCGTTAGTGAGCGCGCTAAGTTACTAATGAATTAGTGAAGCGAAGCTACTAAATAATAGTGAACCATGTTTACTAATTGAGATTAGTAAAACTTTTACTAATTTATTAGTAAAATATTTACTATTTCAAATGTAAAACATCAAAATATTACTATTTGGTTAGTGAACCATACATTTACTAATTCAATTAGTGAAATTTTCACTAATTCATATTTAGAGAGCACCTCTTTTTATATGGTTGCCATTCACTCAATAAAACTTGCAAACAAGATCATATTTTTGCATATAAAAATTCAGAGTTATTACTGAAGACTGAATAAATATATAGTAAAAATTTTGAAGCTCTGTGTTTTTTAATTTCGCTAGAAAAATTTCGGAAAAACCTTAAAAAATAAGGCTAACATACGGGATGACCCGCTTAAGCAACAAATATAAAATCATCTTATTTTAAAAACTTTATTCAGAATCATTGATTATTGAAGCTGAATCGCTTTCTAATCATATAATAAATATGATAAAATAAGACATTTAAAGTGCAATAAATTCTACGATTAGTAGTACAAAATAACTTTTGAATTTAAAACATTTTATTTCAATGTTTTAATAAATTTGGATTTTAGTTACTTTTGATCGCACCATATCACAGGATTTCTTGTTTCTTTCGTCTGAAAATAATATCCTGTAATATATTGAATCTTTGATCACAGACAATGTCTTAATGGGGTATAGTTTCAAGTGACAGGCCAAGCAAATGATGAGAATAAAAGCATATCGAATTATAGGTTGCTTTAGGTAGTTAACTATGCTGGCATCAAAACTGCGCACAGTAAGGTTCATTTATAATTAACTAGAACAGGCACGAAAGTCGCTAAAATTTCCTGGATAAGAGATAATTACTTCTTTCTTCATAACTCGATCCTCTCAAAATGCATAGGACGAGGAGCGGAAATTTGTTCCATGCTCATCAAATTTCTTTGACCTTTAGTTATTGAGACCTTACCTTCGTTGGCTCTATTTAAACTGTCTACACTGAGAAAAAAAATCTCGAATCAAAGAAAATTGACTTGGTTCAAAGAAATGATCGTACTGAATACGTCTTATAAATCATTCCTTCAATACAAAGAAACGGTTTTATCTAAACCAAAAGTAGGAAATTATTATTAAAAATAAATATTCATTTCAATCCGTGAAATATTAACCAAACAAATTGAAGTCCATCAGCTGAAGTGAATGTTTTCCCCTACATTTTACCAAATATTTCTTGGTAACAAAGAAATGGTTTTTTAATTTGAAGAAACTTAATGTAATCCGAAGATGCAATATATTGTTCAGAATTAGCATGTAACAAAGTTGATAAAATATTAATTGATTCAAAGAACCAAGTCCTTGAGTTAAAGAATAGAGGGAATTATTTTTACAAGAAGAAACGTGATTTATAAAAATAAAAGGAACTTAAAATAAAACATGTATCCAATTGACCTACAAAAATACCACCATTTTTACATGCTCATTGTAATGAGAAGGTATTGGTTTTATGTAAAATTTGACTTGGTCGGTTTTCATCAAATCTCCACGTTTTGAGACCCCCTGAGTCAGAAAAAACGATTTTCACGAAGGTGTTTGCCTGTCTGTCTGTAGTCTGCAGTCTGTAGTCTGTAGGCACGATAACTTTCGAAAAAATATTCAGATTGGATTGTGCTTTGGCACACTTTTTTAGGGCCTAAAAAGAAAGAACAAGTTCGTTAACCAGCTAATTTGGATCAAAATTCAAAAAGTTAGAGCATTTTGAAAATTTTTGAGACCATTTTTTTTTAAGATTCAAAAGTTCTACATAGGGCTACTCATAGTACATTTGTTCAGAAGTTCAATATATGTACTTATAATAATAATAATTACTGAGAATGGTTAAACTGCGATACGCCACCAGGTGTCACGAACATTTCAATTTGATAAACCAAAATTTGCACCTGTTGTCCACCTAATTATGGAGACATGATCGCTCTTTTCTCCTAAGGAGTCAAAAAACCGAACCTTTGCTCTATTTTTAGCTGTGATCTGCACAGCGCGTCAAAATCCGGAATTGCCACGAATGAAAAGTTGAAAGCAAAATCGTGCACATGCGCACTGGTGGTTGCCATGCCAACAATGTCAACACGCGTTTGAAGTTTTGAACTTGTGTCACGGAGTCACGTGATCTGCTATCTCCTTTTCTCCCGCGAGAGGTGTGCGAGTGAGTGCCAATCCATGGCAACCACTCCGTGATGACCACGACTACAGCAAATTGAGGTTATATCAATGTCTTGCAAAAGATTTGAAAGATAATTTCAAATTTAAAAAGATTCAAGAAAAATGTAATACAAAATGTAAATTTTTGAAGATTCTAAAATAAAATTTTGATGCTTTTTAAGGATTTTCAAGAATTTCATGATAATGAAAAATTTTATTTCAGACTACTAGGAAAATTTAAAGTGATTTTTTATTTTAAAAAATTTTTGAGAGCATATTTAAAAACATTCACCGCAGCCAAAACTCAAGGCGCTTTGTACAGCATGATCTGTCTCCTTATTATTACTACGTGACTTGTGCATTGAACGAACATAGACAAGCGAACATTACCTACATAGTTATGCATTGAGATGTTAAAATATAATATAGGGGAGTTGGTATAACACGTGACTGCGAAAATAGCTCTGCGTATGTGCAGGATCTTGCTTCCAAGTTTTCATTCGTGGCAAGCATTAACGAATTCTAGGACGGCGCTCGTCCCACCTCTGCTCACCAAACACATAGCGTGATACCACTCCTTGCTATTCCTTTGTGATATACAAGTAAACTTGGACAAATTGAAGTAGTCGACAGAATAAATACACAGGGCCGCAAGTAAGTCTGGAATCTGTTTGTTTGATTATTTTATAGTTATATATTATTTTTTAAATTTATTGTTTTATCATTTTTTAAAGTTTTTTTTTTTCAATGGAAATATAACTGCATTAGCATGTATAGATAAACGTTTATTTTTCAGCCTGCTGGCCTTAAAAAATTGACTTGCTTACACATCCATTTTTACAGAATTTTCTTGAAACTAACCCTTAAAAACTAACATCCATCCATTCCTTATCTCTAAGCCGCACGCTCGCATTGCCTTGCCTTCCTCGCTTCGCCTCGCTCGCATGTCTCTACTTTTTCGCATTGCCTCGCTTGCCAACCTCTGTTTTCGCAGCTAATACCTATTACTTATCTACTATTTACAATATTCACATCTTACTTATATCTACTTTCTCTCCTATTTACAATCTTTCCTTCTCCACTCCTCTTCCCCCTTCCTTCTCTTCATCGCAATCTTACCCACCACTCCCTTCACCCATGCTACTGCCCTTTTCCCCCCCTTTTCATGCAACAATGCCTCCATGCTTATCTCACTTCTTTCCACCTCCCCTCACTTCTCCAACCAGTGCTCCACTTTTGCATCCCCCTTTCCACATAGTACACACATTCTTTTCTCCCGAGAGAGCCAGAACCTATTGAAACCCTCCATACACCCACACCTCATCCTCGCTATAAGTTCCTGACTTCCTTTCTCTCCTTTCACATACAAATATTGCGCTCTTGCCCTTGGCATAATCCACACATAGTTCCCGTTAAACCTTGACTCTCTTATTCTCTCTTCCCCTTCTGTCTTCTCTCTCTCCATGCTGTTTTGCTTAACCAAGTCATAAACCTTCCTTCCTTCCTCGTGCATCCTTCTCACTTCATCCATCTGCATTCCATTCATTCTAAAATACCGTTCCCTCTCCGCCTCCATCTTCCCACCCCCTCCTCTGTTCTCCTTCTCCCACCAATACTCCCTAACCAGCGTACTTCCCCCCTCTTTCAAAAATTTTTCCTCATATTTAGACGCCCGGCTCCCTGCTAGAATTCCTACACTCGTTCTCCCCGTCTCCCTCCTGACAATATAATTAGGCGTGTTCCTTGCCAACCCCAGGGTCCACTTTACATACCTCTCCTGCGTTCTATTTACCTCTTCACTTTCTTTCCACCACCACACCTCTACCCCATACAATAGCACACTCATCACTAGTGAATCAAACAATTTCATTCTCCTTCCAAAATCATCTGCGAATAACTTCTTTCCCAACCCCCACACCTGCCTCATCACCACATTTGCCCTCCTCACTCTCTCTTTTATGTGACCATCCACTCCCCCATTCCTTCGAAACTCGAAGCCCAGGTACACAAACTCTTTCACCTCCTGTACCTCCTTTCTCTTCCACTTCCACTCCCTTCCCTTATCGATTCCCCCTCCTTTTCTGAACACCATAACCTTGGACTTTTCCGCATTCAGCTCTAACCCCTGTTCATAACCCCTTTTCTGCATACGCTAGTGACCAAATTCTAACCCCTCCTATCCTGACTCCTCCTATCACCCCGGCCTCCAGCTTACTTTCTATATCGGCAATTAAAATCGCAAAAAGCGTTGGGCTAAGTGGACACCCTTGCCTTAAACCCCTATCCATTCAGAATCCCTCCGAAATCCCCTCCCCTCCTCTTACCTTGTTTTTGGTCTCTTCATATATCTCCCTTACCCTCTCAATGAGCCTTTCTCCACTCTTCTATCCTCCATCGCCCCCCCCACAACCTCCCCCTATCCACCGAAGGAAACGCGCCTTCGAGATCCACAAAAAACGCGTACACTCTCGTCCCACTCTTCGCTAACTCTCTATCCACCACGTGCTGCAGCACGTAGATATTGTCGACAGTACTCCTACCCGCCCTAAATCCCGCCTGCGTCTCCGGCAATATTCCTTTCCCCTCGACATCCTTCCGCAGTCTCTCTGCCACCACCATCGCGTATACTTTCTTAACTACCTCCTTCTGCCTCTCCCTAACCTCTTGTGTACTAAACAGCCATGCTTCGTTCTCTACTCCATCCAGCCCTGCTGCTTTTGACCTTTCCAAATTCCTTATCTGCTTCTCTATCTCCTCGCCATT